>JAJTUV010000594.1:1200000-1740280 GCA_021653895.1 Mastomys natalensis
TAAGGGTATACTCGGTAGTCACAAGCCTCTAGCTCTAGGGGCTGGTCATTTTATAATAGCAACCAAATAAAAGTCTAGTTAGAAATCTTTCAGATCTCTTGTTGAAGAAATGTAAGAAAAGAAGTTTATAAGTCAAGGTGCAACTAGAAGGATTAAGAAAAGGAAGAGAAAGGGGTTAAGAAAAGCAATATCCAATTCCTTATTAAACTGTCAATAAGTCACTGGCCAAAGCCATTGAGCTGTTTCTTATGTTTTTGGAGATCTGTCTGGAGTTGCCACATCTTATCCTTTACTATAACCAATTGGTTAAATAAAAGCAACATCCCTCCTTGAGCAAGAGACAAAAGCCACTTCTCTGGTGTTAGTAAATCCAATCCTCGCTGAATTTGTAGGACCAAGGTGGCCAGTGAGTCTCTTTGGCCTTAGAGGATGAGGATGGTCTGAGTCACCCACTGGAGGCCCTGGATGAACTGAGAGGAAAACAGATAATAGGTACTAAGGGAAGTAGTCAGTCATGGTTTCCAGTGGCAATGCCAGCAGTTATTCCCAGGCCCACAAGAAGGGATAAGACCTGAACCACTCCTCCCTTGTGAGATGTCAGTAGAAGCTCTGTGATGGGAACTGGCCAGGGTTCCTCTCCAGGTACCACTCCTAACTGTGGGAACACCAGGGTACAAGTTCCAGAGTACCCAACCAGGGCTTGGGGGAGGGCAGCTATAACCTGAGTCTTCAGAGAATCAAGGCTTGTGAGCTTCCAGACATAGGGGCAGGGTGGTAGTGCTCAGGGTGAGGGTATTATCACAGTCAGAGCAATCCAGTGTGTCCCTGAGGAGTTAAAGCAGTCTGAGATACCAGAGAGAGAGGTCTGGGAGAGACAAGTGGCTGGAGTGATATTTGGCTTAAGGAAATAATGGAGTGGCAAGGTACAGAGTCTGATAAGCCAATGGGTAGGGCCACAAATGGTGGCCATGATTTTGACCCAGAAGGGACACACAACCAACATTCTCCAAAGTGGCCAGCCACGGTGTTTTTCAGTAGCTAGTCTGCTTTTAGGACAGCCCAGATTTGTCCAATGGTATTTGTAGGACCAGTGTAGGTAAGCTCTTTAAATTTCTGACCCAAGAGGGGAGTGCCTTTTGTAAAATGAACATCTATATGTAAAAGCTACCCTTGACAGGCGTAGATAGAAAGGCATGGAGAAGGAGAGAGCAAGTTTAGTCCTAAGAGATTTTTAGATCCGTTGTTTACGTGGTGACAGAAATTGCCACCATTGAAAATGGACCACGGCACTTTTGGCCGTTGAGTTGTACGGAGGTCAAGCTGTTTGTGGCAACAGAGGGAGGCTTTAGTAAAACCTGAGTCCATGGAGGAAGAGAAGAAAGGTCGCAAAATGAATTCTGAGAGGGGGAGTTTCTGAAAGTTCCAAGCTGGAGCAGAGAAACAGGAAGGGCTTAAGAAGCTGTGGGGCTTGACAGGCAGCTGCTGAGGGCCCACAGCAAGGAACCAGGGAGGGTTACAATAGTGGGAAAGAAACAAAGTATCTTATTTACTTGCCCAATTAGTAGGGCTCCGGAGTAGCAGGCTCCAGGGGCCAGAGGGAAGAGACTTATTGAGTAGGTGGGGAGAGATGGATGGTTAAGAAGATGGAGAGATGAAATGACTGAAGAGACAGACACTAGAATCTGGAAACAGATAGGACAGCAGAATCTAGTGGAAACATATGATCTGGGCACACCTTAAGGGAATCTGTCAGCAACTTGAGTCAGTTTGAAACAATGAGACATAGGCATGGCTGAAAGGTAACTGAGGCATTCTCTACTTGGAAAGAGAGAACTCGGAAGGAGTGTTTGAAGATCATTGTATATTAGAAGGTGATATAGCTGAGGAAAATACCATAGTGGTGACCTGAAGGTTAACCTTTTTTATTAGAGTATAAGCAGTTTGGCTATGGCCAGAACATACAGGCAAGGCACCCATTATTGGATAGTATGATCAGCTTTTGATAAATATGCTGTGGGAATAAAGGAAGGTTGCGGTTGGTGGCCCAGGACCATAAGGTCTTATCCCTCCTTCTCTATGACATCGAAAGAGAATGGGTGAGCCAAAGCTGGAAGGTGTAGAGCTGGGGCTTAAAACACAGCCTTGTGAAGCTTACAAGAGGGTTTAATGATGGGTGCAAGGAGAGGTTTGTATGAGGGACCAAGGGTGCCTTATATACGACAGGGTGAGAAGAGGGAAGGAAGGAATCCAAGAGCCTAAGTAGCTATTCATCTCTAGGAAGGATAGAATTTTATCCTTGGTGGTGAGGTCCATGAGAGAATGGATTAAGTGTTTTCTCTCTAGGGTAAAGACCTTATAGTTGGGGTAATAATCCCAGATAGGAATCCTCAGGGGTGGAACGCTGGAATTTAGCTGGTGAGACTATTAAATACAAAGTTTAGTAACTAGCTAACTTGAAGGGATGAACTAAAAAGGAGATTATCTAGGTATTTTCTAAGTTTGGGTTTAGGAAGAGACAAAGAGAATAAGCCAGAGGCTAGAACTTGGCTAAATAGATGTGGGCTGTCCCAGAATCCTGGAGTAGGAGAGTCCCAGTGAGTTGGGTTGAGATATGAGAATCCGGGTTCGTCTAAGTAAAGGCAGTGCTGTTCTGTGACTGAGGATCTAGAGGACTGAAAAAGAGGGTACCCTTGAGGTTTAAGATAGAAAAATGAGAGGTCCCTGTAGGGATGGTGGAGAGGAACAGCATAAGACAACATTCTAATGTCGCTCATACCTAAAAGACACCTTAGTCCCTATGAAAATGCATTGAGTAAGATGAGAGCAAATAAGGCTTAAGTAAAAACTTGAGCTCTGGGAATAGAGTACAGTGCAGGGAGGGAGAGACCATAGCAGAGTGTGTGTGGTGTTGTGTGTGTGTGTTTGCAGGAAGAGCATACAGAAATAAACACCTTGGAGTGGAGAAAAGAGGAAGCCTGAATATAGGGAATGGGGAATCCCTGTCCATTTCTGTTATCACTCACAGGATTTGTAGAAGTCCCACATAATATTGAGACTGATGATGTCATGGGCAATATTTGGATTGATTATCTAAAGCTAGATTAGCTAGGGCCAGATTCAATTGCAAAAGCAAATAAATTTGGAGCCCTTCAGTCTGGTGCCAGGGGGAGAGGCTGGAGATTTTCCAAAAGGCATCCAAGGGGGAAGGGAAACGGTAGGTAGACACCTGGTCCCATGGATGAGAAGAAGAAGAAAAGTATCATTCTAGCCAGTGTTTGGAGGCATCCCCAGGATCGGGGAGGAGTGGAGGAAGTCATGGCCCCTAGAGCTCACCACTTAGGGCTTTAGCCTGACTAAACCTAAGCAGAGACTCATGTCTGGTATTAGGGCTTTTGTGGAGAATAGATGTGAGGACAAAATACCAAGTCTGAGGGAAGGGTCTAGAATGGGGTTAGAGGATCTGTGGGATTATTGCCAGCTCTGAAAGGGAGGCAGAAGAAGACGGCAGGATGGTTCGACCTAAGGAAACTGCAGGAGCGCAGTTCCAGAGGTAGGGAAAGCATAGAGTCAGGTAAAGGGGACAGACATAGGCTTAACTACCATGCTGGGGGACCTCTGGGGTATCAGTGGAGTGTCAATGCTCAACAATTACTTCCTCGAATCAGGAAAGCTTTTATACCCAACGAAGGGGATCTTTGAATTGCCGCTGGTAGATGGGGCGCCAAGTGATCAGTGAGCCAGAAGGTGAGTCTGTTGTTGCAGGTGGACTGGAGATGAGGGATAGACCCCAAGGAGAAGTGCAGGCACCAGGAGAGCCTATCTGAGGCATAGCACCAACGTAAGTGTTACAGCTCTGACGGAAAAGGCTTTCCCAATTAATTATAGCTCTTAGCGTGGTGAGGGGAGGTCCCCCATTGAAATGATACACTTCTGAGGGGAAAGGTTACCCCTATGGGAATGTTGAGTTTTGAAGGGAATGAATCCTAGCAGTAGGGACCCAAGAAATAAGACAAAGTCACACTGCACCCACACTCTCACACAAGAGAGGTATTGGGAGAGATGCAAGAGGGTGGCTGCCCCTGCTCCAGGGTAGAAGAAGCAGGGAATGAGCAAGAGACAGGTTTTATTTAGGGTTTCTTAGGGTGAATAATCCAGGGTGAGAATTACAACTTTGCTTTATGCTGACATATCCTAAAATTCTTCCTTAGGACAGAAGTCCAAAAACTGCAGCTCTCACTGAATTGAGTCTGAATAAAATCCTCAAGCTGCTGAGGCTGGCACAGTTGAGCTACGTTTTCTACTGCCTGCAGCATGTCACACAACCATGGAGGCTAGGAAAGTCCAAACTGAGATTATTATTATAGAAACAATTAATTCTAAACATCAGGCGTAGCAGGTTTTCATCTAGTCTTTGTCACTACTGAATAGTCATCAGTGACATCCTCTCTGTATGATGCATATCTCCTACAGAGCAGAAGAAAGGCAGGGACAGAGTTGCCCAACCTCAGCTCCACTGTTGTGTGCCCTCTTCCGGAGACATGAACAAGTATCTACTCACCCTAAATAGGGCGTCATTGACACAGGAAAGAAAACAATTTCATCCACATCTGGCTTGGTGAACCATGGACTTGGTTGGGGTTATTTATATCAGCTGAATCAAAGGCATTGGTAATGACTCAAAAATCTGTGTCCTACAGATCCCTGCCTTGACTGTAGAAAGGTACACTGAAGAAAATCCCTTCCCAAAATATTGTATTATTGATTTATATCTATAGGGAGGGGGCTTTAGTTTTCCTCAGCTTTCATAGTCTTATATATGTTCATGAGACTGTGTTTTAATTCAGAGGAAACAGCTACTTAACGCTGCCCATTTTGATTTACCCTTTCTATGAAGGGCTATGCTCTCCATTTTAGGATGTTGAGAGGGATTCCCGACCTTTACCATCCAAGTGTGTAAACTACCCTCAGACTGGGGCAGCCCAATAGATTTCCCCAACCTCAGCAGTGGGGAAGCAGCAGAAGCTCTGGCTGAGGCACAATGAAGGACCTGAGTTCTCAGAATTATGGCTACGAGGGACAAACACAGGAGGGTTTGTCATGTAGCTAGAATGCAGAGCATTAGTTGTGGAAGTCAACAATGACATGGCACAAATGTTAGCACTGGGGGAAAGGGGCCTATTATTTAAAAAAAAAAAAAAAAAAAGACTGACATTTTCTGAAAGTCTAGATGTCAAAGTAACCAGGTCTAACACTTCATAGGAAATAATTCGATGGAGAAGGATGTTGACTAGACTTTTAGAGGAGCAGGCTGGCAAGATGCTACTCAAGTAATGTTTGAGTGAGATGTGGTCCTGAAGTGAAGGGAGGGAGGGAGACATGCTGGACTTCCAAAATCTACTGTATCTGGCAAGTAGCTCCCCAATCCCAGCACAAAGCAGATAGGGGTACCCAGTCTTTAGCTCATGTTAGTTCACTTATGGTTCGTACTTGCTCGGTCATCTGAATCAGGATTCATGGATTGAGGTTTCTAAAACACATATGGGAGGTTACTGTTGACCACATTCTGTTCTGCTGGGTTTTCACAAGGCATATGGATATCTTTAAGGTCTTATAGAGGAAGGACCACATTGGACAGTCATCATTCCTTGGTACAGTTGTTGGAGATATGATGGCTGATATGTTTAGTCACATTCTAGTCCCCGAAGAACAGAGGCAATGGTGAACATGCTTGTGCGATATCTCTGTTATGAATGTTATGCGTATTAATTTATTGTGCTGCTCATTAGCTTTTAGAGGGTGGTGTACTCGTCTCTATAGTCAGAAGAGAAAGTGAGACTCAGATTTAAAAATCTATTGAGTTCACAAATCTCTAAAGCTGAAAGGACTTAATCTGTAAGACTTCCTTCTACCTCTGAAGGTGTAACACCCTTAACCAGATGTTGGGATTCACTGGAGATGCAAATCTTTTAATTTACTCCCGGAAGCAGTGCAGATTCGTTCATTTCAAAAGAAGCCCAACTGTTTCAAACATTCTTTTCATGTTCTTTTTGTTTGCTCATATTTTGACTTGTTGTCATTTTGAGACATCTGATTAATATGTAGCTCAAACTCTTAACCTTCTGCCTCAGCCTCCAAGTGCTTGGACTATATTCAGGTACCACACACCTAGAATCCAGTTTTTTTTAATGGGACAAGTAGAGCTACATTGCTCCTCCTTGCACTGAGTTCCTAAAGTTTCCAAGTAAAGCACTGAAAACCTTTATCAGTCTTTTCTTTCCCTGAAGTTTCCCAGAATCTGCCAACAGAAAGGCATTCATGAATTAGATGCTCCCTCCAGTCCCTCTTCCAACACTGACTTGGCTGGGAAAATGGGCAGTAGGTTCTCAGGAGAGCAGCATGGAGCTCAGGGAGGGCTCCAGGGTGGAGTGGAGAAGCCCTGACCTGTAACCAGGAGAAAGCAAATAGTCCAACACTCTGAGAGCGGGACTGTGTTGTTTCTCCCTGAACTTCATGAAACCCTCTGTGGTGGAGCACCAGGAGCTGTCCCCATGGTGTTTACTGACAGCACAGCTACTCTTGGAATTGACTTTGGCTGAAGAACATGTGAGACTCCATAAAATCTCTCCATCTCTCTAGTTCTCCTTCTTTGTTGACTCTGTGATACCCTTTGTTCTGGTGGAGAACTGACCATTGGAAGGCTCTTGTTTGGAGACTGGCTATTGTCTGAGTGAAGGGTGTTATGTTGAAATATCATGTATACATGATCCTCTATCAATGCTAATAGGATTAGTGAGCAGATTTGAACCTCTGGCTCAAGTGTTCTCAACATTCAAACACCTGCAGTTATGTGACCCTTATTGTATCTTCCTTCTTGTGAATCATTCAAGCTAATAAGAGCATGCAATACTCACATTCTAGAGTTGTAAAAATAATAGAGTGATTTATTTACAACAAATTTTATAGCATAACGTTTGGGGCTTAGGAGCTCTGCATTTAAGGGAAGTTTGTCCCGACCCGCTCCATCAGTCAACAGGTTCTCCAGCTCAGGAGTGAGGATTCGCACTTCCAATTTCCCCCCCACCCCGTGTACTTCACTATATCTCGATTACTGGAGCTCCAACGTTGAGGTGCCACTATGTACCGGTCCATTCTGCCCCACATTTGGAGGCCACTTTGTCCCAGCCTGCACTGCTGCTCTGGTCTGTGGGTCAAGGTCTAGCAAGAGAGAGAGTGGGAATGGAGGGGCAAGAGACGTGAAGAATGGAAACAAGACAGAGTCAGATCAAGTCTCCCTTTATTGAAAGGAACTCCTGGGTATTTATACCCTTTACCATGTGCCTTGCCCTCATGGACAAGCAGAGGAACACAGCTGAAGGTACTTTGTCACGTGCCTTTCAACCATGGATACCACGTGTGCCTTGCAGTTGGGGGCACTAAACAGCAAAACAAGATATGTGGGAAACCAAGATGTTTATCAGAGTGTGCTCAGCTGTTGTAAGCTGTTGAAAACAAGTCGCTTGTCAGGGTATATGGCCTGAGATGGCTGCAAAGATGATAGCCTCTTTCTGCTAGGATTTGGCTCCCAACAGAAGTTATTTAAAGTAATTTGCTATCTGAAATCCAAGTGCCCATACTTTAAAAAAAATGCATCTATTGGTAAACACAAGATTAGTGTTTTTACCTGCACAACATCAAACACTCTTCAAGAGGACATATTCTGTTCTTTAACAGCTCTCTGGGGCTGTAGGGGGGAAGTGTGTTTCCCCCAAGTCCAACACTGGAGCCTCTGGTTCCAGCGATTCCTGGGTGTTTTTGTTTCCACCCATGACCTCACTGGTCCCATCTATCCCAGAATCCATTGCTTTTCATTCTCTATTTCTTTACTCTGCCCTACCTCCAAGCAGCCTGACAGATTATTGCCCAAACTCTTGGTTATTCCCCCTAACCTGATAATATGTCCCTACCTACTGTTGAAGGGACAACTTACTTGTACCATCTAACATGAAGAAATCAAGCTGGTTCTCAAGTAGAAGCTTCACCTCTACTGAGTAGCATCCATGGTGCTGGAAGGTACTTTTCACATTACAGGAGGAGAAAAGTAATCGCCAATATCATCCAGAAATGAACAATACACCTACAATGGTGACCTGCCTGCTTCTTCTTATAGAACATAGTAATTAAGGAAAGAGTTCCACAACTGGGCAATGATCACAGAATAAAAGACTTTAGAGCACTCAGCCTTACATGAAATGTCTTCACCAAACCCTGTTCTTAAGGCTCAGAGATCTATATGGAGGAGAAGGCAGCAAGAATGTAAGAGCTAGACTGGCCAGTGACTCCAAAAAAAGATCATCTTCCAGACCAAAAGGACTGATATGCATATGAACTCACAGAGAGGGCAACAACATGCAAATGACCTGCACAGATCCAAACCAGACAAAATCCCTGCACTGTGAGGGAGAAGTGGATCCAAAGTCTGACCCTCAGCCAAGATGCTATTTGCAACTGATGCCTGCTCAAAAGGGGGAAAATTGGGTTTCTTCAATAAAGTGTCCCTGGGTATATCAACCACACCCCAGGACAGGCTCCATGCTCTAGGGTTGCTGGCCTACACAAAATGAACTTCATGGTTTATTTTGATATTGTTTTCTGTGTTTTTTTGTTTCATTTTTGGTGGTTTTTTTTCTCTTATTGATTTTCACTTTTTAGCTTGTTGGTCTGTTTTGATTTTCTCTTTTTGACATTTTTGTTGTTTTTCTTGCTAGAGTTTGAGAGGTAGAGGACATTGAATTGGGTGAATAGGGAAGTGAGAAGGATCTGGAATGCACTGGAGAGAATATGATCAAAATACAATGTATGAAAAAGTAAATAAAAATAAATAAATAGAATATTAGAAGAATCAGTCCCCAATTTAGAAGGGAGAAAGACAGAGAGAGAGAGAGAGAGAGAGAGAGAGAGAGAGAGAGAGAGAGAGAGAAATGCAAACACAAAAGTCAGGTAGATCTCTGTGAGCTGGACACCAGCCTGGTCTACATAGTGAGTTCCAGGCCAGGCCAGTCAGAGCTACATAGTGAGACCTGTCCTCAAACAAACAAACAAATACAAACATGGCTAGAATTGAGCTCAACATGTGGACAGTGTTATGAATCAATGTTCTATGGGAATTTGGGGAACTTCTAATATTAGACACAAAAATGATTCAGGGACATGTAAGAAGACAAGTAGAGAGTATATCTGAGAAGGGGACTGTGGACTCTGTCATTTAATAATAGCGATTCCATCATGCTTGGGCACTGGACAAACAATAGAGAAAACAAGTCCATTTGTGGACTCTGTGTCAATGTGGAGTGATTCTGCCAGTTCTCATGTGACTACTGCTGGGTTGGCATGAGTGCTCATTGAAATTGTACTTGGTTACAGGGCCAAGGGTCCTTAGACAGGGAGCTTAGACAGTAAAGTGCTTGGTGTGAAAGCACAAGGACCGAGTTTGGGTCCCTGGAACCCTTGCAAAGGCTGGGTGGTAAGTGGCTGCAATTTCAGCGTAGTTGAAGGAGGCCTGGAAGGAAACAAGAGAGTCCCTAGAGCCTGCAGGCAAGCTAGTCTAGGAGAGTCAGTGAGCGAGGAGAGACCCTGTCACAAAACCAAACCAAACAAGAAAATGATTGAGGGCAATACTCAACATTCATCTCCGGCCTGCTTCTACACACACAGGTGCACACACACACACACAAACATACACACCACATTTTTAGACGTTCTTTTATTCCTCTGGTTGAACTAAAATAGATGTTAGTGTATAAATAAAAGTCAGAGTATTATACTTGAAGCAGGGTCTCCCGAAAAGTGAGTTACTTTACCACAGTGCAGTTCTGTTCTCTTAGGCTCTTAGACTACAAAGGCAGCAGGCACCCGACAGGGTCGTTGCATTTTCTTAGGACTGAAATGCATGTAGAAGGTGAAACAGATAATGAAGAAGTGACTTTTCCATGCATTCTCAGCTTGGGAGAAGGATGTTAGTTTTAACCAGATCGGAGAGAAAGCAACGAACTACCCTCTTCCTGCATTTGAAAAACTTTGGTGGTGGCTGCTTCCTTTTCACAAGTACTGAGAGTTAGAGGAGGCCTTAGTGCAAACAGGGCATCTTAGCAGTTAGCGCTGGAATTGCAAATACACCACTAACAATACTGCTTGGAAAGCAGAGGCCTATTTCTTGATTCTTGAGGCCTGAGCTCAGTATCAAGGCATTGGCAGACTCTGACTCTAGTCGGTCTCTTTGTTCTTATGCCTGAGACCTGGTTGTTCTACTGCATGTTTATCAGGCCCCTCTGAAGTCCCTTTCACCATAATACTATTCTGCAGAGTTCTCTCTACCTCACAGAGTCCTTCCTACTAAGACCATCATACTGAAGATTGGGATCATGGCACATCAATATTGGAAAAGCATAGCCTTTAATTTAATTTAATCCATTAAAAAAACATAACAGGCTCGGCAGTTAACAGCACTGGCTGTTCTTCCAGAGGTCCTGAGCTCAATTCCCAGCAAGAACATACTGGCTTACAAACTTCTGTAATGGGATCTGATGCCCTCTTCTGACTCACAGGTGTACACTGGGATAGCACTAATATATGTAAAAAATAATAAACTTTTTAAAAAAAGATAATAGATGGGCTGGAGGGATGGGTCAACAGTTAAGAGCACTGACTGCTCTTCTAGATGTTCTGAGTTCAATTTCCAACAACCACATGGTGGCTCACAACCATTTGTAATGGAATCTGCTGCCCTCTTCTGGTGTATCTAAAAAAAGCAAGAGTTTACTCACATTAAATAAATAAATAAATAAATAAATAAATAAATATTTAAACAAACAAAAAAAGATAACAGAAAAACAATGTCTGGGTGTTAAAAAACTCCTAAAAGATTTAGTTAATATCAATGTAGCACCCTGATACTCAGAAAACTGTTTAAAGATAGACAAGAAACATTGTATTATCATCATTAATCATCATATTGTTTTGTTGTTGTTGTTTTAATCAGTAGACTACGATTACTGGGACAAAATTCATACTTTCAATCTAGTCATAATTACAATTTGAGAAGTTGATCAGAGTAGATTAGACATGTGGAACACAAGACTCTCTTACACCAGCAACACAACGAGAACAATTCATTAGAAAATATGACACCAGGGGCAAGAGAGATGGCTCAGACACCAAGAGCAATGGCTGCCATTAAAGAAGATCCAGGCTTGGATCCCAGTACTCACACGGTGGTGTCTCACAACCACCTGTAACTACAGCTCCAGGGGACACTATGACTTTTCTAGCCTCTAAAAGGCACTCACTGACACACATACATACACACAGGTAAACACTCACACACATAAAAAAAGTAAATCTTTAAAAAAATATGATATCAGCTGTCCATGCTTATGTTAGGGGAATAAAGGAGAACATTTCCAATCTCCATTGAATAAAACCATAGTTCCTCTCCCAAAAGAAAACCAGCCATAATGTTTCATACATGTAATGCCAATACTTGGGAGGCTAAAGCAGGGGGATTGCCACAACTTTGAGGCACACTCACACGCACGCACGCATGCACGCACACAGACACACGCACGCACACGTACACCAAAACAAAACAAAATACCGGAAGTAGAAAGGATCCTAGGCCGACGCCACTCTCTCTGGCCTCTGGAGTTTGTGTAGGCTCTTGTCCTCATGTCTATGAGATTCTCCTTTTCTTGCTGTGTCTTGTCTTTCTTTTCCCATCTGATTCCCTTCCCTGTACTCAGCCATCTAGTGCCCACCATTGTTTCCACTGCACATTTATTTCCTGTTCTCAACTCCTACCTCCATATCTCAGTGAGGAAAACCTAATTGGCTCTTAGTTAGCTTTTACTATTTTCTGTCTTCAGTTCCAACTCATTCGCTGTAGCTGCTTGTATTCTAATGATAATTAGGTCCCTCCAAACTTTTTGCAAGAGAGAGCATCTGCGTGTAGCATCTGGAAATCTGCTCCCAGTTAATTCTGATTGGTAAATAAAGATGCCAGCAACCAGTAGCTGGGGAGGAGAGACAGAGGCAGGAGTTAGGGTTGCTGGGCTTGGGACCTGGAGGAATGAGAGGAAGGAGGAACTAGGAAACCACTATGGAAGGGTAATAGTATGCAGGAGGGAGAACCAGAGCCGCCATGTAAAGGGGTCAAGAGAACTTGGACTATTTGGGTCAAGAGCAGCCAAGATGGAACCTAGAAATTAGTAAATAGCAACTTGGAGTTATCAGTTGGAGGTAGATTCTAACAGCATGTAGGAAGGCAGTCACCCAGCTTTTGTGCTGCTTAAGGCATATTAAAATATAAGGGCTGTGTGTGTGTGTGTGTCTTACATCCGGGAACATAAACCATTGAGGCGGGTAGTAACCCCACGCTGGCATTTTTAAAAATTCAATTCTACAATTCCTCTATATATTCAATTCTCCTAATGGAGACTTGCCTGCATAGCTATCTGATAGGCAGATGCTTCTTCCTTATGAGAAACAAGAGTGTTAATGGGGAACAAAGTGAGGATGACTCTATAATGTCTTAAGCCTGCTTTCATGGATAATATACTAAGCTGGATTGTCTTCCTCTTTCATTAATTTCTCATTGTTTTTCGGTTTGCAAACTCCATACTAATGCAGATGATCAGAACTCAGTTGGTCTTTGTCCAAGAGGAATATTGGGTCTTTCTGGGCTCTAGAAATTATAGGTTCATCTTTGGTTGTACTCTAAAGCTATGATCTGTGAGCTAAAAGAATAGAAAATAGAATCAGTAACTCCCCACAGGGAAAACTGTAGTTGATCTCTTAGTGCAGTGGGTTTCAAACTTCCTAATGCTACGACCCTTTAATACAGTTTCTCATATAATTAGTAAAGTCATATTTATTCTGTATATTATTAAAACCCATAAAATTATTCCATTGCTACTTCATAACTGTAATTTTGCTACTGCTGTGAATTGTAATATAAATATCTGAAATGCAGGATATCTGATATTTGACCCCTGTGAAATGGTCTTTCAACCCTCAAAGGGGTCACAACCAGCATGATGAGAACTGCTGTCTTAGTCAATAGGTAGTATTAGTTGCCCGCTCTATGAAGACAGTCCGTTCAGGCCTTTCGTTAACTCTTCCTGTCCACACACACTTATGACTGACATATCATAAAGTACCCAAGACACAAATCACTTAGCTTATCCCTATCATTTTTCCAAATGACAAAATTAAATGCTTATTCTAGCTGCTGAATTTTGAGATGGACGATTATGTACTAACAGGTAATGACATAGATGATTTTTTTTTTTTTTTGTATTTGTAAGTTCAAAATGCAACTCTCAGTATCTTTGCTCCTCAGACATTCAGTGAATGAAGCTTTAACTGGGAGAAACAGGAGGCCCATGCTACAAGATGTTTAGGTATATATACTGTGTGGAGCTTTTAGATGACACTAAATATTATCCTACTCTTATGGATGACATGTTATAGGAATGTGAATTAGTTTTGCTTCTCTTAGAAGGAATTTTGGTTATTGAAAGAGAAGAAAGATAAAGGACTTCTATAAAAAGTGTAATACTCATAATTAGGTTGATATCAAACAAACAGTTTGTAACAATTCAGAAGGGCTAGATGTCTCAGTTTGGATGTTGTGCATATTTACTCTTGTTAAATAAATGCCCTGGGAAGTAGACACAGGCACCCTGGGAAGTCTCGGAGTGGGAAGCTCGGCAGTTCTGCTTATGAGTGAGCTCGATCTATTTGTTCTCATGTGCAGGCACTAGAAGCTACTGTTATACCAAACACGCCCTCTAGATTTGAGGAAACAGTGGCTTATTAGACTTTCCCCATGTTTGCAAAAACACATAGATGTCAACCTTACTGCAGCATTCAAGTCTCTTCACTACTCTCTACTCATTGGCTTTATGTTGCCTCTGTGACCAACTTCAGTATTTCTCAATTTGCATGATGAACTGTGACTGTCCCACTGTCCTTCAGTATACATACTCATTTTGAATTACTTAGAGATGCCTTAGCATCTCAACACTAATGACATCCTCCAACAAAGGTCTCATTCTTTGATTGATTCGGTCAGCCCTGATTGGAGTTCAGGGCTGACCGTTCAGCCAGGGATTGGAGGAGGAGCTATGTGCTACAACCCATGATTGGCAAGAATCTACATGGGGTAAGGTGGGATACAAGGCAGTTCTTTTAAAAGAATTATTTTATTTATTTACCTTCCAAGTATTTTCCACCTCCTAATCACCCCATCCCCTTTCCCCTTAGCCTCTGACAGGGTGCTCCCCCTACCCTGGGTATCTTCCTTCCCTGGAGCATTAAGTCTCTACAGGATTAGGAACCTCCTCTCCCACTGAGGCCAGACAAAGCAGTCCTTTGCTACATATGAGCCAGTGGCCTCAGACCAGCCTGTGTATGTACAGAGCAGTTCTTAGAGAAGCTAGATCACATAGATATGGTAGGTACTCAAGAGTTGTCCACTTGGTAAAGTGTCTCCTACATACTAAGTAAATGATAGCTATTTGAGAAAAGCAATGAGTTCTATTTCATTCGGTCCTTGGACTCATTAGCAAAATGTCTCTTTTCTAGAGCTACCTCAGATGTTCACTTGGACAGATATGGAAGAATTCCCTTTCTTAGACTTATGATGTCATTGCAACCTGGAGTCTTTACTGAGAATGTCATCATGAGGACTGACTCACTCTCTAGAATGGTTGGTCTAATCCAATCATGAGCATCTCTGTCGAGAGAAGTTATGTTGTTTGCTCTGTTTTTTTACTTCCCGAAACCCCCCTGCAAAGAAAAGTCTTATCTTGCCATTTCCTTTTCCTCTCTGTAACTCCCTGAGGAGGAGCAAAATTCCGTCTTGACCCTACTCTTCCTCTTCTCTGCAGTTGCATGTTCCTACGGAGTAGGTCAGTTCCTTGTTTTACAGCTCTGGGTTTGGTCAAGAGATTTAGGCAGGTGTCTCTTGACTTGCTATAGCTCTAATGTGGAATGCTTAGGAGCTGCCAATGTTTGTGGAGGGGAACGAATAAAGGCAGAAAGGAAGACGGGTTAAGGTATATGGAGTTACAGCCCCTTGTCTGAGTTTAAAAGATGTAATTATGGGACTAAAGATTTCAAATCTCAGTAACCCATGACAGTGTTGTGTCCGTTCCCATTTTGCTGATAAAGAACCTGGCACATATTTTAAACCCTCAGGCAATTTTAATAAGAAGCAACCGGAATGAATAATTTCATTAGGTGGAAACATTTCTTTTATTATTATTATCATTTTAATTCTAAATTTCAGAATAGTGATTTTTTTTCATGAGACATCTTTTTCTCTACATTTGGTTCACTGGGGTTTTCACATGTAGAGATATGAAATTTGGGATTTGCAGCTGAGCCAGTTAATATGCTGTAAAACAACTCTGTTTCCACTTTTACCTGGAAGACCAGCTTGCCCATAAAGGCATCCTCCTCCTCCTGCAGTCTCTTTTGATCCATCACCCTCCATCCAGATAACTCAAGATACCAATCATGCCCCAGATCTATCACCTGGCCAAGCCTGTCTCTCATAGCCCATAAACCTCGTACTTTATCTTGAACCATAAACATAGAATTTGATATCTAAATTTGTATATTATTTCAATTTCTTTCTTTTGTTTGTATGTTTGTTTTTTTTTTGTTTTGTTGTGTTTTTTTTAAAGATTTATTTATTTTATGTGAGTACACTGTTGCTGTCTCAGACACACCAGAAGAGGGCATCAGATCCCACTACAGATGGTTGTGAGCCACCATGTAGTTGCAGGTAATTGAACTCAGGACGACTGGAAGGGCAGATGGTGTTCTTAACCACTGAGCCATCTCTCCAGCCCTTATTTCAATGTCTTTAAAGTGAACATAGATTATATCTTAGAAAAAAAATTGTTTTCCAAGGAAAAATACAGTATAAAAAAAAGAAACTGTATTTTTCTTGTTGATGTTGTCATTAAAATTGCCATGAATCATTGAATTTGCTATTGGCTTCAGAGAACTCCACAATTAAACTATCAAGATTAATTTGGAAAGCAAAACATACCAGCAATCCCACCCTCCAGTTCACACGTTTCTCCAGTCTAGGCTTGTCTTTGTGGGAGGGAGGAGAGGAATCCACACATAAAAAGAGAACCGGTCAGAACTCTTGATCTGAGCCACCTGCCACAGAAGAGAGGCTGATCCTTCTTGCTCTTGAATTCTGTCCATTTGTTGGCTGTGCAGACCCTCCGTCTTCCTCTTCTTTTTATCAGTTATTAATTAGGTTTTGGAAAGAGTTAGAAAATCAGTCTGTGGGATATACTTCATTGGCAGGGAGGAAAAGAGTGCAGTCTTTAACTTGGTTTAGAGGCCAAATTCCAAGTCAAAGCTTTCTTAGCCTTGTGTTTATGCCTTGTAAACTCATTCTCTGAGACTCTCACTGTGTGTCTGTCTGTTTGTGTCTATCTCTCTCTCTTCTCTTTTCTCTGTCTCTCTCTCTGTCTCTCTCTCTGTCTCTCTCTCTCCCTCTCTCTCTCTCTCTTCTCTCTCTCTCTCTCTCTCTCTCTCTCTCTCTCTCTCTCTCTCTCTCTCTCTCTGTCAGGAGTATTTCAGCATGACTGGGAAGCCTGTGCTTCATTGCTTCAATGGAAGAGGAAGAATGGAGTCCATCCGGTGGCTGCTGGCAGCCGCTGGCGTCGAGGTGAGATGCCCGATAGAGTGGGCAGTTTATGATGTTATTTCCAGGTCACTCATTGAGCACTTACTTGGCTAAAAGGCATAGAAATCTTTCATCTCTTTCCAAACCAAATGTAGCTTTTGACAAACAGTCTTTAAATGTTGGGCTGCCGGTGAGTTAGTTTTTGAAATAGATGCTCAGATCATGTGGGGACAAATTATGGATCTTATGCTCATTCAAAGATAGTGTAGATCATTGCTACAATAATTAATTAGAAAAAGAAAGGTAAGAAGGGGGAAGGAAAGAAGAAAGGATAAGAAGGAAGGGGAATCATTTTGCCTCATAGCTTCAGCTAATTGTTATCACCCTAGTGAGACTATCATCTAATTACATTTGCCTCTAGAGCATTAAGAGAGAAATACTTATTTTATATATTGATCATTATTTGTGTGTATGCGGGGCATGTGACACACATATCTGGAGGTCAGATGACAACTTCTGGGAGTTGTTTCCTTTTTCTGTCATGTGGATCCTTGGAAAGCAAGCACTTTGGAAGCAAGCACCTTTCCCCACTGAGCCACCTTGCTGGCCTCCTGGTAATTTATTTACAAGTATAGAACATCTACTAGAAGCCAGGTATAGCAGTATATACCTGAAAACTCTGCAATTAGGATGAGGGGGCAAGGGGATCAAGAGTTTAATTTTCTCTCTCTTACAGTGCATGTTCAAAGCCAACCTAGCCCACATAAGAACTTGTCTCAAAAAACAAACAAACAAATAAAAAAAAAAACACCCATGCAAGTGAACAGCCTGATGTAAAAACATATCATTTGCTACTAAAATTGTAACTGTCAAATAATGTAATGAAATTTTAAATTACTAAGAATTTTGTTGGCACATATTTTGTTTTTTTTTTTTTTCTTTCTTTTCTTTCTTTCTTTCTTTCTTTCTTCTTTTGGAACATGTTTCCCTACGTAGCTCAGACTGCCTTGGAAGTCATGATGTCACCAAGACTGTTTTGTTTTTGTCTTTCTCTTTTTAAAAAAATGAATAATTTTCCTATATTATTCAGAATTTTATATATGTATACAACGAAAAATAATCATATCCTCCTTCAACATGCTTATCATAACACACCTCCCTTCCAATTTCCTGTCCCCTTCTTTCCTACCGCCACGCTCCACCCTGTTCCTCCTCATCCCCTCCTCCTCTTTTTCTTCTCCTCTCCCCCTCTTCCTCCTCCTCTTCTTGCATCCCACGATTAGTGCTGTCTATTCATGCATGTATGGTCATGCACTGAAGCATGTGGAAATCTGCCCCTTTTTAGAAGGCTATACTTTCTAAAAACAGTGATTCTCCCTCTACCAGCAGCTATTGGTTGCCAGTAGCGGAGAACGCTTCCTGGGCCACTGTTGGAATGTTGGCTGACTTGATCTTGGGCGGGTCATATCCAGGTAACCACAGCTGCTGCTGGTTCAGGAGCGTGATGGCCATGTACTACCCAAAAGATAGCATTTCACAGCATTTCTCTCCACCCTCTGGGTCTTAGGTTCTTTCTGCCTCCTCTTCTGTCTTGTTCTGGAGCTTTGGGAGGAGGTGGAGTGATAGGTCAGAGCACTCAGTCTCATTCTCAGCACTTGACCATTTGTGTATCTCTCTATTGACTGGCGTCACCTGCAAAAGGAAGCTTCTAGACCAAGGCTGAGAGAGGCTCTGAGTATATGGCTATAAACATGTATTTTCAAAGGCAATTTGATAACATGGACACTTAGCACAAATACTCCAGGGCCTATGACTTTCCCAGCCATGTGCTTTTGACCAGGATTCCAGTTACAGGCATGAGAGTCACTCCGATAGAGCAGGTCTCAAATACAAGCAGACTGTAGTTAGTCATCCCTGTAACAGTCATGATACTATTAGACTAGTGGAATATCTTGCCTGGCAGATTGGTGATACAGCATGCAGCATCCAGCACTGAGTAAGACCACTGATGGTTTTTTCTTTCCCAGAGGGCTTCATGCATGTTCTGGTACTTAAAAAGCTACCCAACAGGGAAGAAGTTTACCAGTCAGTTTGTGATTAATTTCTCTAGACTCTGTAAACAAAGTGTGCTGTATCTTCATCAGTGGAGTTTACCATGTCGTTATGGTGTGTAGCCAAAGGCAAAAGATAGATTGTGTAGCTTTAGAGACCTCTAAGGCCTCTTGACCAAGAACATGTAGGGAGGTGTCCCATGTCTTGTAATGTGATTTTCCTTTAAAAATCCAGGCCTTTTGGTGCAGTATTGCCCACCAATGAAGGGTAAGTCCACTTGAGCTCTATTTATTTGCCCTCTTTATGCTGTATTTTGAAGTTAGCTTATTCATTCATAGATCTCACTAAGGTCTTAGTTTTGACTAGTCTATTACCAGTTCATCTTCCCTATCCGTTTCCCTGAGCCAGGACTTAACCCTTCAACCCTCTATATTCCCCCTTCTTTTTTTGCATGTCACATGCATTCTACTCTCTCTCTCTCTCTCTCCTCTCTCTCTTCTCTCTCTCTCTCTCTTCCTCTCTCTCTTTCTCTCTTTCTCTTTCTCCCCTCTCTTTCCCTCTCCCTCTCCTCCCTCTTGCTCTCTTGCTCTTGCTCTTCTCTGCTTCAAAGAGGCAGGCAAACAGGTCCTGACCACTTAGAAGTTTCACAATCTCATTTTTCTTTACAGCCAAGTAAGAGTCAATTGTGTGTGTGCACTACATCTTTCTTAGCCATTTATCTGTTGGCAGACATTAGATTGGTTTGACTTCTTAGTCTCTGTGAAGAGACCCATTACTCCTTCTTACTCTATGGCAATAAACAAACACATGGATGCACATGGAAGTGCCTGTGTAGTAGGATATAAATCCCTTTGTATTCTTGCCCAGCACTGGCATAGTTGGGTCATATGGCAGTTCTATTTCTAGATTTTTGATTCCAAATCGGCTGCTCTAGATTACACCCCCACCAACAGCGAATGAGAGGCCTGCTTTGACTACATCCATGGCAGCATTGGTTGTCCTTTGTATTCCTGATGAGGGTCATTCAGACTGGGATGAGATAGACCCTTAAAGGAGTGTTAATCTGAATTTTTCTTTAGCTAAGGATGTTGAACATTTAAAAAAAAAAACTGTTTATTACCTAGTTCCCTTTTATCTTTTCAGAACTCTCTATTCATTTCTATAGCTTATCTTTTATGTTTTAATGTTTAATTTTTTTTTGCTCTTGTATACCCTAGACACTATTCCTCTGCCAGATGAATACCTAGAAAAGATGGTCTCCCATTCTGTGGGCTATCTCTTCAGTTGCTTATGAGATCCCATTTGTTGATTGAGGTCCTATTTCTATATTCCACTGAAGTCTTATTCAGAAAGCCCTACTTGTGCCTGTAAGTTAAAACATACTGTCATATATATTTCCAAAGGTGGATGACCAAGGAGCGTTCTTTAAACTTATGGCCAGCAGTAGAGTATATTATAAAAATGCATTCTTGGAGACTGTTATATTCTGACTCTGCCTTAACAGAAGGAAGCACGGTTCTTGTTCTCCAGAAATGGAGATGTCTTTTTAAAACTTTGTGTGTACTTGTGCATGTGCACATGTGCAGAAGTGTACATACATAGTGTCATGTGGATGTCTGAGAACAACGCTTGGGAGTCGGTTCTTTCCTGATGTGTGGGATATGGGGATTGGATTCAATTCACCAAGTCTGCCCCCATGTGCCCACCTACTGAGCAATCTTACCAACATAGTCTCTACTCTTTCCTCTTGCACTTTCAGAGTATTAGATCGTACATTGAGGTCCAGAAGTAGAGTAGAGGCCTTTGAGTTTTCATTCTGGCAGTGAACATGGCTGTATTTGAGGCATGCCCTGAACATATGAGTAAGGCTGAATTTAAAAATAATGGTACAAGGAATTTCCAAACTGCATATATCAAGGTAGTGGCATGTATTAATGCATGAGTGCATTAACTCAGATCAACAGTGACAAAGAACATAAAGGTGAAAAAAATGTGAGATTTGGCAGTGGAAGGAGAACAAATTGGAGTTTTAAAAGGAAATGTCCAGCTTGGCAAAGAAGGGAGCATGGATCAATTTAAAGCACTAGACAAACTTTGTAAACGAAGTGGAGGCAGTAGCTAAAGAAATGGACAAACTTAAAGGGAAACCTTCCACTATGCGTGGGGATAATGGGAGCGGTATCTTTAAGAGTAAGGAATCATCTGCTAAAGGCTCTAGAGCAGTGGTTCTCAACTTTCCTAATGCAACTAGTGACCCCCAACCATAAACCTATTTTTTTTTTTGCTAGTTCATAACTGTAATTTTGCTAGTGTTATAAATTGTGATGTGAATTTCTGTTGCTTTCCTGTGGTCTTAGGCCACCATTGTGAAAGGGTCATTTAGGAACCAAAGGGGTCGTGACCCACAGGTTGTAAAACACAGCCCTAGAGTACAGAAAGATGAACTCATTTGAAAGGGGAATAGCTGGAAAGAGGTTGTCTGCTTAGAAACAGCAAGCTAGAGAGGCATGTTTTCCCCTTAGATCTGGTGACCTGGGCATGCGCAGCAACTAGAGCTGTGTACACAGGAGCTAGGTTTCATCCTGAGCTACATGTAGAGCTTTACTTCATTTTGTACATGGCATTGTTTTTGTAGGCATTGAATAATGCAAAGCTATACAGGCTGGGAGCTTATAGCAAGGTTCCAAGAATGCACTGAAGTTAGACAATGTGAGGCAGGCTTGGGTTACCTGAAAGAAGAACCCCAAGAGGCCACCACTGAACTGTAGTTTTGGATGAAGACCTGTGGGGTGCCCGGTTCTGGAGGGTGTCCCACGATGATCTCCCGGCTGCTGAGGACAGAGTGAGAGCAGGGAGGGTGCTCTACCCACGTCTCCGCTGTCTGTTGGTCTTTACCCAGCCTGGTGTGAGAGGTCTGGGCCAAAAGGGTGACTCCCAGGCGCTGCACCTGTCTCTCCACGCTGAGCCGCCCGGGCTGGGCCGACAGAAGCCGGCTAGCAGGCAAGGAAGCAGCTTGGTGCCCCAGGAAGGTTCCGGGAGAGCGGATCTCTCCCCAAGTGTTACAGCTCTTGAGACAAAGACTCCAGGACACCAAGATGATTCTCGAACACACACACCTCTCTTTTACTTCTCCCGAATAGAGCCTTTATAAACAGTTTCAGGGTGGGTTAGGGTCTGACAGCAGATAACACTTATTGGCTTGGTCGGAGAGCTTGGAGATACCTCATCTGCATGTGGGTTAGGGTCTGGCAGATAATGCCTATTGGCTTGGTCAGAGAGCTTAGAGATGCCTCATCTACATGTGGGAGGGCCTGAGGCACTGTTCCTCGTGACTGATAGACCTCTCTTTGGGAGAGGCTGTGGAGGGCCGAAGCTGAATGAAAAGAACCAGGGCCTGGGGGCAGCGCCGAACACCTGCCGTCCTGGTAAAGGTCCGGGGTTCAAGGCTTGCTCAACCAGGCACCCAGCTGCTTCCCACAGCCCACCGCCCCACAACTCCCCCTTTTTCTTTTATAAAGGAGAGGTGTCATCAGAATAAGTATCTCCTATGTTGGGAAGAGTTTGATATTGAACCAAGACCTGATTGGTAGTTACCTTTGCAATTCTACTTATCTGCTGCTTTAGAAACTGAATGAGGCAGGGTGCCAGGAGAAGTAAAGTTCCAATGGCTAGTATGGGGCCAAGGAGGGGAAGAATCCAAGCCACCAAGGGGTTAGAGTACCAAGGGGTAGGGGTATTGGGAGTATAGCGTGCCCGGAGGTTCCCCCGGAGCTCTTTGAGCATTTGTACATCTTGTTCTACCAGCCCAGACTCATTGACATAGAAGCAACATTCCTCCCCAGCAAAACGCAAGTCCCCCCATGTTCAGCAGTTAACAAGTCTAGGGCTCTCCGGTTTTGGAGAGCAACTCCTGCTAACGAGGTTATCTGGCGTTGAAGAGATTCAAGGCTGTCTGTAGTAGAGGCCATTGCCTGGTCAAGCTTGTCCTGGAAGTCGCCGGCCAGATGCTGTGTTTGGACAAGGGCTGCTCCAGCAGTTCCAGTAGCACCAAGTGAGACAGCAAGGCCTAGTCCAATGAGCAGAGGGATGAAGATCTCTCTCTTCTTTCGGCTTCCTCCCATCTGTAAGGCGAGTTCTTCAGTTTCGTAGAGATAGACCTGGGGACAACGATCACGGGGGCGCAGGAGCCCTGAAAATGAGGGGCAATACAGGCACCTACAGTGCCTTTGCACCAGAGGAGAGCGGGAGTGTTAACACATACTGAGTTGGTAATGGTGATGTCATGGACACATGTGAGATGGGGTTTTGAGGAGGGTCCTACAAGGCAAAGAGGTGGGGTTAGGTCAAAGAGAGGAAGGTCTTGTGCTTTCCTTGCAGGCAGGGGTCCGTGGAGGTCATAAAGGGAAAAGTTAATGGGAACAGCTGTTAATAATGGTCGGGAGAGAGAGGCACAGAAAAAGCATTGGGAGGAATTGGGGTGGGTCGTTAAGGGAAGGAGGTCTGCTGCATATTGGATGTACTGTAGCCAGGAGAGGGTAGTTTGTAGTTCCTCTTGAGACTGGTTTTCCTGTTGGATAATATTAGCATGGGTAAAGGCGGATTTGGGGGCAGGGACAAGTTCACGGGAGATGTGTAGGTCAGCTATGGGGTATCTGGCATAGCCACTGGAGTAAAGTTTACCCATGACTCCGGTTCGCCAACGTTCATTCCATGGATCACTGATGGAAAGCTGAAAATGAGTTTTAAGGTTGGTGAGCATGGTGCCACCTCGACTGGTGGATTCCATCCTGCAGCTCCAATATCGGCAACCTCCATATGTGGAGACCTCCTGGAGGCATTCACCTGTGTTTCAGTAAGGAAAGCAGAGAAAAGGCTGGAGATAGTGGAGATGGATTCTGGGTGTAGGGGAATCTCAATCCTGGTTTGACATCCTTTAAGTGGGCAGTCCTGGGTTCCTATAACTTTGTTGTGTCCATTGTAGGTTTCCCTAGCATAGAATCCCAATGGTAGGTGTTGGGAAGGCTAGGGAGAGGCTGGGCGGTAGCAGAGTTAGCATGAAGGATGACAAAAACAGCCAAGAGAATAGAGGAGAGAGGGGCTTGTGGAGGGCACATGGCCTGGGCAGCTGTCACCAGGTCATGGATATCCTTCCAGGAAATCCTGCTGCTCCTCTGTGCATGGCGTCTCCTCTGCCTTCTTTTCCCCCTCCTTGGTTCTTGATCTGTTAGTGAGAGGCGGGACATCTGCTTGGTTGGTGGGTGGTGTCGGACATTTCGAGCAGGGACCCAGATAGGCTTGGGCTGGTCCTGTGGAAAAAACACAAGCAAAACCCCTCCCAGTTGTAAGGAGGGGGTCTGGTCCCTTCCAAATTCCATCCAAAGGATCTCGCCATCGTACTAGGATAGGGGGAGCTAATTTTGGTGTGTGCCAATGGAGGAAATAGGAGGGTGTTTGGAGTTTTTGTAGATGTTAAATATGTTTAGGGTTGTCAGAGCGATCATTAATTGTATATTGGGGGGATAAGTGGTGGTTTGTTGTTTCAGGAGTTGGGCCTTCAGGGTCTGGTGTGCTCTTTCTATTATTCCTTGGCCTGAGGGTTGTGGGGAATTCCCGTATGATGGGCAATTTCCCACTGTGCACAGAAAGTTTTAAATTGGGCGCTAATAAAGGCCGGGCCATTGTCCGATTTTATCTGTTGAGGAATGCCCGTGATGGCAAAGGTAGAGAGCATATGGTAAATTAACCTTTTTGAGTTTTCACCAGTATGGGCTGTAGCCCATATAAAATGTGAGTAGGTATCTACGGTTACAAAAACATATTTCTGTCTACCGAATTGGGGAACATGGGTAACATCAATCTGCCATAAGGCATTAGATTTGAGGCCTCTGGGATTGGTGCCCATGGTTTGTAAAGCTGGGGTGGTAATGAAAGGGACGCACAAGAGGCACAACGTTTTTATTATCCTTTGGAGCTGAGCAAGGGGGATGTGGGGAAAGCAAGCATGAAGCCCCTTTAGATTTGTGTGTGTGCGTGAATGAAATTGGTCTGCTTGCTCAGTGGAGGCTATGAATGTCCCTGTTGAGGCAGTTTGGTCAGCGAGTGCATTCCCCTCAGATATAGGAACCTGGCAGGGGACTGTGAGATCGGAGTGCTGGATATAGATGAGGGAGGCTCTCTGCTGTAGGAGGGTGGAGACCTGTATGAGTAGAGGGGAGAGTGGGTTGTCATCTAGTTTGACAAATGATCTTGACAACCAGGGGAGCAAATTGACAGCATATACACTGTCTGAAAAGAGGTTAAGGGGGCCTTTGACTTCTTTTAGAGCTAGGTAAATGCATATAGTTCTTTATATTGGGGGGAGTGGTGGGGAAGCTCTTTGAATCTGAGGATAGGGGGTCCATCCTCAGGGAAGTGATATATTACTGCCGCAGCTCCCCTCTTTCCTCCATCAGTAAATATTGAGGGGGCTCCTGCTATGGGCTCTCTTGAGAATAGTTTGGGGGGTAGCCATCGCAACAGAGGGAGGGGAGAGCCCATTTTTCATCAGGATAATGGTTGTCAATTTGTCCTGGGAATCCTATTAAGCTGATAGCAAAGTGGGAATGATTTTTGATCAACCACTGAACATCGGAGAGGGAGAATGGGGTGACAAGAATGTCAGGTTCTTTTCCTAGGGTTTGTAGGGCTCTATCCCTGCCAGTTTTAATCATGTTGGCAAGTGCATCCACTTCATTTTAAGATTCGAGGTGCACCACCCATTGGGGTATGGAGCCATTCTAGTACCCCCTGAGGTTTGGTAAAGGGCTCCTACAAGCGTAGGGGAGGAGTTAAAGATAAGGAGATGTACAGGTATAGTTGGGTCATACCTGGCAAGAGCCATATCTTTTAGGGCTGAATTGACAGAATCTAGGGCTTGGACTGCCTCTGGGGACAGTGTCCTTGGGGAGGAGGGACTTTTTATCTCCTTTTAGGAGGTTAAAGAGGGGTTGAAGGGTGCTTGTGGGAAGGTGGAGCCAGGGTCGAAGCCAGTTTAAGGTTGCCCAAGAACCTCTGGAGGGAGGCAAGAGTTAATTTTTGAGGGAAAGAAAGGGTGGGTTTGAGGGGACGTATTGAAGTAAGGGAGATCTCCGTTCCTAAAAATGCAATGGGAAGAATAAGTTGGATTTTGTGAGGGGCTATTTTGAATCCTAGGGCAGATAGGGAAGGTATTAGCTGGTCCTTAAGTTGGGAGGGGGAGGTAGAAGCATCTCCCCATACCAAAATTCATCCATGTAATTGAAAATGTTTAGCCCCTTGTCTAAATAGGGTTTTTAAAGCAGTGGCTACAGCCTCCTGGCAAATGGTAGGACTGTTATACATTCCCTGGGGAAGAACAGTCCATTCATATCGTGAGGCTGGGCCAGAGTTTTAATGGGGGCACTGAGAATGCAAAGCGTTCACAGTCCCGGGGGTGGAGAGGGATGGAAAAAAAACAGTCTTTATGTCTATTGCTAATAGGGGAACATTGGCAGGAATAGCTGAGATGTGGGTAAACCCTCTTTGCGGGGAGCCCCAGATTCGCATGTTTTTGTTAATTGCCCTCAAATCGTGCAATAGTCTCCAACCCCCTGAGCTCTTTTTTATAGGAAACACAGGGGTGTTCCATGGACTGCGGGAGGGGCGGATGTGTTGTAGAGAAAGCTGCTCCTCTACGAGTTCTCTGAGGGCTGTAAGTTTTCTCCCTTGATAGAGGCCACTGTGGAACCCATAAGGCTTCGTCAGAGAGCCAGTCAAGGCAGGGAGTATTAAATCTAACAGTGGCCCCTAGAATTGGGGGTGATTTAGAGGAAGATTTTTGGGTCTCCTTGGGTACTATTTTCTTCATAAGTAATATCCTCTGTCTTAATGTGGTCCCCTTTCTGGTTGAGTGGTAAGAAACCACATCTAAGGCCTCTAAAATATCTCTCCCTAAAATATTGGTGGTTACTTGAGCCACCAGGGGGCGTATGAAGCCTGTAGCCCCATCTGGGTCCTCCCACCTATAGGTCTGTTTGGTGATACATGCGTGAGAGGTACCCCCCCAATGCCTAGGAGCTGGGGTCCAGGGACCAGTTGCCAGTCTTGTGGGATCTCTTGCTGTCTTAGATTGTCCTATCTGCCCCAGTATCAATAAGACACTTGAAAAGGTTTACATCTATTTTAATCGTTAACTTTGGGTGGGAGCCTTCTGAGATGCTAGACACCCATAAGGCCTCTACCGGAGTAGTTGTCCCTCTTACTGTCGGGGCTGAGGGTTGCCCCGTTTGAAGTTTAAAGGCTTAGTGGCTTACCACCTTTATCAAAGGGGGGGGGGGGGGGGGTGGCCTCCCCGGGAAAAATTTTTTAGGGGAGAGTTTTAGGGGATTCGCCCAATTCCTGCTTCCAAGAAGCAGATCCTTTTTTTTTTCGTCCACAAATGCCTCTATTGAAGCAACCTGTGTGTTGGTTCTTTCCTTTTTCCAGCAATTTCCCCCTACCGGGTTTTTCCGGACCGGGCCAATTTAACCCAAACATGCCTTCCCAACTGGATTTAAGAAAAGGCCCCACTGGGTTTTGGGAAATTTTTTTTCTAAGCTTATTTTAGTTTTGAGAATGAAATCAGATAGGACTCCACCTTCTGAGAGGATTTGCCAGGGAGTAGGCAGGGTCTTGTACCCAAGGTGGAGTTAGCTGTTCCAGGCCTGAATGGCACCCCGAGACGACTTGCCCCATAGTTCCCCTGGCTGGGTAAGCTTGCTGTGCTCCAGTAGAGAAAAACTCCTGCCAAAGAGTTCTTTAAAAGTCCATGGGGTGCATCGCCCCTGGCTAGGTTTTGCCTACATTGTTGAAGGGATTCATCACGTAGTAAGCCTTCCATTCTAGATACATTGGGCCAGAAAAGCAGAGCGCAATAACTCGCCAATCTTGGGGAGTTTAAGTTGGCAAAAAATGCTCGTAGGAAGATTTTGTCCATGGGGCATGAAAACCATCTTTCCCTTTCCCGTTTTGCTGAGCTCTTTAGGTCTGAGGCTTGGAATGGGTACCAGTTAAGTGGTTTAAGCTCGAGTGGGAATGATAATAACGGGGAAGGCTCGAGCAGTTGGGTTTTTAAGGGTTTTGTATCAGGGCTCCTGATAAAGTAGGAGGCGGGGTTAGTTTTTTTAAAGAGAGTCCCTGAAATTGCAAAGTTGTTGAGTGGTGACGGGTTGAGTATAAGGGGCTTGGAATTTGGTGGGGTTTATTGCAGGCTCTGAAGGCCCCTCACTTTTTGCAGCTTGGAAAGGGGAAGGGATTTTTTCTCTCTATTGGTTTGGGTAGGGGTTGGTGGAGTAAGGGAGGGGGAGTAAGAACTCCTTGGTAAATTTAATGGGGCCTTCCTTTGGGGGGGGGAGGAGAATAGGAGACAGATGTTTTTTTGGCATTTCCTCCAAGGCAATGGGGCCCGGAGGGTGGGTAATAGAATTTATCTCTCTTATTAGTTGGGTAAGGCTCAAGGTCTAAATAGGGGGATTTTTAGGACCTGCCTTGGGTTCATTTGACTGAAGGGCTCAAAGGGAAAGGGGAAACTCAGTTGGGCCAATTTTGATGGCCCCGCACGCCGAATGGGCTAAGAATCGGCAAAAACCCAAGAAGGTTTTTTTCCGTTTTTTTATAGGGAACTACAGGCCCAGAGCCCCTTTGGGCTGTTTAAAATTTCCCCAGCTGCAGGCGCATTGAAGGACTTCCTCCCAAAACATGGAAGCTTTTC
This sequence comes from Mastomys natalensis, assembly GCA_021653895.1. Classification (NCBI taxonomy): domain Eukaryota; kingdom Metazoa; phylum Chordata; class Mammalia; order Rodentia; family Muridae; genus Mastomys; species Mastomys natalensis. Next base: position 1,228,509 of record JAJTUV010000594.1, read on the forward strand.
TTATTATTTTTTTAAACCCCATGATACTTTAGTAGGGAGGGATTTTCCAGCCTGGGGTGATTTCTTTATTGATGTTGAGTTGCCATGAAAATAAAAAGAGGGAGAAAGCCTTGTCAAAGGAACGTTTTTCCTGAGGTTGGGGGATTCCACAGAGATCCAAAATGCTAGCCTTCCGAATTTCAGGATCCTGCAACCGCCCTTGTTTAAATGGTTCTGCGACACCCGATTATTATAGTTTTTTTAGAGAGAGGTTCCCTAGATAGAGAGTCTTTGCCAACGCCCTTGTGGGCTGTCGGGATTCAAGCAGAGCCAGAGAACCTTCAACCAAACCCCAAAAGTGGCTCTGGCCCCGAAGGCTCAGTTTGATTCCCTTTGGCTTATTTAAAACCGCGCGATGGCACTGACGAAAACACAGGAGGAAATAACAATCTTCAGAGTTAGGGGGGCTTTTCCTTCCCGTGGGCTCAGTTTCCGAGGCTGCGTGCCCGTTCGTGCTCCATTTTTTTGGCGCCACTGTTGGGGGGCCCCGTTCTGGAGGGTGGGCCCCCCATGATCTCCCGGCTGCGAGGACAGAGGGAGCAAAGGGGGGGTGCTCTACCCACGGGCTCCCCTTAAGACCCACAGCATTAGTGAGGCAAACCTTTGAGTTTGATTTTCACAATGTTCCCAGAGAAGTGAGGGGTAAGACCCACCCTGAATGTGGGCAGCAAATGAGGACTAGGGTTCTAGACTCAACAAAGAATAATAAAGCCAGCTAAGTGCCAGTGCTCCTGATTTTGCTTTTTGATCTAGGAAGCTGTAAGGATCCCATGTTCACCCTTATTAACTCTTGTTATATCTGGCTCACCACCATAGACTGTAGAGATACACCAAACCTTCTCCTAAAAGGAATATACATGATAAAGCCAAAACTTCAGTAGGACCACCACTTCAGTGACCATAAATCTGTACTGTCAGAGCCTTTTATATTTTTGTACTTTTACCTATATCCCCAACCTGTTCTTGTGTGTTTTGGAGAACAATTTATATAAATAACTTTTTCTGTGTCATTTTATCTTTTTCTTTATGATCAATATTATGTGGGGTTTTTTTTTTGCTTCTCTTGCTTTTATTTATTTAATTTTTTTTGATAAGGACAACCTGTTCTTGTGTGTTTTGGAGAACAATTTATATAAATAACTTTTCTGTGTCATTTTATCTTTTTCTTCTTATGCTCAATATTATGTGGGTTTTTTGTTTGCTTCTCTTGCTTTTATTTATTTAATTTTTTTGAATAAGGAGAGAGTTACAGATAATTAAAGAGAGATAGAGCATATGTCTGTATGTGAGATGGGTCACTAACACTTCAGTAAAAATTTTTAAACCTTATTTTTGTGGATTGGTTCTTTAGAATATTAAATTACACAAGGCATGCATAGATAAAGTGAACTCAATACTTAGCAATCAAAACTACTCTGATTTTTGTAGGGAGCAAGGACTCTTTTAAAATATAATTTTCTACAATGCATTCTTGCACTTGTGTAAATGTATTGTTGATATTTTAAGAGAATAGGAGAGTGAATTTTTGTATCTGTCCTTGTTTTAAAAGGTAGTATAATCCCCAGAATCTGTAATCTGGTTGTTGGATTTCAGAGTTCAAGTCACACTTGTCTTCAGAAATCAGAAATAAAGGGGACCTCGCACTTCAGTTTAACAGTCCAGGTCTCAGAAATGCCCAGCAAGGAGCCATGTCCTGGTATCTATAAACTCCTGGCCTAACAGGAGATTAGGTTTTAAATCCTATTCAGGTTTCCCATGCCATCAACAGCAATAACAATGAACTTGCTAAAAGCAACATGTCCTTATGTTCTTTGTCTCATTCTTTAGTTCGATGAGAAACTTATTAAAACCCGTGAAGAATTTGAGAAGTTAATCCAAGGTAAGAGGAAAATCCTGTCCACACTCAGTGTTGCCTGAGACCAACTTGAGATGGTCATTAGTTACTGTGGAAGCCCCCTTCTGCTCCTCTCTCTAGTATTTCAAGAGAGCAGTGGAAGTCATGTGGACAGTAACTACCAGGATCCTAGTTCTGTGTAAGGAAGGCAGCACCTGAATCTTGCATCTTGCAAATAGGAGGAGCCCACTCCCAACTTTCCCCCTAATTTGAGGTGATACTTTTTTGCAGCTGCTTCATGGCACTTCATGTATGTATGTACTGCCCTGTGTATGTGTGTGTGTGTGTATGTGTGTGTGTGGTGTGTATTTTGGAGAGAGACAGAGACAGAACATTTCATAATCTAGGCTACAGAAACTCATTGTACAGGTAAACATGACCTTGAAGCCCCATTCTTCCTGCCTTCATCTGGATGTTGGGATTACCCCTCCAGGTCACCACACACAGCTAACATCTTTATATTGAATTCTCTCTGTTAAAGTAAGTTGTGTGGTTCGGCCTCCCTGTTAGATACTGAACGAGGATAGGAGACTAGCCCAACGCACCCAAGTTGAAAGATTATAAATGGAAAAGTGTAGGGTAATCGTCACTGTTGCTTTAATGAGAAACTAGGGAGAGGGAGGGCAGGAGAAAGAAACAGAGACAGATAGAAACAGAGACAGAATTCTTTCTAATTAAATGACCATCGCCATCCTGCATTCCTTATCTCCCTGTGATTTCTTAGCTGGTTTGCTTTGCTACAGAGCATAGCAAACTAAAGTTTGCTTGGAAACTTGGGAAAAGTTGAAGAAATAAGCCCAAAGTAAAGAACTGTCACCCAGAGGAGTGCTTGCCTGTAGTGGTATATACAGAACAAATTTCAAGAGAGACTTTGAATTCAGAGTGAGGGTCATTAGTTATGTGTCCTCTGGCAAGCAATGGTGAGTGATAGAAAGATGTAAGCAGTGGTGTAGGACTTCAGGGATTAACCAGAGGGACGAGAGGTAGGCAAGAATCCCAACAGGACTCAGGAATACAGTGGAGAGTGCTATCACAGTTCAAAGGGTAAACGGTATCTGAATGAATGGCATAGCCATAGGGAAAGACACTAAGGAAGTAGAAGGGGAAAGACTGGTCTGAAGGAATGCTTTGTATCCAGATGTATCCAAAATGTCCCAAAATATCCAAAAGAATGGATTCAAAATGCCAAATATCACATTGTATACTGTATATAGTTTGTGGATATATGCATACATGTTTCTCTTATTCCTTTCTAAAATTGATAAACGAGCCACGTGGTCCTATTTTATAGAGCCTTTAGGATGAAAGGAAATATAGTTACTTCTCTGAAGGCCGATATGTAACCTGGCTTACTTTTGTGTATTTCAAGGTGGAACCCTGATGTATGAGCAAGTGCCCATGGTGGAAATCGATGGAATGAATTTGGTGCAGACCAGAGCCATCTTAAGATATGTAGCTGCCAAGTATGGCTTGTATGGAAGGAACCCAGAAGAACGAGCCTGGTATAAAGACACTTTGTTATTTAGAGCAAAGGACAAAGCAAAACAAAACCCAGCCACAACCGGAACACCAACACTTAGCATCATTAAAAGCTACCTTCCTAGTGTAGTTCTTGATAGGCTGATACAAAGCCTACTTTCACTCTCGACTGGAAGAATCTGTTATAACAAGTGCTAAAGGGAAAACCTATCATTGTAGACCTCATTCCACCACATTTACCTTCAGCAATACTTCATCTGGGAAATTACTATAGTTTTAATTTATTTTTCAAGTTGCATTTTTGGGCTTTCATTAGAAGAGGGAGTTAGCTATTTTCTCATGATGCCATGTTTGCCTCTAACAGGTGGGAATGGTAGACAAGAATAAGTCACAAGAACTCTGACTCATACATTTATTTCCAGGGGAGGGGCCCACCTTACCTCATAAACAAAAGACTGAAAGTGATTATAGGAAAGTGCACATCAGGTCTGTCTTAGGGAGCAGACACCATGACCAAGAGAACTCTTATAAGGATAACATTTAATTGGGTCTGGCTTATAGGTTCAGACGATCAATCCATTATCATCCAGGTGAGAGCATGGCAGCATCCAGGCAGGCGTGGTCTTTATCTGAAGACTGTTAGGAGAAATCTGACTTCTAGGCAGCTAGGACAAGGGTATTAAAGGCCATGTCCACATTGCCACACCTACTGTATCCAAGGCCAGATCTCCAAATAGTGCCACTCTCTGGGCCAAACATATACAAACCATCACAAGGTCTCTGCTTATGTCAGCTGCCCCCTTCAGCCTCCAAGACAAAATCTCAATCTTTTGAGCATGTATTAGGCCTGGCATGATTGGCGGCCCTACCTCTAAACTCCAAGCTTGTCTCCTGCCTGGAAGTTAAAGCAGCAACTCTAAGCTGAAAATTCCTGTGTAGAATGTGATAAACACAGTTGGGGAACAAAATAGCCCATGAATAGTAGAAGAGATGTATTTCAAATAGATCTGCCATGACATTATTTTATTTCAAAACGCATGTCCAAATATCCAAAAAATTGATGCAAAGCTAATTTTTAGAGTGATTTTACCTTAAGCATTCAATATAAAGAACCCCCCCCTTAGTAGTCTTAGATAAATCTCTTCTTACTGTATATAAAGCAAAAGCAGCAAGAATTCAAGACCATTTGCAGACACTAGGTTCTAGCTCAGGGTAAAGTTTCAGGACCTATTGCTCAAAAAGACCAGAGATTCGTTTTATATCAAGATAGAGTCATATCATGTGAAATCCCAGGACTTTCTTCACTGGGTCTTGATGTCCATTTTTCCATTCTTTCTGACAGAGTTGTGGGTAGCAGAAAATGAGGAGCTCATAGAGCAAACTCTGTGTTCTTTAAAATGCCATTTTGAGTAGTTGAGAATCTTGGGTCCTTGCCGAGAGGTTTTGGACTGCACTGAGGACCCTAGATACCTCTTCTCCTACATAGACCTGAGGTATGCTATATTTAAACAGACAAATACCATAAACACCACATTTACACAGTGCATTACTTTACTGTTACTTTAAGACTCTGTGTGAGCATTTTGCATTTTATTAATAGTGGTGTTGCATAATTTATATGAACATCCTTGTAACTACTCACAAACCTTGGTTCGATAACTCTTAATCTGGGAGGGGCAGGGTTTTGCTACTTAGCCCAGTTGATCCTCCCCATCAGCCTTCTGAGGACTGTCACCTGTTTCCGGTTGAGCTTTATTAACGTCCTCAAGGAACTGCTTACTGGTATAAATGCTTGAGTGGAGTTCATAAGACAATATCCTGTAGGGACCGATAACCAGGCAGATGAGATTAAGGCACTATGTAAAATGTGTCACTGGTCCATACAGTGTTCTTCCCTGTCCTGAGTGATTCTTTTCAATGGCCATCCTTTCTCCAGGATTGATATGTACGTAGAGGGCTTAAGGGACCTGAGCGACATGATCACGTACTCTCCACTCTCTCTGCCGGAAGAGAAGGAGGTGAACCTGGAATACATCCTCCAACGAGCCAAGACATGATTCTTCCCTGTTTATGAGAAGGTGAGCAATGACCTTTGGCTGTTGTGTGGCTCACATCAAAGAGAGAGAGAACATCTAACAAAACTGAGAGCAGAGCTTCTTTGGTGGACAGAAAATGGCAAACGCTCTGTGATAGCTAGACCATCTTCCCTGACTTGGATGAAACAAACCTGCTTGACTTCCTTCTCTCAGCTTTCCCCTTCCCGTCCTTATTTTCTCCATCCCTTCCTCTCTTTTTCTCTCTTTTCTTTCCTTTCCCTTCCCTCCCTTTTTCCTTCCTTCTTTTTTCCCTTTCTTCACTCCTTTTCTTTCTTACCTATCATACTTTCTTTTTCCTTCCTTCTTCCTTCCCTCCTTCCCTTTTCTTTCTGTCCTTCCTTCCTTCCTTCCCTCTCCTTCTCTTGTGTGTGTGTGTCTGTGTGTGTATGTTGTGTGCACAGGTGTCCATGTCTGTGTTAGTGAGCACACCTGTGAATGCACATACACAAGGACATCAGGCATCCTCCTCTGTCACTCTCTACTTAGTGCTTTGAGGCAGGGGGTCATCCCTGAACCTAGATGCCTTCCTTTTGCAGTCATGCTGGAAGCCAGCAAGCCTCACTGATATTGCTCTCTGCCCATGTCAAAGTTGGACTTAAAGGTGTTGGTGTAGTGGGTTGTCCTGATTCTCCTTGTATTTTAATGCTAGTATTGGTTCCTCAAGACCATGTTGCCCACATAGACTCAAGTGACATTGTGTGACCTTGCCCTTAAGTTACTTCTGACTGCTAAATCAAGACATCAACAGTCAATAGCTGGGCAGAAAACACATAGGTGGGGTTTAGGATTCCTGGGCTTGGCATTGGAGGAGAATTACAAGGGATAGAAGAAGGTGAGTGGAGGAGAAGCCGCCATGGGTTAGGTGAGTCATGAAAATGTGGCCCTGAGGGCTGGCCAATTGCAGTTAAGAGCAGCCCAGATGAAACATAGTAAGAAGTAAGATGAAATTATCCGTTGGAAATTACATTCTAATATAATAGTACACAGATATCTGGCCAGCCTTTGTGCTGTTTTAAAGTTGATTGTAAATAATGAACATTGTGTGTCTTTTATTCAGAAACCAAATGAAACCCTGGAGTAGAAACCCTGGGTTGGGATTAATAATTTCTACAACAGATCTCAACTCCAGTCTTCAAGGGGAAGCACTCTTAACTTTTGAGCCATCTTTCCAGCCCCTACTGAACTCCCATGGATTATATTTTCTTTCTAAGGATTTTAAGTGTAACTCCATTACTATTTGTGGTCCTGTGTGATCAGTTACCTTAAGTTTGAAGTCAAATTTACCTTCTGAACAAGATCCCTAGGACCTCCCATCATTGGGTAGTAGGATGAACAGTAGCTCTCAAATGCTCTGGGTACCACCTGAGTTTCAGGAAGCTTATAAGGTTAGTAGGACCCTGTAAGTTTTGTGATCACTTAAAAGTAATGCTGTGTACTGTTTCCAATTTTTCACATCTGCAAAATGATTCCTGGAAACGCTGTGCTGTAAACACACATTTAAAGATGGTACCCCTAACTCCAGGGTTGGGTGGTTCTTTGGTGACATGTGATCTTTCTCCAAGGTGCATTCACTATCATAAGTACAGGTGTCAGTGGAGGATGAGGAAATGTGACTCATCCTTTGAATAAAAAGCCAGATGCATTTCCCAAACTTACCTGCAATACTGGTTTTTGTTATCTTTTCTGTGCTGTAGGACATCTTAGAATTGAAAGATTAGTACATACATTTACAGTATTAGTCACGAGCATGTATTTGTTACTGCGAGTTTGTCATGAATTGCAGGTACCCTACCTTCTTAATCTATACTTTTAATTATATTTAGTAAGTTTTTAGTCTTTTTGGTTCAAAAGATATCAAAGTACAAATACTATATACTGCAGACTGTCTCCATACAAATTTCTTTTAAAGGTATTCATCTGTAGTTAGCGTATAATTTAAGATATTTTGTTTTCTAATTTAAAAAAATAGTATCAATAGCATAGATGTTTAACGCCAGTATTTTCCCAGCCCTTTTGTGTGTGTGTGTGTGTGTGTGTGTGTGTGTGTGTGTGTGTGTGTGTTTGTGGCGGTGATGGGGATAAAGCCCAGGGCTTCATTCAGGCAATGCTATATCCTAGAACACTGCTATTTCAATTTTCCCCCTATACTTCCATGAAGCACAGAGGCTTCTCTCATGGCTGAAAGTAGTAACAGCATCAATATAATATTTCTAACAACATCAATAACAATGAGAATCATCTCTACCTAGGGCAAAGGATAGAGCCATATGCACTTTGCAAACTCATTAATTCCAAGAAATGGGTGCTGATATCACTCCACTTATAAATGAGAAATCATAACTTAGAAGAACCTGACCAATGGCATATAACTGATGAACAATAGTCAACACTTGCTTTTACAGCTCTAAACATATTGACCACACATCCAAGTCTGTAATAAAGAACAAAGTTTGGGGCTAGAGTATATTGAATTCTAGCCTACTCCATTTTTTCATTTTTGCATTCAATAATTTTAAACCAACATGACACATAATTTACAGCTGTGTTAGAAAAAAACTAATAGAAAAAAATGGATTCGTGTCGCTCTGAGGACACTCTCCTTGTACACAGAGAACCTTCTAAAGATGGCACACCTAAGGTCCACAGATGGGGTGAGGACAGAGCATCACTACAGGACAAGAAGAGTCGCCAGACTAGGATGCTGCAGAACTCACGGGGTAGGTGCAAGGACTTCCTGTGCTGACTGAATGGTTTACACTAAGGAGAAAGCCCAAGACACACAGGACAGGACTTAAGCTCATGACGCTAGCTGGAGGCAAAGAACAGATCAGCAACTAAGGTCTAACTTCTTAAAGATTGTCTTCTGAACAGCACTTTAATTTATATCTTGAGAGCGGCCCTCACCTTCTGCTTCCCTCATCCCAACCACCATGCAGGCCCTAAGAGACCACGGGCAAGCTTTTCTTATGGGCAATCGCCTGAGCTGGGCTGATGTCCAGCTCCTTGAAGTCATCTTAATGGCAGAAGAATGCGAAGCCAGTGTTCTTTCAGGCTTCCCTCTGTTACAGGTAATGCTATCTAACAGCTACTGGGGCTTCAGAGACAATGAACACATGTTATTCATTTATTCCTTCACTTGAGCGTACTTTATTATTTAAGAGGTCACTTTCATCTTTATGCCACAATCTGTGCTAGAATATATAAAGATGCCACCACTAAACATCTAGTCCAGAAAACAGGCACACGGGCGGGTACCTCCCATATAATGTGCTAAGTTAAAAATATAGGAAAACATCTAAGGACCACCCGGACCATTCTCAGGAACCTTAGGGAAGCTTCTTGCTGGAATTGAATCTCCCCGACTTTGCATGGGATGTGGCAGAAGCTTAATAAAGCTGTTTCCTAAACTGATACAGAAGTGAGCATCTGAAGGTACAGCTTCCTAAGATGATGCATCAGTGCATACCATAGTCACTGTTTCCTAAGCTGATTCCCTGGTGCATACCTACAGTTGTAGCTCTGTAGATGTTGAGGCAGGAGGATCTTGGTTCAAAGTCAGCCCAGGCTATGTAGCAGGATCCCTTTCTCAAGAACAGACAAAGAGTCATTTTCTTCTCTGGGGGAAGGCTCTTAAGACATCATCATGGGACATAGCCCTTACGTAACAACAACAGTGCCCACCGATGAAACTTATCATATGCCTCCCATTGCACCAAGAACCACTCACTCACTCATTCATTAACTCAGTCACTCATTCATTAACTCATCCTCAAAGTAAACAGATAGGACTCAGGGAGTTAGGAAACTTCTTCATGGTGAGTTGGTGCAAGGACTGGGACTCGAACTTTAATCTGATTTTCACAGCCAAACTCTCAAACTTTTTCATTGCAAAACTAAGCTTAAAATATTTGAGACTTGCTACAATTCTGAAGCCACAATTTTTTCTAGTTCATTTTACAGTATAAATTTATTTAGAATTGCTATTTGGTTCACTTCAGTTTTTTTTTTTTTTTCAATGATGCCTATTTTATATTTCTGGAAAAATTCCTTATCACATACTGGTTATTGAGCTTAAGTAGTGAAAGCCAGAAGCATCTAATAGCTGAGAGATAGCTACATAAATGAGAAAGCTTCCACTGTGTATGTTTACATAGCCCTCTAAAGCTGTTCTTCACATAACAGCATGAAAAACACTAAGAGTATAAGCTTAAGAAATAAGCCTAATCGACCTAAGAAAACGAGAACTCGCCTTACTGCAGCCCTCATGTGATGCTCTGATGTTTGCTTTTATAGCTTGTATGTCAACAGCATCACGCCCGGTATGGGCTTTTACACATTTAAAACGTTAGAATGTAATTCTTAAAATGAGATAAATTGGTTATAGCTTATGGTTACAGCTACTTACGTTGTCAATAATATACAACCTATGACCACTTGGCAATAATATACAATGTTAAGACCATTATCTTTCTTCTTTCTCACAGTGCAGGATTCAAATTTTATTATGTGCTTCTTTTAAAGTGTGCACACTTACACACACACACACACACACACACACACACAAGTATAGGTCCTGCAAGAGGTCAGGACAGGGGGTCACATCCCCCTGAGCAGGAGTTACAGGTGATTTGTGAGTCACCTGCGTTGGTAACTGAACTCGGGTCTTCTAGAAGAATGAATAGCTATGGTAACCACTGAGTCATATCTCCAGGGAACACAAATTTCTGTATATTTTTCTCATTTGTAACAACATGCCCTCTTTCTGTTTATTTTGCTATGCTCTCTTTTAATGGATTGTGGCCTTTTACACTGTAGGACTTCAAGATGAGAATCAGCCAAATCCCTACAATTAATAGATTCCTCCAACCTGGAAGCCAGAGGAAGCCTCCGTTGGATGAACAATCTATTGGGACTGCAAAGGAAATATTCAAATTTGATCGAGGAATGGTTCTTAAAACCATGAGCACCATAATAGCTGAGTATTAACAGTTACAGAGGCAGAAGTTACTCAGTAAGTATATTAAGAAACTTCACACTGCATTTATAAAAAATATACTTAGTAAGTATATTGTATAACTTCACACTGCATTTTTATCAATGACCAGAGAAACATCCTGTAGTTAGTGATGTAGTATGTTAGCAATGTTAGAATGTTAGTAGTGAAAATATTATACATGTAAAGAAATAAACTCCTAGAATCTTATCAATAAACTAGAAGAGCCAACCGCTGTTTGAAATAAGACACTGAAAAGACTGAATCCAGAAAACCCAAGGAGCCCTTTGCCTTCTGTATGGTCCTAGAATAAACTTGTATGTCGTAAGGGAAAGTCAAGGAGTTTTTATTACATTTTGTGTGTGTGTGTGTGTGTGTGTGTGTGTGTGTGTGTGTGTATGTGTATGTGTATGTGTGTGTGATTGTGTACACTGGTTTGCTGTGGCACATGTGTGGAGGTCATAGAACACCTCTCCTCATACCCTGTAGGTCCGGGAATTGAGCTTAGGTCATCAGATTTTGCAGCGAGCAACCTCACCTGCTGAAAACATCTTGCTCACCATCAAAGGTTACAAATCAAAACTCAGCAACACACACACACACACACACACACACACACACACACACACACACACACACGATCACTCACTTTCACTGCCTTTTTGTGAAAGTTCATGGAGCCGTTTCAAGCATGGTTGGTTTCCAGAATGGCCTGGCATTGTTGGAATCATGGGGGATTTGTCTTTCCTTTAAAAGGCGATCACTGAAAGCACACTAAAGAAGTTTTCATGGGTTTCTTATTTGGTTTATTAATAGGTTTGCTTTCTCCCTTCCTCAATTCCTCATGGCTCAAAGATTAACATCCTGCTTGCACTTACAAGCAGAGTAAGTACTCCTGCCTCCCCGGCCAGCAGATGGAGCTCTCCTCCCCTTTCCATGTCAACAAAGGCCACACTGAAGAACTGAAATTATGAGTCTAGTGTCCTAGAGGGCAAACTAGCCATTAATACCCCCTCCCCCCAAATAGGGATGAGAAACTGAGTTTTCAAGAGACAGGTTTCCCAGAGATCATAGCAGACAGTAGAAAGTAGGCAGGGATCTCCAGTTTAGGGATCTGGTCCCTAAACTGCCTTGGACATTATAAGTTATAACTGCTCTTCAAATGGAGTGGTGATCTTACTGGGGCTGAGACAGGGAGATGCCCCTGAGAAGTACAGAGATCTGATATAAACAACCCTCCCTTGACATCATTTCCACTAATAATGACCATGTTAAAGCCAAAATGAATGACTGATTGAGTTCCTAGAAAAGACACAGAAATGAATGAGAAGACTTACAATACGATGCATTTTATTTGAACACTGAGTACATTCTGTCAGGACGCTGATGTGCTGAGAATAGAATTTCACCTATGAAAACACACCCCACCTCCAACAATACAAACAAAACCGCTAATGTACAAAGTGACATAGAACTCATTAACACTCCCTGTGGTCCACTCCAGGAATTTCATTGTCTGACAGGTTGCAATTTAACTTAAACTTATTTGAGTCATAAGTGTTTGGAATTGTCAAAAGTAAAAAATAGCAAGCCCCTAATTTCCATGTTTAAAAAATGAGACAAAGCAAATGAGCACGTAGCAATTCATTAAAGAGCAGGATTAACAAATTGAAAAATCTAAAAATTGTGCTTTAGGTTAAAAAAAAATGTTTTCAATATTATGGTTAAAAAAGAACCTGCACTGCCAGGCACAGGAGCATGCTGGGAGTTTGGCTCTGGGCTTCTCTAGGTGCTAAAGCAGCAGCAGGACAAGTCTCAGGATCATCATGAGGCTGCGTCAACAGAAGAGGAAGAAAGAGGGACAGTCACTCTGGTGGACAGGAATGCCATGCACTACCCTGTCATGTCCCTGTGCTGTGGGCACTGAGGGCTCTGTCACAGCCCTCCTTAGACAAAGGTGAGGGGGACTCATTTTCCTGTGTTCCAACTTCCCAGATGCAACTTGAAAATATTCCCTGAACAGATGAGAGAAACCAAACCTGCTGTTCTGAAAGGCTCAGATGAGGGCTTAAGGGAGAAAAGTCAAGGAGAAATGTAAACTTCCCAAAGCTACTGAAGAAGAGCAACTCAGAAGAACCAATCAAGGGTGCTGGCGAGCTGGCTCAGCAGTTAAGAGCACTTGCTGCTCTTCCAGAGGGCCAGAGTTCCGTTCCTGAATCCATGGCAGGTGTTTATAACAATGAATGATATGTAACTCCAGGCCCGATCATCATCATTACTCCCTACTTTTGATCCTTCTCAGCATAAAAATCATCTTAGGTCAGGGACATAGCTGCAAAATTGTCTTTGGCACCACTCCACACAAATAAAAATCAACACACTAGATAAATACAGACCCATGCTAGAAAATTCTACAGTAACAAAAGACCATAAAACTATTCAGGGGCTATAACCCAGGGCAAATACTACTGATACTTGAAGTATTTCCATCTTGCCTTGTCTTTTTGTTTGTTTGTTTGTTTGTTGTTTGTTTGGTTGGTTGGTTGGTTGGTTGGTTTTTTGCTACAGATTTCTTTGAACATTGAATTAAACTATATTTGGTGTGTTTTGGTCCTGATTTCTATTTTATTATTAATTTACATGCCTTTTTAAAGCATGATACACAAATGCCTGCTCAATCTTCCATTAAGTAGATAAAATATTTACACTTCCTTTCTGGTGAATTTCTAGGCAGCGTTAGTATTTTGGCTTATTATATTTTCTATTATCAGCTTATTGTATTTTCTATTAGAATACAGACACAGTGAACATTAGGCTTTGTGTACTTCTTTTTTGAGATAATTTCTGGAAATGAAAATGTATACCAATGGGAGGTGCTGTTTATGTCTTTCAACACACAAGGGCAGCTTCCAGGAGGAATTAGAAACATTTTCTCTATATTTCATTTCATGATATGTATCTAACTTTGTAGATAGAGTTACAGGATCTGGGCTGGGGACCTAGCTCAGTGGCCGAGTGTTGGTCTGGCATGTGCACATGTGTACACACACACACACACACACACACACACACACACACACACATACTACTGCCCCAGGGCTCTGAATAAGGGAAGAGCATCAAGACTTCCCACCCCTGCATCTCCTAGAGATCCAAGACAGAGATCAGTAGGGAGCCTTGCTTGTGACTTCCCAGCCTTGCCCACCTCCAGGCTGTGGACTCTCAGGGCTGAATCTCAAATTCATCCACTTGCTCCCCTTCATCTAGGAAACATTAAGTCTGCCTATAAGGCTGGCTCATTTAACCCTTCACTGACCTTGGGGCAAGAACCACAGACTCCCCTTACAGGCAGATGTGAGTGCAGGTGATATTTCTGAACAGACACTCTTTGCACAGTCCACGTGTTTCAGGTTTTAAGGCGCGTCATTATTTGTTTACCATGTGTGTCTCTGTGTGAGTTTGTGCACATGAGTGAACTTGGCCTGGGAGTTCAAAGGAGGTCATCAGATGCCCTGGTGTTAGAGTCACAGGCAGTTGTGAGCTGCCCCACATGGGTGCTGGAAACAGGGCTCAGATTCCTCACCAAGCTCTCCCAGTCCTCCCTCCACCCTTTGCATCTCATTTCACTTTATTTACAAACATGCCTTGCTCACTAACTCTGGGAAGACTTTGCACATGTTCACACATCTGCCTGGGTCACTCACTTACTGTGCTCATTCCTGCTTTCCCAAGATCCTAGCTGGGACCCTGCCTCCCCTGGACATCCTTCCTTAGATCCAGTGTCCAACAGATGCCTGTCCTCTTGGGGCTCTTCCCCATCTGCTTCTCCCTGCCCTGTTGTACTCTAGACAAGCCTGAGTCTACAACCTTTCTGAAACTGCTTCCTACTGCCTTGCAGAAAGATAATGCTCAACAAATACTAGTTGAGTGGAAGGGGGTTTAAATACGCTTCATTGAATATCCAGATGACAGACTTACTCCACGTCAGTTGGCTTCTTGGTGTGCTGAAACACCAAGTAACAAAGAATATTATTACTGAATAATTAATATTTGTCATAAAATATACTTTTACTTTTAATTGACACACAGTAATTATACATATTTATGAGGTAGGGTGTGGCATTTCAGTATTTTGTATTTAATATTTAATAAACAGATTAGGGTAATTGGCATAGCCATTACCTCATTTTATTTTTTTTCCCCACTGGAGCCATTCAAAATCCTATATACTAGCTTCTAAAAATGTAGAGTAGTTGACAACCACAGCTATGCCACTCTACTGTGGGACATTAGACATTGTTCCTCCTTTACAGCTGTGTACCCCTTAACTTCTCCCTCTTCACATCATTTCCAGGCTTTGGTAGGTTTTTAGCTTCCACATATAAGAGAGCACATGGGATTTGTCTTTTGTGCCTAGAACTAACGTTTCCTGAGTGCTCAGTATGTTCCAGGCACTATCCTGGTACTCTAATCCATCTTGGAAGTAACCACGTGAGCCGGACATTTCTAGTGTCCTTTTCTAAAAGTGAGAAACTGGTCCACAGAGCAGTTGAGGAATGCACCTGGTTTGACACAACTAGTAAGCCTTGGTATCAGGGAGGCTGAGGTATATGGTATGACTTCTTTCTGGTTCTTTTTAAAATTATTTTATTTACTTAGATACTTCCTACCCTGACATGGGAGTGTCTCACTATGCAGTGCTGGGTGGTCTGGAACTCATTTTGCAGACCACTGTGGTGACAAACTCACATAGACTCACATACCTGGGGTTGAAAAGATGTGACACCTGTAGGTCAGTCACTCTTTAGACCCCATACCCAAGAATATTTATCACAAATTGGACTCTTTGGGGGAAGGACAGAGGGGGGAGAGGGGGAGAGGGGGAGAGGGGGAGAGGGGGAGAGGGAGAGGGGGAGAGGGGGAGAGGGGGAGAAGGGGAGGGAGAGGGAGAGGGAGAGGGGGAGGGAGAGGGGGAGAGGGAGAGGGGGAGAGGGGGAGAGGGAGAGAGGGGAGAGGGGGAGAGGGGGAGAGGGGGAGAGGGGGAGAGGGGAGAGGGGGAGAGGGGGCGAGGGGGAGAGGGAGAGAGGGGGAGAGGGGGAGAGAGAACAAAACGTTGGGTTGGGTTGGGTTGGGTTGGGTTGGGTTGGGTTGGGTTGGGTTGGTAGGGAAGTAAGTTGGTAGGGGAGGATCTGAAATGAGTTGTGAGAAGAGTATGTTAAAAATGCATGGAATTCTCAAAGAATTAATAAAAACATTATTAAAAAATTACCAATCAATTTAGCATTTAACAAGCTGTCTGACTTTGGGGGACATGGTGAAAGAAGAGTGTGGCCTATGCATCCAGCAACTAGAGAGTGATTCCTTACCTCCTTGGAGCTATCTTCTATTGCTTCTTGTGTAATTGAAGGCAGGGACTCAATGGAACCTTTCTCAACACTGGAAATACTTTAACTGTTGCATGAGTCACACCAAAATGTCACTAACAAACACTTAATTTTGGCCCAGGGCTCCATTATAATACATAGTGATTTACTATGGGTTACAACTGGATGAGTTGGCCCCTGGAAAGTCGCTATGGACTGTACCTTCAAAGTGTAACCCAAAATAAAACCTTCATTCTATAAGAAACTGTTGAGGTTTGGTCTTTTGCTATGTATTGTATGCTAAATACTGGTGCCCAAAACCTGATTGCCCCCAAGGATGAGAGAATCCTCACATAGACCCAAGTGTCTGTATGGAACCTTGCCTCCCAAGTTATCCCTGATTGTAAAGTTGCCTACAGCCTATAGCTGAGCAGAAGATAGGTGGGGTTTTGGTTCCTGGGCTTAGGTTCAGAGGCAGGAGACCATGAAGAAAAGGAGAGGAAAGAGAGGGAAGAAGACACTATGAGGTAAGGGAGAGTAAACTGGCCATGTGGGCTGGCTAGTCAGAGTAAGAACAGCCCATGAAGAAAATGGCAAGTCATTACTCTGGGTTATTGATAGGGAGGTATAAACTAATAGCTTAGAGGGTAGTTATCTGCCCAGGTATAGTGCAGATTAAGGCTTTTTACAAATATAAATGTTGTATATCTTTTATCCAGAACTGAATGATCAAAGGCAGGGTAGAAACCCCCACTGAAATTAAATATTATCTAAGACAAGAAAATTTTCTCACATGTTTTTGTAACAGCAGAAAAAAAAAGCAACTACCATTTCTTACATTCAGAGTCTAGCAGAGGTATCTCTAGGTATGCACCTGGAATTAACTGCTCTGTAAGATTTTAGGATAAATTCTATCCTAGAGAATGTTCCATCTCTACCTGTAACTGCTGATAATGTCTTCTGGAGAAACGATCTCTACAGATGTAAAGATTTGGGTATTGTATCAACAAGCCAAGTTATTTCAGCATTACTGGCCATCAAGCTAAGAAAGATTCTTTCTCAAAGCCTTCAGAGAGAACCTGGTGGATCTCAGACTTAGATGTTAGACATACCCCTCCCCCAGAACTGAGGGAGAATAAGTTTATATTATTTTAAGACACAACGTTTTTGGTACATTGTTCTAGAAACCTTGGGAATAGGGCTCACAGAATGCCCAGTTTTGTATTTAGGAATACCTGAGTTTTTATTAATTTTATTACAGAAATTCAGAGATTCTGGAGCTGGGTAAATGATTGTCCCTGCTGTATCCATCATTCATGCAGCCCAGGAAGAATGATAGCTCTATATTGAACATAAATGTATTATTTAAGAAATTGAATAAAAAAACCATTAATAAGTTGAAGGAAAACAGTTCCTCGCAGTTTGAGTGATCACATGTCTGTGTGTATTTGACCAGGAAGGGCACTAGCCATAAGGAAAGATTATTTTTGCATCAGCTAGAGTTTGAGACGAGGATTTCTACTTATCTCTGTTGGACAAGGATATGACAGCTATTTCATGACAATGTTTGAATACTCCAGAGTCTAAGAAGCTTGTTTTGTTTTATTGAACATATCTGAGAAAGAAACATATCTAAGAAAATACCTGAGGAAGGGACCATGATTACAATTTTAACTACAGCTAGATAGATTCCCAGCAATTTGTCATCACTCATGTCTATGTGAATTAACACAGCAGCCTTAGAAAACTTGTTTGCATCCCAAAAAGCAGGGTCAACATTTAGTCAGAACACTTTCAATGTTGCAAAGCTTTCAAAGGCTGGTTTTGTGGGTGCTATGCATTCATATATGCCTGAATTAACTGAAAATCTTCTTTGCTGATTCTACACATTTCTCATCATCAAAAGGCTTCCTCTGGCTGCCAGGCTGAAGAAACTTCTTCACTGTGGGGAGGTTGCTGACTCTGGTTCTCAGTGCCTGCAACAGACAAATCAGAGCCTAAGAGAGCAGCTGAATAAGGAGTTATTGTTTGCCGAGCCCTGTGGCCCTGCCAATCAAATGCCCAACCAAGCCCCTTCATCAGCACCAGGATGGAGGTTGGAGACGGACACCCAGAGAGAATGAAGATGAGAGGAAGGAAATGGAGCTTTGTCCCAATATATCTTAAAGATTCATTTTGTTCAAGTTGTTCCTATTTTTCTTTGGATATTAATTAATCCTGCAGACTCATCACTTCTGTAGACTTTAAGGATGAAAGTTTCTCAGATAGTGACACATAGACACACCCAAATAGATATTAGAATCAGAAATGGTGGTAGAATGGAGAACTGGAAAACCTGGATCCAGTCACTACCAACCTTCACTGAGAAAGGAAAATGGGAGTAGCAGAGGTTGGCAGTGTAGCCCAGTGGTACAGCACTTGCTTGTAGAGGCAAGATTTATTCACGAGCACCATGGAAAACAAAGGCAAATAAAGAGAGCGGAAGGGGGGCTCTTAGGAATGGCTCCGTGGGCAAAGTGCCTGCTCTGCAAGCATGAGGACGTGAGTTTGGATCTCCCGACCCACATATGACCTAGGAGAGTAGTATGTGTTTCTGCCCCAGTGCTGTGGCTTGGAGGGTGGAGACAGACAGCTCTGAAGTCCATTGGTCAGCCAGCCTAGCTGAACTGACGAGCTCCAGGCTCAGTGACAGACTGTATCTCAAATGAGTAAATGAGTGAATAAATGAATGAGATGACCTTCCCCTGGCTAGCACACATTCTCCTCTGGTATTCCTTAGTTAACACTTTCCAAATTTATATTTTATCTTTGCTGCCCCAGACCCAAGCTGGGCACAGGTCTCTGGGGCTGCTTCCCAGACTCTTAGGTGAGTGGGCCTTTAAGTCTGATCCTTCTGCTTCCCAGTCATGGCATTGTCCATCCTACGCCCCTCTCATGGTGGAATTTAGAAAGTGTTAATTAAGGAATATCAGAGGGGAGTGTGTGGTAGCCACAGGGAGGTTTGGAAGTGCCCAACTGTCCTTCATTTGAGATCCAGGAATTCTGGCAGGTGGCTAGAAGCTCAATCACCAGTCGGGAGCTCAGTGCAGATTCACCATTACACAAATACAGTGTTCACTAATGTAGAAGCCTGAAGAAGACCTCTGCAGATACATTCAGTGTGGAAGGACAAGGCTGCACCTTTGATAGAGAGAATCCCATTGAAATCAGGATCAAATCTAAGGTGGGATCAGATGTAGGGAGAGAGGTGAGGTCCTAGGTTCTTTCCATTATACAAGACAAAATTATATGTCCTGAGACAGCATCCACCTCAGATTTCCTTATGTAACAGGATTCTTTTCATGTCTTGGAACTAATGTCTGAAGTCTAATTTATATGTATGTCTGGAGGGAGGGCTAGCTGTGGAACAGGAAGTAACTGCAAGTTGCGTCTCTATCATCAGATGGTCAAAATAATGGCTTCCGTGAGGTAAGATATGGGTTGTCTTCAAAGGGCTTGAGACAGAGTACCTTCAGCAGAGGAAAGTTGTCCATAATGCCTGGGTCCATCTCTTCCACATGTAGAGAAGTTCAACCAGGGAAATATCGCCCTGCTCATCCTGTTGCCAACAAGATAATCTTGTCCATGACTTTTCAACACCTGAGGAATTCAAGATGTTAGTTAGATCTTGAAGACAACTAATGTCAGACTGGGGCCCCTTGAGTTCTCCTGAGCCTCTCATATCAAATGCTCCTTGGCTCCTTTGTCATGTGCATATGGGGCCCCATGCTTGTCTCTAGGCCCTGGCTCATGATGAAATCAAGAAGCGATCTCTGACCATCTGTCATCAGTCTTTCCCTACATCTTAGAGATGTGCCAAGCTCCTAGCTCCAGAGGCACCATTTCTTCCTACCCACCCTAAAGGCCCTGACATTTGGGGATGGCCCACATATACTCTGTAGTCTCTCTGTAGGGAAGTGGCCTCACTGTGTGACTGCACCCTTCACACATGTATAGACCATTCAGTGACTATCTTCCTCCTCATTCTGCTTCCCAGTGTTCTCATGTCTATGGCATCTACGGTAAGCCGAACTGTCATCTCTGCAACATTGGTTCAGGCTCTTACTGTTATGGGATCCTCAGCACTGCTGAAGCACCAAAGTGTTAACTAAATCCATGTCTACAATTAGTTTCCAAATGCTAGAAAAAAGGACTATGATTAGTACAAGGGCAGGTTAAGGGGAGGAATGGATACATTGAACACAAAGGATGTCAATTTTGTCATCAAGTAGACACTGCATGTGTGTTCTTTAACTTACTTTCTGTATGTTATGTATGACATGCATGTATGTATGTATGTATGTATGCATTTATTTATTGAGCCAGATTTTCATGTTGTCCAGACTGGCCTCAAACACACTGTGTACTTAGCCTTGTCTTGAACTGATCCTTTTCCTTCTCTATCTTGAGTGCCAGACATGCGTCACCATGCCTAGCTCAACTTTTCCAGATGGATGAAAGTTTTTAGAAAAAATATTGTCGTAATAAGCAATATTTGCTAAAACAGTTCATCCATGTTAAAGTCTTAAGAATGAAGAAAAAAGCTTCTTCTGTCTGGGCCCAAGCATGGAGCAGATCCCACGTAGCAGCTCTGCACCCAACCTCATAAAACCCAATGAAAGTGGAGCTCCCAGGAGCTCTAACCCAGGCAGTATCTCAGGTAAAAATGAAATACCCGTGATGTCTGCTGTAAAAGTTCTAATCTGATGCTGGCCTCCAGACTTATACTACTCAGACTTTGATGGGCCATTGGACAAGGACATCAAACAGCTAGAGATTGACATCACTAATCTGAAGAAATCCCTCGTTTCCTGTCTGAAATAATCTTCAAAAATTGCAAAGGACTTTATTGGACTTGATTTACCTTTTACAGTAGAAAAAGACTGTGTACAGCTCTTGACTGTGTACAGCCCTTAAAGAAGAATGTTGCTTTTACATAGACAAGACAGGGATGGTTAAAGAGAGCATGAAAAAGGTCAGAGAAGGCCCTGAGAAAAGACAGAGAGAGAAAGAGAAAGATGAGAGCTGGTACAAGAATTGATTTTCAACCTCTCCATGGTTGTCAAACTACTTCCTCCCATCTTGGGACCATTAATTGGGTTATTTTTGCTGATTTCTTTTGGTCCCTGGGCCTTAAATAGGCTGACTAACTTTGTGAAACAACAGATAGATAATTTGGTAGCAAAACCTATTCAGATACATTATCATAAGTTAGCTATGGAGGACCACGAGACTCAAGATGAGGTTGTTACTTTATCCAGGGTGTTCCCAAACCCATTTCACCCAACCTAAAAGAGGGGACTTCCGCCCCTAGACCAAGCAGAGAGGGGCCACCCAGAACCTCCTCTGACTGGTGATCTGAATTCTTATTTAGGCTGTGAGGCTAAGCACTCAAGGGAATATAAATAAAAGTTAAAAATATCTCTCTGGGTTCCCTGAGGGACAAGTCTGACTGCATAAGGGTTGATGTCAAAAGTATCCCCTCTCCAGGAAAAAAGACATCGGATGGGTATGACCCTCATGCCTCACTGGAAACGACAGGAGGACTGAGCCATTACAAGGTCCCCTTCAATTATTGGAGGTCAGGCCTCTATCCCCACCTTCGCAAGACTAGAATCGCCATGGCCCTTCTATACTTAGAGAAGGGAGGAGATGTCAGGAGCAGACCTGTTTATACACTGAAGGCCTAAAATCAGCAATAGGCCTGACATACATACATGCTAACACAAAGTCTTGGGTCTCTGTGGAAAAACACTGAAACAAATGGCTATAAGCTTTTGTAAACAGGCAGCTTTTGTAGAAATTTACCAGTCTGAGTAGTCATAGACCTTGTAAATAGGTAGCCTCGGCGGATAGTACCAACTTAGAAAAGGACAACTGAATCATAGGCAGAGTCATAGTGACCTGTCCCCTGAACCTACACCCAGCTGATACCGTGTTCTGAAAGATATCTGTACTCCCCCTGAACACCTACGCTCTGGTGTCATCCCCTTCCCCACATCCTGCCTTTTTGTGTTTATAATCCCTGTGTGAATAAGTAAAAATTGCAATTTGATTTAAATAAATAAATAAATAAAATTTAAAAGGTGACCATTAAAAAAAAAAAAAAAAGAACACTGGGAGGCAGAGGCAGGTGGATTTCTGAGTTCGAGGCCAGCCTGGTCCACAGAGTGAGTTCCAGGACAGCCAGGGCTACACAGAGAAACCCTGTCTCGAAAAACAAAAAAAAACAAAAAACAAAAAAAAAAAGAAAGAAAAGAAAAATTCAAGTTAGAAATTTTATAATGAAATTTGTGTAATAAAATTTGATAATTACATTTTATAATAAAATTTTATATATTATCATTGAAAAAAAAAGAATGAAGAAAAAAACTCCCATAGCACTACCAACTAAAGATAATATGTCATCAAATACATATTAGATTAGGTATACATACATAAATATAAATCACTGCTTGATAAAAGACAAGCTGTAATGAATGGTGAGCATCTTTTCATGGGATACATCCTGATCTGTCAGCATCACAAGACTGAGAATCTGAGGGAATGATGATTTATGTCCTTTTCTACACCCTAGATCTGACACACAAGCAATAAATTAGTATTTGTTGAACTAATGAAGAAAGGAATAATCTAATACGAAGTCCGTTTTTAATCAACGAAAGGGGGATTGAAATGTGCTAAAATATCCGGCATTATTGAAATCCTGAAGACGAAAGGGGAAAGAACCATATGCAGTGTAGTGAAAGTAGATGAAATCTGTGGTTCTTCCTTTATGTGCAAGGCACCTGCCACTGTTACATGCCCAGAATTATTTTTCTCATTTTCAGTTTGGCCTTAGGTAATTCAATTCTGAAACATGGCCTCTTCATTTGTAAATGGAATTATCAGGAAGATGTATCCATACAACAAACACGCATACATGTGTAAAGACAGAACTTTATTCTTTTATTTTGTGTAACTTTCTTTTTAAAAATCTGAGGGCCATGTTGCTAATTCTGGCCATTTTTTCCCCTTTACATCTCTTCCCTGTCGCTTCCCTTCAACACCTCTGCCATTATTGTGAGACACTTCAAATCTATCCTGAATCAGAACAATATTCTTCTGATGGCCACCTGTTTTAGGCTTCCATATATCAGGGGCAGAATATTTTCAGATGCATTACTTTCAGTGTGATGCTCTCGAGTCAAAAGATGATGGTTTACTGTTTAATCAAGAGCAGACTCTAGTGTGGCTCGGTATTCACATACACCAAGTTCTAATTGTGACTGTGAAATCTTTCAGAAAACCTCTAGTGTAGGTCACAGCAGAACAAAAATTTTTGAAAAAAACAAAATAAAACACTTCTCTCTGTTATAATTATCCCAATAGTTCTTCACACTCTACATTTACACAACACCTCCAATGTTTAGGTGCTGGATTAACAATAATGAAGTCCATTCTGGAAGTAAAGACCAACAACCCAAGAACATCTTCTTTCTCTATCGTGACTGAGGATCTGTGTCTGACCCCACTCCAAATCAAGATGTAAAGATCCCCAGCCTACAGCATGATGCTGTTAGTAAGACCCTTGAGAGAGGAATAGATTACTGTAGGTAAGTGCTCATGAATCACCTGCTCTCTAAAGGGGACTCTAGTGATCTCCCATATGCTTCTGAATGAAGACACAGAAGAAGCAAGTCCATGAACCAAGCAGCAAGTTGGCTGACACCAATCTGCAGGGTCTTGATGTTATATTTCATAGCATGTTTAACAGGCTTGCATTTGTTATAGCAACTTTAGTTGCTCAGGTGTCGCTGAGGACTATTGACTCTCTGAATTTGAGGAAGGTCAGTCAGCTTCCACTCACCTTCTCATAGGCAGGGAAGTAACGGTTCCTTGCTTTGTCCTTGATTGTGGCAAGACTTGCCTCTTTTTCCCCAGGGGGCATGTAGGGGTAGTAGAGAACCATTATCTCTAGATCTGCCACACCTTCTGTATACATGTCAATGCTGAAAAACAGACAAGCATTCTGCTAAAACGCTCTCACCTGAGATTTCATACTTAAAAGATGCAAAAGGCAGTGGTAAAACCGTTTACCTCTGATGGGGACCTGGAGCAAGTAGTAGTAATCTGATTTTTACTTGCAGATTAGCAATCCTTTTGGACTTTTAAGAATATATACAGAGTCTCTCTTCTGTAGCTCTGGCTGGGCTGTAATTCATTATGTTGACAGACTGACCTTAAACTCACAGCAGTTTGCCTGCCTTGGTCACGAGCTCATCCAGTAATATTCCGTTTTGAATGACCTGAATGTCTAGCAAGCAGTGTTCTCTGCATCCACTCTTTGGTTAACACTTGGCTCGTTTTTTGTTTTAACACTACAACTAGCACATCTATGCACATTCCTGTGCAATTATTCCTGAGCATGTATTTTCATTTCTCTTACGTATTCATCTAGTAAAGGAACTGCTAGGTTATTGGTGACTTGATGTTTTACCTTTGAGAAGTAACCCACAGTTCCACAGAAGCTTTTGTTTGAATGGAGTGGTTGTATCACAGGAGAGAGGAGATCTGATGATTAAGTCTTGGCACCGTCAGAAAGCTTCATTCAGTTCCCATGAAAAGCATCATGTAACCCTGGTGTCTCTGCACCAGACTCTATGAGTCACAGGAAGGCTGACTGTATGTAGATTTAGATGGTAACCTAGGGTCATGGTTAACGTTATATGTCTTGTAATGGCCTGACCTAGAAGGTCAGCTCTTTGCATCCCTCTCTTTACTGTCAGTCAAAGACTTGGACTTTGTGCAAAGTTATTGGCTAGAATATCACTTCTAAAGATTAAACAAGTGTTTTGGAAACAGGACTCCAACATCTCCTATTCTACAATGACACATCTCTAACCCCTTATAGTCTTCCCTCATCTCCATGGTACCCCTCCTAACTGATGTGAGTGTATGTGCATCCAAGCACACAACCCTGTTGTGTTCATGAACCCTTGCTATAGTTCTGTTCACTTAAGAGAAGATAAAATCTTTTCCAGAGAAAGTCTACCATACAGGGCTCTCTCCTTCATGTCCTTCCCATAGAGGTTGTATTTGGAGGCAATGTAGTTGAGAATGGCTTTGGTCTGCACCAGCTTCATCCCGTCAATCTCCACCATGGGCACTTGATCAAACATTAAACTCCCATCTATTGATGAAGAAAGAAAAAGAAGACTAAAATGTCTGTACACACACACAGACACACACACACACACACACACACACACACACACATTTTCATGCCATGGTCAGAACATTTAAAACAAAGGGTATTTCATGAATGCACTGACATTTTAAAAACAACTTGTTGCTTGCTAAATCTTTAATGAAATAGCATTTTTTTTCCTGCATCTGCTGTATCTTCTAAGTTTTAGCCTATTTTATTAATATTTTAATTTCATATCCAGAATACTAATTCTGTATCTGTTGCAAGGAACATGATGGAGTGTTTAATTCACGTCTGTGTATATTTTAGGAACAAGATGAGGGAGGTACAAGCCAATGGTCATCTGGTACCATTCACAAATGGGAAAGTCCCAAAGTCTCTTGCTGTTCATGACATCAAGACAAGATCACAAACCTGCTTCTATGTAGGTTCCATGTGTTTTTTCACTAATACCAAGGGACAGTATGTACTGGGTAGGCCCAGGGACCCTCACCCATAGGTGTTGACCTTCTCCCTTTCTCACCTGATCCTCTCTCATAGTCTTCCACATAACTAGCATGGTCTTTCTGTTAGAATACAGTACTACTAGCAAATTAGTTTGTCAAATCTGTTAGAACTCAAGGTAAGTGATTGACATATTTGCTCCTGGCATCCAGTGAGTTGTATGTGGATGGAGGGCACTGTGGGAACCTGAGCTAACTGCAGTGAGTATGTGAAAACAGAGATGGGACATCTGTGGGGCTCTGGGGATGGTTTCTCGGCAACTACAAAGAGCTTCTCAGCTCCTTTAACTGAGAGATTTTCAGATCTGCTCATAGAGAAAACCTATGACTTACACTGACTACCCTTTCATCAGTGAACACAACAATTATGTGTAGGGAGTTGGTCTGGTGCTGCTATGTATTCAAATGCTAAATACTGGTCCCTAAGATCACCATCCTCACCCCAGGAGATGTTCAAGTACAAATGATGCTATATAAACCTTGCCCACATGTTATCCCTGATTGGTTAATAAAGATGACTACAGTCTGGGTTGGGCAGAAGAGAGGGGTTCTCGGGCTTCATGTCTGAGGTAGGGACCATGAGAAAGGGAGAGGAAAAGGAAAAGCCATGGCCATGTGGCCCATGGATGGAGTAGGCAGATCCCAAACAGGACATGGCAAGTGATGTCTCGGGGATCACCGCAGCAAGTAGACAAAATAGGATAGAGGGTTGATACCTACCCAGTTCTAGTGCTTCTAAGCTTCTTATATTACTAAAGGTTTCTGTGTCTTTTATCTAGGAACAATATGATGTGAAGTGGGGTAGAAATCCCCTAACAAATATTTAAAGGCAACGTGGTGGTGTAGCAGCCCCCCCCCCCAGAATAATAATAACCACAATACTACATAGGTACTGTCTTATCATTAAGTGCTTATAGCTTCCACCAGAAAAAAAAAATCAGGAACATTTAGATCTGTTTCTTACCATTTCTTAGCCTTGCCAAGTCATCCCGAGTTTTCAGAAACTTTTCTTCAAACTAGAAAAAGAAAGAATAAACAAATCTTTATTAATTACATTTATTGTGCTCCAGGATTTTCACTTAATGGCTCTTGTCTATAGATAATATGAAATGGAGGTTTCTGATACTCAAGCCAGGATCATTGTCTGTGCGTGTCTCTCTGACTGCTGCCTGCTGATTCAGATGTAGAACTCCCAGCTATCTCTCTAGCACCATGTCTGGCATCCTGCCATGCTTCCCACCATAATGATAATGGACTAAACCTCTGACTCTGTAAGTCAGCGCCAGCTAAGGAAAGCCACTTGGGCCAGGTGTGTCCCCACATGGAGGCCCAGAGAGGTCATTGTGTGAAGCTGTGAAGGTGAAGTCTGGATTTCCCTGGAGATGTGCGAGAGTCATGATAAACCTCCAGAGGAGAGCTGCTGACCAGGAGTGAAACCAGTGCAAGAGAAAGAAGTGTGTTGCAATCAACAAGGCTGAAAGGAGTTGGAGATCTAAAGAGGCTTTAACTTGATGTATGGAGACACAGAGTTTGGCATTTACCCCGCTGGTTTTCAGCCTCGCTTCAGTCCAGTTTGTCTTCATTATGCTCCCTCTTAGAACGTGCCTCCCTATCCAGTTGCAGAACTCTCAGCTACCTCTCCAGTACCATACCTACCTGTGTGCCACCATGCTTCCCTCCGTGATGACACTGAACTAAACTACTGAACCTAGTTAACTGCTTTCCTTTCTAAGAGTTGCTGTGACCATGGTGTCTGTAACACACTCACACACAAATGCACTAGCACTAATCCATGGAGAATACATCAGACCCCTAGGCTGAAGAGGCAGGGGCAGGAGCATTGCACTGTGATAAGATCACAGCAAAGTGCTCATCTCAGGAAGAAGGGAGACAAGGATGTCATAAGAAGACTTGTGATGGTGCCTAATCCAGACTGGGGGGGAGGAGGGGTGCAGGGTTGCTTGGTACACTCGATAGAATGAGCCAGGAATATGTCATTTTTGAGATAAAATTATAAAAGGCATTGCCATTTTACTCTCAAGCTGCTCAGGGGAGCCAGCTGCTGTGACATGAAGACATCCATATGGCAACAGGCCTTAGGGGTGAGCTCAGAAGTAAAACCTCCACCTAGTCAACAGTCAGTTCACTGTGGCCCTAAATGACTCCTGGATTGCAGCCTCATGAAAAACCCTGAACCAGAACCACCAAGCAGAGATCTCAAAGTCCACAGATCCTCCTGTATCCCATATAAAATAGCATAGCATTTGTATATGACCTACCCATAGCCTAGATGCTTTAAATGTCTGCATGTGGCTTGTAATATCTAATACAATGTAAATGTTATGCAAATACTGTTACTTAGAGAACAATGAAAAAAAAAAAAAAACCCTACATAGTTATATTCAGATACAAGCATGGCAGGACTAACAGCATCTTCAGTCTCTGATTCAATGTGGAACCTGAAGTCATGAGAAGCCGACTTACAGGACTACTACAGTTTAGATGTAAAATATCCTCCACAGGCTGGTGGTTCCGTTTTGGAGGTGTGCCCTGGCCAAGAGGAGAGGAGTTATTAAGGGGTAATTCCTGAGGTTTATGACTCAGCCCCTCTGCGAGCTCCATCTGCTCCCTGATCTTTCCGGATGTGGGTGGACTGCCTCCCACCACTGCCGACACAGCCCAGAGATGCTGCTTCTGCTGCTTCTCCTCACCGTGGCGCACTGTGCCCTCAAACCACGAGCCAAAACAAGTCCTTCCTTCCTTAAGCTGCTTATGATCAAATATTCAGTCACGGCTATGAAACAAGTAGCTACTCCACGTACAGACACACATACCACGTGGGAACCACTATCAAGAAAAACACATGCTTGAACCAGCAGGGGCCGAGATGACAGGCATGCACCATCATGCCCGTATTCACTGGTTAATTTTTTTCAACAGCAATAATAGGTAAACAAAGGAATCTTTTCCCTCACAGTACAAACTCAGCTGATATTTCTTAACTACTCCGGCATACAAACTCAACTAACTTGACTCAAAGTTGATGACGAGGGAATTTTGCATCCTTCATCTTTCTTACCATTGTTATGCCCTTGAGATGAAGACAGAATCCACACTAGCTATAATCCTCTGACCTTCCTGCCTCCATCTCCTGAGTACTGGGTGCCACTGTGCCCAGCTCCCTCTTTTTGTAAAAGTGTGAGTAGGTAGATGTCTGAATTTTTTTATCGTTTACACATGCCTAAAATGAATGCATTTTGACATTTAGGGGGTGATGCTATCAGAAAGTTTAAAGAAAGATAATTTGTCCTTCTTCCACAAGCTTCCATGATGGAAACTGTTATCTATTCATTTTCTCAGTCTATTGGTGCAGCTTTCTTTCTATTCCCTGTAAGAACATTTGAAATATAGCACAGAAGTGTGCAGACGCTGTTAACCTGATATAGCTGTAACCTGAAGCTACGTGGTTTCCTTTAAAAACCACCGTTAGTGTCTGGGGAGATGGCTCAATGGCTAAGTGCTTGTCACACAAGCCTAAGGGCCAGGGTTCAGATCCTCGGAGCTGACATAAAATGCTAGGTAGGTGTGGTGGCCTACCTGTAATTCTAGCCTTGGACCACTTTCCACACTAGTGACCAACAACACTGACATGAAATAAAACACCTAAGCAGACCAACATTGTGCCAGTAATAAAAATAGCTCCGGAGAAAGAAGAACTCAATACTAACGGATTTGCTGATGAGTCTATCAGACCCTGGATCCTCCTGCCTCTGCCTCCAAAGTGCTGAGATTATAGATGTGTGCCAGCATACCCAGCTGCAACAATTTATTAGGTATTTAACAGGGAAGTAACATGGCAGTTTCAGGTGTTCAAGAGGCAGGAAACGCCATGCACTTTATATGTGTATTGGAATGTCACACTGCCAGGCTTAGCCAACCTGTGGCTGTATGCAGCCCAACTCATCTTTAGACTATGAACATGTGCCGCAGTGCTAAAAGGTTGGACAACCCTATTCGTTAACCCATAAGTATGTGCACACTGTTAAGTGTTAGCGTTGAAAGAAATGCTAAGTTAAAAAGGTGTTATCTTCAAAGTATTGTCCCTCAAATGTTCCAGCACCGCAGAGACAGACTCACTTGTCTGCGCGGCTCTGTGATACATGCAAACAGCTTCCAAATTGCCCCACCCATTCTGCTTGTTGCAACATACCAGCATTTAGGATCTGCTTGAGATTCCAGTGTGCACACACAGCAGGGCTGAGGAGAATAGTCACACACGCTAATCATGCTCCCTTCTTTCTTCCACAAAGGACAACAGACTATGTCTCCATACCTTGTCCTATCCCCCCACCACTCCCCGCTCCAACATTCCCTAAACAGCTGCCGAGCCAGTCCACTGGTATTTTGTCTCTGTCATTCTTTTTCATGACTGCATTTTACTTCATCCTGTACACATGATATTCATTCAGTCAGTGCATGATTCAATGGTTAAGCAGTTCCTAATATTTGTACAAAAGTAATGCCGTTATAAACCTGCGAGTAAGAGTGTCCAGACAACTGCAGGTGACTCTGGGATAAATGCTTGGAACCACACTTGCTGTGCCAGCAGGTATGTGCAAATGAGACTTTGTCCCTCTTGGGACAAGCCTCTTGGCTTATATTCCATTTCACATCTCTATCAACAAGGTAAAAAAAATGCCTGTCTTCTCGTAGTCTACAAACAGAATTACAAACAGAATCCTCTGAAGCTTTTCATTTAAAGTATTTTATAATAAGGATTAACCAGTGGGCATATATAAATAAATAAATATTTTTATTTATATGCTCATATGTTTTTGTAGTCATTTTCCTTTTAATAATATCGATGGTATTAGTTCATCGTAAAAATTTTCTATATGTCTACATAACAGTTGTTAGTCCTTTATGAGCTCTGAATTGTAAGTTAGAACCTGACTTTTGAGTTTTCTTCTAGCACATTTTATCATATACTTTTATTCACATGCATTAATTGAACGATACAAAGAACTACGTTTCGATCTGTGTGAAGAATGCACTTCGGTCACATCCACCCCTATATGGCTCCTTCACATGTCTCCTTTAGAATTTCCCTCATCCCCCTCCTCAGCTTCCATTTATGAAAGAACACTTGCAAAACCTTTTAGTGCAACTGGCTTGCTTCACTTAGTATGACAATATCCAGCTCCATCCGATTTCCTGCACACAACATTATTTTATTCTTCCTTATGCTCAAGTAAAACTCTGCTGTGTATACAATATACCACGTTCTGTTTATCCATGTATTTGTTGATGGACACTTAGGCTAATTCCATAATTTAGCCATCATATATATAGGGCTACAATAAACATTCATATGCAGATTATCACTGTAATACTGACATCTTATTTTCTAAGAAACTTCCATAGTCCTTTCCGCACAAGTCAGACTAATTTGCATTCCTGCCATCAGTGAATAGGGTACCTTATCCTCCACATCCTCACCAGCATTTGTTGTTGGTTTTTTTTAAGATTTATTTATTTATTTTTATGTCTTCAGACACACACTACAACAGGGTATCAGATCCCATTACAGATGGTTCTGAGCCACCATGTGGTTGCTGGGAATTGAACTCAGAACCTCTGGAAGAACAGCCAGTGCTCTTAACCGCTGAGCCATCTCTCTAGCCCCTGTGGTTGTTTTCTTTTTCTTTTTCTTTTTTTTTTTTGGTTTTTCAAGACAGGGTTTCTCTGTGTAGCCCGGGCTGTCCTGGAGCTCACTCTGTAGACCAGGATGGCCTCAAACTCAGAAATCCACCTGTCCCTGCCTTCCAAGTGCTGGATTAAAGGTGTGCGCCACCACCACCCGGCTGTGGTTGTTTTCTTGATGAGACTTGTTCTGACTGAGATGAAGTGCAATCTAAATGTAGCTTTGACTTGCATTTCCCTAATGGCTAGACATGTTGGACATGTTTTCATGTATTTAACCCCCTGAGCACAACTCACTCCTTTTAAAGAAAAGAAAATGAAATGTAAGGCTATGTAAGATTTGTTTTTAAACTGTACGGTATCTTTTTTGTACAGTTAATACACTACCGAATATGTCTGTAGATAGCCCATTCCCTGTAGGATCTTCAATAGCCACTAACCCTGCCTGCTATAGTCTGGGGCTTGTAAATCAGCACGGAAATTTAAAGCAAGTTCTTGTGGGTACACACTATAAATTAGTTTCTATGGGGACTGTAGGTGGCTTTGTTTTTTATCTTGAGTTGTTTCTGGTGTATATTATAGTAAAATAATTATTGTTGTTAACTGAATACCACTCTGCAATGAAAACTGCAGCTGTTTTGTTGACATTCTGAGTGCTTCTAAGTAAATATATTTTTTCTATAAAAAAAAAAAAGATAATATGAAACAAAAAATTTTTTTTTAAAGTTTGGTACACGGGTAAGCTAAGCTTGATGGATGGAAATTTATAGCAGATATTTTTTAACAAAGGAGCTGTGGTAACAACTTTTGAGGTTCAGACCGGAAAAGGTGCCTGTTTAACATACCAAAGCGGACCTGACCTCCAGGTTCCCCCAGCATCCCTCTGGGTTTAGCTGTTATAGGGTGTGGCTGGCATACCCCTACCCTCTGCCCTGAACTTTCCAGCCCAGCGGCCCCCCAGAGGCCTCAGTCTCCCTCTCCTTCTGCCTCCTCCTCCCCTTCCCTCCTTCTCCTTCCTTCCCTTCCTCCCTTTCTCTGTCCCTCTCTCCCTCTCTCCCTCCCTCCGTCCCTCTGTCCCTCTGTCCCTCTGTCCTCTGTCCCTCTGTCCCTCTGTCCCTCCCTCCCTGGGCACATGCTTTCTCTTTCTTCTCCCCTACCTCTGTCTCCCTGTGATTTCCCTGGCTTTGTTCCTTGGGACTGGTGAACCCACCTGAGAACTGCCCCGCAAATAACCTGCCCCTTTTTAAAATTCGGTTTGAATTGACTTATTCAGTGGGCAGAGAAAATCTATTATCTTGGTGCCAAAGACCAGGGAGGAGTTAAGCCCCTAGTCCATGTGGGGGAGACTGAAGACCTCTCCTTTCCCCCTATCTTTCTCTCTGCTTGATATGATCAACTTTTGACTAGGTGAGTAATACTTTCCCAGCAGCCTAAGAAGCACCTGGCACTTCTTCTGGGTCTAAGATCCCCAGGGTTCCTTGCTAAGATGGGATGTGCCAGGGCAAGCCCATCCCGGAACAAAGAGGGTCTTTGTTCAGGAGCCTTAGGATCCAGAGACATCTAACTCCTCTCCCCCACTCCAGGCTACCAGGTAGGACACCTTGTAAAGTCCTTGGGTTCCCCCCTCCCCGCCCTCCCACAGTGGTTGCTCAAATCAAGCTGCTGACCTGACCTTCCTGAGGTGTGCACCTATCATTTGTCTGTAAATTCAATTTCAAATTCTAGAGCCCACTTTATGACCGCCAAATAGCACTGGCTCTTGCGGTCTGCCCGCATGGACCTTGCCCTTGGCTTTCTGCGGGCCTGTGCTAAGCTAACACACATGTCCTCTCTCTTCCTTCATGGACTCAGAATTATACAACAGTGTGGCTTCGTTCAAAGGTTAGAAATTGGCATACCTAATTTCCAAATTCCCACTGCCATGGCCAATTGATTCACAAATCTCTTATATCTAAACTTGCTATGCTACAAGCCCTCAAATTCTCTTATCTCTAAGGTTCCAACTCCCCACCCTTAAAAAATCTTTTATCTCCTGATTTCCTTGCACTCTGCTCTCAAAAACAAAACATCTTAAGATTATGCTATAAATTCTTATCTAAGGATTTGTAAGTTACTCATTGGGTATGGTTTAAAATGTATATAATCTACAACAAAATTTGGCTTTAAACTTATAGCAAAAGGCTTATAATTAAAAAAGGAAACCTGGGTGTTTGTATATGTGCTTCAACTCTTGTTTTGGGTATATGTGCATGCAATGTGAGTACAACTCTTTAAGAAGAAAGAAAGAAAGAAAGAAAGAAAGAAAGAAAGAAAGGGAAAGGAAGGAAGGAAGGAAGGAAGGAAGGGAAAACAAATGTTTTAAATAGCAACCATGTCAGCCACATGGTTGACACCCTGCCATGTGACTTTATCATCTTAAGAAGACCATGCTGTATAAAACAACAATCATAAAACTTCTTTGTCATAATGAACTGTTTATTATTGTATCTTCTTTTAGACTAAGAAAGTATCAAGTCTCAAATATTTAAAATTGATATGGACTTTTGTGTGATGTTGATAGAAATTTAAGGTTATATTTGCTACAACATACTGTATCAAATTTCATGTCTTTGCTAGTGACTCAACACCAACTGCTAGTAAAGTTAGATAAGTCTAGTAACCTGTTCAATAAGTAAGATATATTAAATAATCAAGATCGATAAACTCCTAACATCTAATGATGTTCACAGTAATATTTAACTAGTTTCTCTGCCTTTAAACCTTAGCTGTTTGGATACTGTGATTACAAATTTTATTTTTGAGCCAGGCATGGCGGCACAAGTCTTTAATCCCAGGCTACAGATCGAGTTCCAGGTCAGCCAGGGCTGTTACACAGAGAAACCTTGTCTTTTCAAACAAACAAACAAAAAGGCTTATTTTGATACTAAAGGGGCCTCAATTCAAATCATGAGTTTTTAAACCTAAAACCTAACAGGGCAAAACCTAAATTTCTAGTCTTATGAAAGCTACTAAATTATTTAAACTGTTAATGATAATTAAGAAATGCAAGTTAGTTGTCAGTCACCTTATAAATGATAAATCTTTTTTTTTGTTTTTTTTTTTTTTTTTGGTTTTTTCAAGACAGGGTTTCTCTGTGTAGCTCTGGCTGTCCTGGAACTCACTCTGTAGACCAGGCTGGCTTTGAACTCAGAAATCTGCCTGCCTCTGCCTCCCAAGTGCTGGGATTAAAGGCGTGTGCCACCACCGCCCAGCCTCGATAAAATCTTTTAATGTGTTGAGAAGTATATTTTGTAATCATGCTAAGTACTAATGTAAGTAATTATAAGTAATAAGCCTTATTTAGCCTCCTGTGTTTGTATATTTTCAAGGCTAAGACTAGTATGAGTAATTACATACAAGCAAAGTTTGTCTGGTCAAATATACTTTAGACAGATGGATGGCCCTCAAAAACTTCAAAGATCTGTAGAATATGGCATTTAAAATGTATACTAAAAAAGCTCTTTGTGACAGACATGCCAGCTTCTGAGAGCACTCCTGATCTCCACAGAAGATAGGACAGGAGAACCTACACCTAAAGCTTGCTTCAAATTTGGAAAAGCTGGACCCTGGGCAGTAGACTGCCCTTTGCCTCGAATGACAAAGGTAGGACAGCTCTTCAAAATTCCTGCCCCACAGGAAAGTCTGCTTATTGTAGTTAATGTCACCTCTCCTAAGACCATTCCTATGCCAGTGACTAAGACATGAGCTACAGGAATGCCAGTGGCAGGGAGACCCTGACCTTTTCTTCTGGCTATGCATTTGTAATATTTCATCCGGTCCCAAGTGTAATCAGAAGGAACATTGTGCGGCTCCAGAATGGAATAGGGCACGAGCCTGTGTCTAACATCCTGCCAATAGGCTTCTGCTGTACTTAACAACACTTATCTCCTCAGGAGCCCTGCTGTGGGTAAAGCACTTCCTGTTTTCTACATTACTCTTGCAAGTCTAATTGACTCTCCTGCAAAATAGGGGCACAATTATATAGAGTTCCTATGATAAGAAGAAATGAATATCTCTACATTATTTTTGTTATTAAAATCTATGAATTCTGAGATGGCTTTGTGAGTTGGGTATGGCCTTCTGAATGTATTGGGTTCTTTACATCGGCCATGCTACTGGGTGTTCTTGTGTCTCGGTACCCTACTCCATAGCATGCATTTCCTTAAATGTCTGTTTTGGGTTGATCTCAGACTAAATCACTGAAGAATACAAACCACCTATAAATGGCCCAGTTTTATATTATGTACTCAGAAAACATAAGACACATTAGGCTTTTAAAAGATGGTGTATGTATATATAAAAGGACATCTTTCAACTCACTGAGAAAAGTGATAATTTATTTTGGATCTAAATTTGAGTGGCGTGGCCTGAGAATGTGGATTTAGATAACACCAAGTTCAATTGTTCCAACATGGAAGCTGTTTCTTAAAGTTCTGGTGATAACAGAACAAAGAAGTCACAAGTCAAGGCATTCTTTAAAATACAGATGCTAGAAACATTATAGAGTTGGATTACAGTCAAATGGAGGGATTTCGTCTGTAGCTTTCTCGGATGCTATCCGATAAACATTTTCAGCCTTTAGTGCAGAATCATCCTTTTTTAAGTCAAAACATTCCAAACTCTTCATCTGTTTATGGGACATTAGGTCTGACACAGAGGTGGACAAAGAATACCCTAAGGGTCTCAAGGTTGTCCATGATAGATAGTAATTAGCCTCTGGGTCTGTGACAGTCAAACTCTCTATAGTTTTCATCAGCCTCTACAGATTAGCTTCTTTTCAGGAATTCTTGTTCCCAGGTACCTTTTGGTATCATCCCTTTTATTTTTTAAATATAGCTTAAATTATTCTCTATTGATGAAAAATGTACTTTGTCCTAGAACCATATCCAATCATCTAAATGTTTTCCTGAAATAAAGTCATTGTGCTTGTGATGCCCGCTGGGAGCAGGTCCTTGCATCTGCTACAACTACAGTCACCATGCATACTTCATAGAAAGACAGGCAGATTGTATATAATAATACACGTTGTTTGAAGGCAGAGTTCAAGGAAAGTCCATGGAAAGAGTCATCAAGGCATGGGACTCTTCAAGTTGACATGTTTGGTTGCACTTGGGGCCATGTCTCATGTTAGCTGTGAGATGGTACAATCAGTCACTTAACATGGGAAAGACTTTGTTTCCTCATTTGCAAAGTTAGGGGAAGTATATTCTTCTTTAAAAGAATAATGGAATGTTTTCAAAACCCTCAGTACCTCACTTGCCCAACAGAAAGCAAATACCATTACATAATACACCGGTGTTACTTTCAGTGACTATTTGACTTTTGTAGAGTAATTGGTTCGAAAATTCAGGACTTTGGGCTTATTTAGCATGCTCCACGGACCAGTTTCTTGTGGCACTATATGATCCCATGGTACCACACTCTAGAGACAATAAGATAATACGATAACACTTTGCCAAACATCCAGCCCAGGAAAAACATAAGGGTTAGAAAGTGGTCACCTCAGGAGGGTGGGCAAGGTGATGGGGCTGGGAGTGTGATACAGATGATGAAGAGGAGAATGGATGTGGCGATAATGATCATCCTTTGGATACAGAAGTTCTGAGCCAGAGCTGGCAACACTGCTTCTCGCTCTGTCTGTCCTGACCTTCCTCTGCCCAGAGGCTTGGAAGTCTTGAAACACAAGGCTGCCATCTGGTTACCCCGGAAACCAGACATTCATTTGTATGAAGAAAACAATCTGTGATGACTCAACACAGTTTTTTCTTGTTGTTTAACTGAATTTGTCGGGCCACACAATAGATTCATTCGCAGAGTGGATGTGAATGGGTAGTTACCCTAGGCTTTGGAAAACACCTTGCAATGAAGCTGAGGGGACAGTAGAAGCTCAGGTGAAAGACAGGAGCTCATACCATTGGCATTTCTTTCTTTCTCTTTCTTTCTTTCTCTTTCTTTCTTTCTTTCTTTCTTTCTTTCTTTCTTTCTTTTCTTTCTTTCTTTCTTTCTTTCTTTCTTTCTTCCTAAGACTTACTTATTTTATGTCTTCAGACACAAGAAAGAGGGCATTGGATCCCATCACAGAGAGTTGTGAGCCACCATGTGATTGCTGGGAATTGAACTCCAGACCTCTGGAAGAGCAGCCAGTGCCCTTAACCACTGAGCCATCTCTCCAGCCCAGCCCTCACTTTCTTACCTCTACCTCCCAGGGACAAGATCTCTCGGCACTTTCCATAATTCTTTTCTTAGAAAACCTATCACGAGGTTGTGGGATCCCTATACCTGGATTGGGACATTTTTATCCCTGTGGCAACTCTAGAAAGCAGTGCTCTAATACATCTGAGAGATTCACACTGAGTTCTGTCTTAAACTGTTGGAAAATTTGCCTTTTAACTTGATTAAAAACTTTATTATATGTCATGTGCATACATACATACATACATGTGAGTATATAAAAGTAAATATATATTTAAATCAAAATAAATATATTTAAATCAAAAATTCAGTGCTGTGGAGAGATTGGAATTTGCAGGTTCTGAGGCTAAGTATTTTCTCTTCGACTAGTTTACCCTTGTGAAACAGCCATCCTTGTCCCACCATTTGTCTGAACAAACACTTCATGCTAATAAATAAAAACCTCTTAAGCTATTAACTTACTACTTATATCTTGCGATAATTAATAAAAATATCTCTCAGAAGCTATTAAGTTAGCAGAACACTAGCGTCTGCCCATCCACAAGCTAAGAATGTCATCAGACAGCATCATAGGCCTGCAGATTAGCTTCCCTCATCACGTTGTACCTGCCTCTCTGGTGTACCCATCAATGTATTTTAAACTTGCCTTGATTTATGACTTTCTTCATTTTGTAAAACATAAAAAATTATGTTTGGAACATGTAATATAGGATAAGCTAAACATACACGCCCCAGGCCATGGTCATTCAAATGGCTCCAGAATAAACTCTTATTTTCTTCAAGAATAGAGCTATGGCTTTTATGTCGGCAATATGCTATCCAAAGGCAAGCATGGTGTCTGTTATTTTATTGCCCTGTATCTCCAGGACCTGGCTAACAACCTGAATGCCCTAAATAATACCAATGAACATGTTTCATGCTTAACAGAGGGTTTGTATTGTCTCCTGCCCACCTCATCTGGTATATGTATTTTCAGTGTAATTACATTCATTTCCTAAGAGTGTATGCTTTAATCCTTTTATTGTTGACATGTTGGGTGTGCATGAAAGTAAGCAGAAACCTGTGGAGTTCCTCTTTGTGCTCCTCCTCTCAGCAACTGTCAAGTCAAGGCAACAGACTTTCACCTGCAAGCCCATTCCTTGCCTCTTTTCCCATCCCTTGAAGGACACTCAGATCCCATGCCCACTCACACGCTCTATACCAACGCTAGGTCAACCACACACCATGCAAAGGCTCTCTCATAGCTTATAGTAGAGTTGCAGAGTTATTCCTGCATAGAGAATGTATAGATTGAAAACTGGCAGGAGGAGAGGAACCATAGTGGGACATAAGGGACAGTGGCAGGAACGTTCCTCTAAAGCTGAAAACATGGCTCTCAACATGGAAGCATCTTTCATTTGTAGAGAGGAATATCCTGCTCCATTTTCTACTTTCAGGAATGTCAATCAAACTCATGACCGAGTAGACATCTCCTCAGATGAGCCTCAGGCAAACTCCTCAATAGTTGTTCCAGAAGGAGCCATCTCCCTCATAGGAGACAACAATTGGTCCAGGCCATCACCCAGAACTTCCCAGTGCAATCAAGAGATGGAGGAGGACAATTGTGACCATGACCATCCAGACCATGATCAGGTTAAGGATAAAGTTGTGTGTGTGTATGTTACACACAACACTACACACACACACACAAAATGAAAAATAAACAATATTTAGAAATATTTACTTTGGCTACATACTGTGTGCTCTTTCTTATTGCTATGAAATAAAAGTAAAAAATGTTTAAAAAATGAAATTTGTGAAGTTCAAATTTTACATCAACGTAAGGTTAGTTGATTTATTATTGAGATTTGGGAAGGGGTGGAATTTAGTGCCCCTGACTACAAAGATTTTATAATAACTTACTGCTGTCCACAGCCTCTGGTGTTCTGGTGAATACCTGAGATCATCAGCATTAGAAGGGAAGGATGGTCTTGGCTCACAATGTCATAGGCCTAGGTCCTTCTTCAGTTACCTTCATTGCTTGTGTACCTGGCTGGAACACTTAGGCAAGAAACGCCTACTAAAGCCAACTCTTTACAGGGCTGCTGCAGCAAACAGGGAGAAAGCAGCCGGAGCCCTAACCCTAACCCTAACCCTAACCCTAACCCTAACCCTAACCCCTAACCCTAACCTTAACCCTAACCCTGAGCCCATGTTTGTCTTGTAAAAGCAGACATCCTAGGCCCTAACTTCCTCCAGCCAGGTCCCACCCTTTAAAGGTCCCACTGACGCTCAGTACAGAAGCAGGCTGGGACCAATACCCTACCTTTGGAAGGCGTTCCTAACGAAACGAGTAACTAATGCCTTGGCTTTTCATTTTCCCTCACTCCTCAATCATTGACTCAAGATCTCCATTTTAAGCACTGTGTGGGGTACACTTACACATTTATAATTTACATTTATTTACATATATAAATATTTATCATAGCTCTATGTTTCATACAGTATTTAGTTTGGTAACATTCTGTACAGGTTTGTGGCCTAGAAGCATTATGCCTTGGTACATCTTAAATTATACACCTATTTCCCTCTAACTGCAGGATTGAACTGCCAAATAATGTAACCTCATTGTCAAGGAGTATTCGACTCTTTAATCTCTATTTGGGGGGTGGGTTATTTATTTACTTATTAATCTTTTTTCCTGGCTTTTTCCCTGTTTCCTGGCTACGGTTGGTGAGTCCAAGGCCAGTGAAAGACCCTGTCTTTATATTTAAAAAAAAAGGTGGCTGGTATGGCTGGTACTTGAGAAATCACACAAGGTTGACCTCTGATCTCCACACATTTGCCTTCCTATATACACATATGCACATATGCATCTGCACATACAAATAAACATACATGAATACATGCAAATAAAATCTAGAATATGCAAAAACAGTTACAATATATGATCATTATAAAAACTAAGGTAACTTAATATCAAATAAACAGTGTTCATTTTTCTATTCTTTTTCTCAAATGGCATGTTTGGTTTTGTTTTATATGGATCATTTACATCTAAATAGAGTGTATAAATTTTGATAAATTACACATATTTTGTTGTTTTGAAGACTTATTCTCTGCATGTGATGTGTGTGTGTGTGTGTGGTGTGTAAATTGAAATCAGTTCCTCTGGAATTGCAGCAAGTGCTCTTAACTGCTGAGCCATCTCTCCTGCTCATATTTTAATGTTAATGATCGACGATGCAAACAATTATCTAAGATAAATCTATGCATCACTTAAGAGTTGCCAGTTTTTATTTAGGCCATTCAGTAAGACACTTTGTCAGTTCATGTGAGGAAAGCAGTTTGATACAAGAAATTTCCAGGTTCCATTTAAAATGACTCATGCAGAACGTACCTCTACTCCAGCTGCAGCCAAGAGCCACCGGATAGGCTCCATTCTTCCCCTGCCATCGAAGTAGTGAAGGACTGGCTTCCTGCCATGGCAGCAATTGCTTGGGTTTTCTAAACAGGGAAGAAGCACACCATCATCTTAAAAGTCTGTCTTATGGGATGTCTGGACAACAGCTGCTAACTGAAGAAATATCTGCCTTCTTTATGGCAGAGTTGGAGACATTCCAGGACTATGTTCCATGGTCCAGATCGGTACACATCAGGAGACACCCTCAGATTGCACCAAACCAGTTTAGTGTCTCCACTGGTTAATATATAACATAAAAGAAATAGGATCATAGTTCAGAGTGGAAGATGATAATGTGTGGGACATCATAGGAAAACAAAGTACCAACAAAGTACAGTTTATTACAGACTTCCAATGGTCCCACTCATCTACCTCACTCTCTTTCTCTCTTCCTTCCCCTCTCTCTCATCTCCCCTGCCCCTTGGTGAAGGTCTAACCCAGGGCTTTTCACAGGATAGGAAGCTCTGTATCCCTGAGCCACATCCCCAGCTCAGATCTCCTCTAACACGCTGCCTTTAATACTCACATGATCTGCCTGTTCTCTGTATTTCAGTTAAGAAAACTGGACATCAATAAATTTAAAGCAGTGTGTACAATCACACTGAAGTCAGTAATGGACAGGAAGAGGCACAGAGAGGAACAAAGACAAGAAGGATCTGTAACCTCATAAGCAAGCACATCCAACCCAGCGGACATGGCTAACCCAGCAATGGCCACAGCAGCAGGCACTGTTCAGCCTTCGGCTGTTAAGCTGCATTTGACCAAAAGCAAAGATGAGACTCTTGCAAACTCCTTGCTTCTGCATTTCAATGTGAAGTCAAGGAAAAGAAGTATTGCTGAGTTCATTTTACACAAGATAGGACCAACATCAAGAAACCCCATTTCCCCAAATTCCTGTGGTAGACAAAAGCCAGCATTCCCCAGCATTCCCCAGGAACTTGGGAAGCCTGAAGCAGTTCACTCTACCAAAAGGAGCATTTCCTTACATGCAGTACGTGGTTCCTAATAGCATTACCAAAACCATGCTGCTCCCTCAGTATCACAAGTACCTCTCCACACTTCAACCTGCATTTTAGCCGCCTAGTCCTCCTCACCTTCTACCCTAAACTTTCTCAGCATATGGGCTTCCCAATCCCTAGCCACTTATCTCATTATAACCCTGCTATTCTGGCTATGTTCCCTCTTTTGCTCACACTCTCTTTATCTTCCTCTCTCCATCTGCCTCCTCCAGCCCTTCTCTCTCTCTCTCTCTCTCTCTCTCTCTCTCTCTCTGTCTCTCTCTCTTCCCGTCTCTTCTCCCTCTCTATCTCCCTCTCTCTCTCTCTCCCATCCTCTCCTCTCTCTCTCTTCTTCTCTCTCTTCCCTCTCCTCCCCCTCTGTACTTGCTTCTTTTATAGCCAGGTCATGTTCAAGCTACTGCTTTCTCTCTCTCTCTTTTTTTTTTTTTTTTTACGAACTCTGTCTGATGTTCCTCTCATATCTAAAAATAAAACCACTCCCTTAGCCATATCATGGAGTGGTCATATCATCAGTTTATCTGGTTATTAATAAAACCAAAAAGGGGCACAAATGGCCCCAGTTCCAATGAGTTGGACCACTCCTAACTGAACCAGGATATTGGTTAGAATTCTCCTCAGAGTGGATTACTCGTTTCTCCTGGCTTTTGCCACCCATCATAGTCAACTCCAGATTTTAGAACTGACGTCTTAGCTGCTTCTTTCCTCCGCCTGCTCTCTCCTGGTCTTGGAGTCGCCTGCTCTGACACTCTTGGTCCCTGGAACTTACTGGTATGAGCTTACTGCTGCTGACTCTTTGCTCAGCGCCCTGCTCTGTTGTATTTGGGAACAAGATGTTAGGAGATCTCAGCTCCCTCTCATACCATCTGCACACTGCATCCTCGGACAACCTGGACCATCTATCCTGTACCACTTAAATGTTACTAGATTGCTATGTAATGAATCTGTTCTACAGATCTTATTCAAAACCATCTGTAAACTCTGTTATGGTTTGAAAGTGCCAGAGTGGCACTTTAGGAGGTGCCTTGTGAAGTGTAGTGTATACGTTGGAATGCTTCACTCCATGTGCAGGGAAAGTATTGTTGCTTTGAGAAGGTGCATGTTCTCCTTGTCACTGCAATACGAGATAATGAAACCCTGAACCGAACACCTATACATGTCTATAATGCTTGGTATGGTCTTGGAACTAAACTAACAACGTGAGAAAGTCTCTAAGTAAGTCATGAAATCTGATTTTTTAAAAAGAATACGACATTCCAGAGTGCAGAAATGTTGCAGATGGATGTGTTTTTAGTTTCAGTGTGTGTGTGCTATACGTATGGTTATATGCATGTCCATATGCTCATTTGGTCACTGTGAATAAATAAGAGGTCTTGACTGAATCAGTAAGGAAATTTGACAGCTTCCCATGTCAGGTTGCTTGGAGGTAGAACACAGCAAAGAAATAAAGGATAAAAAGCAATGCTTCCAGATAGATGGGACCAGTGAGGTCATGGATGGAAACTAACACTGAGGAATCACTGGGAGCAGAGTCTCCAGTGCTGTCGTGGGGGAAACACACTTTCCCCCTTAAGCCCCAAAGACCTGTTATAGAACAGAAAATGTTCTCTTGAAG
This sequence comes from Mastomys natalensis, assembly GCA_021653895.1. Classification (NCBI taxonomy): domain Eukaryota; kingdom Metazoa; phylum Chordata; class Mammalia; order Rodentia; family Muridae; genus Mastomys; species Mastomys natalensis. The sequence goes on from JAJTUV010000594.1 coordinate 1,272,112, forward strand.
AGTGTTTGATGTTGTGCAATTGGAAACACTAACTTTGTCTTTACCAACAAATGTATTTTTTGACGTATGTGCACTTAGAATTCAGATAGCAAACTACTTTAAATAGCTTCCCTTAAAAGCAGAGCTCCAAAGCCCCAAAGCTTATGTCATAAAATTTGGTGTAAATATAATCACTCTATTATTTTTACAGCTGCTGAATGTGAGTATTGCATGCTCTTATTAGCTGGAGTGATTCAGAAGAAGGAAGAGAGAGTAAGGGTAACATGGCTGCAGGTGATTGATTGTGGGGAGCACTGAGCCAGAGGTTCAAATCTGCTCACTAATCCTATGAGCATCCATAGAGGCTTCAGGTTACATGGTATTTCATCATAACGCCCTTCACTTGAACACCGCCAGTCTCCAAACAAGAGTGGATTTGTCAGTTCTCCGCCAGGACAAAGGGAATCACACAGCCTCACAGAGTCAACAAAGGAGGAGAACTCAAGAGATGGAGCGATTTCATCGGGGTCTCACAGGTTCCTCAGCCACAGTCAGTTCCAAGAGTAGCTGTGCTGTCAGTGACCACCATGGGGACAGCTCCTGGTGCTCCACCACAGAGGGTTTCATCAAGTTCAGGGAGAAACAACACAGTCCCCTCTCAGAGTGTTGGACTATTTGCTTTCTCCTGGTTACAGGTCAGGGCCTCTCCACTCACCTGGAGCCCTCCCTGAGCTCCATGCTGCTCTCCTGAGAACCTACTGCCATTTTCCCAGAGTCCTTCAGCCAAGTCAGTGTTGGAAGAGGGACTGGAGGGAGCATCTAATTCATGAATGCCCTTCTGTTGGCAGATTCTGGGAAACTTCAGGGAAAGAAAAGACTGATAAGGTTTTCAGTGCTTTACTTGGAAACTCAGTGCAGGAGGAGTAATGTAGCTCTACTTGTCCCATTAAAAAAAACTGGATTCTAGGTGTGTGGTATTGAATTAAGTCCAAGCACTTGGAGGCTGAGGCAGAAGGTTAAGAGTTTGAGCTACATATTAATCAGATGTCTCAAAATGACAACAAGTCAAAATATGAGCAAACAAAAAGAACATGAAAGAATGTTTGAAAACAGTTGGGCTTCTTTTGAAATGAACAAATCTGACACTGCTTCCAGTAGTAAATTAAAGGATTTGCATCTCCAGTGAATACTAACATCTGGTTAAGGGTGTCACTGCTTCAGAGTAGAAGGAAGTCTTACAGATTAAGTCCTTCAGCTTTAAAATGTGTGAATTCGATAGATTCTAAATCTGAGTCTCACTTTCTCTTCTGACTATAGAGACAAGTACACCACCCTCTAAAAGCTAATGAGCAGCACAATAAATTAATACCATAACATTCATAACAAAGACATCGCACAGGCATATACACCATCGACTTGGTTCCTGCATGACTAGTGTGTGACTGATCACATCAGCCATCACATCTGAAGCAACTGTGATGTACCAGGGAATGATGATTGCCCAATGTGGTCCTTTCTCTATAAGACCTTAAAGATATCCATATGCCTTGTGGAAACCCAGCAGAGCAGAATGTGGTCAACAATATGTGTTCTAGAAACCTCAATCCATGAATCCTGATTCAGATGACCAAGCAATACGAACCATAAGAAAAGGTAAGCGAGCTAAGAGACTCAAACCCTATTTGTTTTGCATTGGGATTGGGGAGCTACTTGCCAGATCAGTAGATTTTGGAAGTCCAGCATGTCTCCCTTCCTCCCTACACATCAGGATCACATCTCACTCAAACATTACTTGAGTAGCATCTTGCCAGCCTGCTCCTCTAAAATGTCTACTCAACATCCTTCCCCACCAAATTATTTCCTAAGAAGTGTTAGACCTGGTTCTTTAACATCTGGACTTTCAGAAAACTTCAGACTTTCTTTTATAATAGGCCCGTTTCCCCCAGTGCTAACATTTGTACATGTCATTGATGACTTCCACATCTAATGACCTCTGCATTCTAGCTACATGAAAACCCTCCTGTGTTTGTCCCTCTTATCCATAGTTCTGAGAACTCAAGTCCTTCATTGTGCCTCAGCCAGAGCTTCTGCTGCTTCCCACTGCTGAGGTTGGGGAGACCTATTGGGCTGCCCCAGCCTGAGGGTAGTTTACACTCTTGGATGGTAAAGGTCAGGAATCCCTCTCAACATCCTAAAATGGAGAGCATAGCCCTTCATAGAAAGGGTAAATCAAAATGGGCAGCGTTAGAGTAGCTGTTTCCTCTGAATTAAAACACAGTCTCATGAAGAGAAAAAAACTAAGGTAAGGACTATGAAAGTAAGGAAACCTAATGGACCCTCCCCATAGTTACAAAAACAATGAAAAATTTTTGGGAAGGGATTTTCTTCAGTGTACCTTTCTACAATCGAGGCAGGGATCTGTAGGACACAGATTTTTGAGTCATTACCAATGCCTTTGATTCAGCTGATATAAATAACCCCAACCAAGTCCATGGTTCACCAAGCCAGATGTGGATGAAATTGTTTTCTTCCCTCTGTCAATGATGCCCTATTTAGGGTGAGTAGATACTTGTTCATGTCTCCAGAAGAGGGCACACAGCAGTGGGGCTGAGGTTGGGCAATCTCTGTCCCTGCCTTTCTTCTGTCTCTGTTCACATGATGAGTGTATTCAGTGAGTGACAAAGACTAGATGAAAACCTGCTACTCCTGATGTTTAGAATTAATTGTTTCTATAATAATACACCTCAGTTTGGACTTTCCTAGCCTCCATGGTTGTGTGACACTGCTGCAGGCAGTAGAAAACGTGGCTCAACTGTGCCAGCCTCAGCAGCTTGAGGAGTTTTATTCAGACTCAATTCAGTGAGAGCTGCAGTTTTTGGACTTCTGTCCTAAGGAAGAACTTCAGGATATGTCAGCATAAAGCAACGTTGTAGTTCAATTAGAAAAGGTCCTTCCTTCTGCCTATGGTTGAGGGAACATCGTGGAAGAGCAGGTAGACAGAACCTACAAGATGGAAAGTGGGGATGGGGGCTGTGAAGTGCAGTCCTCATGACATGACATGGCTATTGCACACTTGAACTCATAACAGCCATGGTTACCTTTACAAAATCAAGCGGTTAAAATTCTAGTATTGTGGGTAGGGGATTCCAGTGATCCATCCCTAATTGAAGAGCTATTAACAGCTCATGGCAGATAGGTAGGGACAGTACCTTCTCTTTCAGGGTGGGGAGTGGAAGTGCCTTGGGTAGGTTTCTCATGACCTAGTGGTGATTCATATCCATTTGTATGTAGGTAAAACTAATTGGATTCAGTAGGTAGTAAAGCAAGGAGGTGACTGGCAGTTGAGTGGGTGACGTGTTTGAGAGGAAGCTGGAGTTGGAAATAGAGAGGAAGGGAATGAGATGAACATGGCCAGTATACCTTGCACATATAATGAAAGAATGCACATGAAATAAACAGAAGAGTCACTGCTAAAAATGGTTTTGGGATAGATTTAACTAGAGAGGGGTCGGGCAGGAAAGGAGACAGTTGGAGGGAGGAAGGGAGAGAGAAAGGAAAATGGAGGAAGAGGATGACTATTGTGGCAAGGAAGGACAGTGGCAGAACAGAGAGTGCAAGAGGGTAGCAGAAATAAATATGGTCAAAGTATAATGGTACACTCTATTGAAAATATCTTAATGAACTCAGTTACTTTATATAGTTACTGTAGACTCTACTTTTCTGGGCGATAGATGAATTGAGAGAGAGAGAGAGAGAGAGAGAGAGAGAGAGAGAGAGAGAGGAGAGAGAGAAAGCTGTCTTAGCAATAGTGATTCACATAGTAGTGTTAGATTTGAAGTCATAATTGTCTACAGGATTTAAAGGTTAGGCAACATGTTTAGGCATTCTTACTTTTACCCAAAGATCCCCTCTCCACTCCCACCCCATCCCCACCCACCTACACCAATGAAGTAGATTGTGCATGGTTTATCAGGCAGGCATCTTCCACTGGTATGCGGTTTGTATGACAAATTGGGCTAGTTTTTAGAGTTATAAGATAGAATACAAGTTAAAAAAAAAAAAAAAAAAAAAAAAAGGTCAACGTTCAAGACTCGTGCTTTGACTATAAGCCTAATTCATAATCCTAAGCCTTAGCCAGCAGGTGTGAGGAGCTCCTTTTCCTTCCTCCTAATTCTCTCATCTTGCTGCAGCATCACAATTCACAGTTGCACTTCTTTTCTTCTATACAAAAAGCATCTCTAGGATAAGTGTAGGTAAAGTGGTCCAAGCCACTTCTAGGTGATAAAACACACCAATCCCTGAGCATAAATTTAGCCAGTCCCCGAGCATGAAATTCCTCCAATCCCTGGGCTTGCATCATACTCAGGACTTGAAACTGTACCAATCCCCACTGTTGAAATCTCCACCCTGGAATATTCCAACCCAAAGAAACACTAAATAAAATCTGTCTCTTGCTCATTCCCTGCTGCTTCTACCCTGGAGCAGGGGCAGCCACCCTTTTCGATCTCTCCCAATACCTCTCTTGTGTGAGAGTGTGGATGCAGTGTGACTTTGTCTTATTTCTTGTTTCCCTACTGCTAGGATGTCATTCCCTTCAAAACTGCAACATTCCCATAGGGGTAACCTTTCCTCTCAGAACTGTATCATTTCCACTGGAGACCTCCCCACATCCCGCTCAGTGCTGTAACTCCACTGGGAAAGCCATTTCATTCAGAGCTGTAACACTTTACGTTGGTGCTATGCCTCAGATAGGCTCTCCTGGTGCCTGCACTCCTCCTTGGGGTCTATCCCTCATCTCCAGTCCACCTGCAACAACAGACTCACCTTCTAGCTCACTGATCACTTGGCGCCCCATCTACCAGCGGCAATTCAAAGATCCCCCTTCAGTTGGGTATAAAAGCTTTCCTGATTCCGAGGAAGTAATTGTTGAGCATCTGACACTCCACTGATACCCCAGAGGTACCCCAGCATGGTAGTTAAGCCTATGGCTGCCCCTTTACCTGACCCTATGCTTTCCCTACCTCTGGAACTGCGCTCCTGCAGTTTCCTTAGGTCGAACCATCCTGCCGTCTTCTTCTGCCTCCCTTTCAGAGCTGGCAATAATTCCACAGAGCCTCTCGACCCCATTCTAGACCCTTCCCTCAGACTTGGTATTTTGTTCTCACATCTATTCTCCACAAAAGCCCTAATACCAGACGTGAGTCTCTGCTTAGGTTTAGTCAGGCTAAAGCCCTAAGTGGGTGAGCCCTCAGGGGCTCATGACTTCCTACGCTCCTCCCCAAGTCCTGGGGATGCCTGCAAACACAGGCTAGAGTGATACTTTTCTTCTTTCTCTCATCCATAGGACTGGTGTCTTCCGTACCCTTTCCCTTCCGCTTGGGATGTCTTTTAGCAAACCTCCAGCCTCTCCCCGTGGCACCGGACTTGAGGGGCTCCAAATTTATTTGCTTTTGCAGTTGAATCTGGCCCTAGATAATCTAGCTCTTAGATAATCAATTATTCGGGACCTCTACAAATCCTGTGAGTGATAACAGAAATGGAATGAGATTCCCCATTTCCTATATTCAGGCTTTCTCTTTTCTACACTGCAAGGCGTTTGTTTCTGTATGGATTTCCTGCAAACACATACTCAATATCTCTCTCTCTTCTCTCTCTCTCTCTCTCTCTCTCTCTCTCCTCTCTCTCTCACACACACACACACACACACACACACACACAAGCCACACACACAGAGACAGTGTAAATGTCTTGTCCTTAAATGTCTTGTCCTTTAAGTTAGGGTCCATGAAACTGTAAGTTTGTTACAAAGTGGGAGCCAGCAGCTAGCAGCTAGATCTACCAAGAAGGGGAGAAAGCAAAGGAGTAGGCTAGCTACAGCACACACACACACACACACACACACACACACAGGCACACGCACACGCACACGCACTGCACACGCACACACATTGCTAGCTAGAGTCTCTCATCTCACTGTCCTCTATTGCCAGAGCTCAAATCTTTTATATCTTCAAGCCTTGTTTGCTCTCATCTCACTGGGTTTGTTTTCATAGGGACTCAGGTGTCTTTTAGGTATGAGCTGACATTAGAATGTTATCTTATGCTGTTCCTCTCCACCATCCCTATAGGGACCTCTCATTTTTCTATCTTAAGCCTCAAGGGTACATTCTTTTTCAGTCCTCTAGATCCTCAGTCACAGAACAGCACTGCCTTTACTTAGACGGACCGGGATTCTCATATCTCAACCCTACTTACTGGGACTGTCCTACTCCAGGATTCTGGGACAGCCCACATCTATTTAGCCAAGTTCTAGCCTCTGGCTTATTCTCTTTGTCTCTTCCTAAACCTAAGCTTATAAAATATCTAGATGACCTCCTTTGTAGTTCATCCCTGCAAATTAGCCAGGATAACACCTTACTAAACTTTGTATCTGGCCAAGGATAAATGGTCTCACCCTATAAGGTCCAGTGTTCCACACCTCAGGATTCTAATCTGAGATTAATTATTACCTCAACTCACAAGGTCATTACCTAGAGAGAAAACACTTACTCCATTCGCTCATGGTCCCCACCACCAAAGAATAAAAGTTTATCCTTCCTAGGGATGAATAGCTTCTTAGGCTCTTGGATTCCTACCTTCCCTCTTCTCACCCTGCCGTATATAAGGCAGCCCTTGGCCCCTCATACAAACCTCTCCTTGCACCCATCATTAAACCCTCTTGTAAGCTTCCCAAGGCTGCATTCTAAGCCCCAGCTCTACATCTTCCAGCTTTGGCTCACCCCTTCTCACTCAATGTCATAGAGAAGGAGGCATAAGACCTTATGGTCCTGGGCCACCAAACTTGACCTTCCTTTGCTCCCATATCATATTTATTTATCAAAAGCTGATCATACTATCCAATAATGGGCATCTTGCCTGCATGCTCTGACTATAGCCAAACTGCTTATATGCTAATAAAAAAGGTTAACCTTCAGGTCACCACTATTGTCTTTTCCTCAGCTATATCACCTTCTAATATACAATGTTCTTCAAACACTCCTTCCCAAGTTCTCTCTTTCCAGGTAGAGGATGCCACAGTTACCTTTCAGCCATGCCTATGCCTCATTGTTTCAAACTGACTCAAGTTGCTGACGGATTCCCTTAAGGTGTCCCCAGATCATTTGTTTCCAATGGATTCTGCTGCCTATCTGGTTCGAAATGCTAGTGTCTGTCTATTCAGTCATTCATCTCTCCATCTTCTCTAACCATTATCTATCCTCACCTACTCAATAAGTCTCTTTCTCTGACCCCTGGTGCCTGCTACTCCGGAGCCCTACTAATTGGGCAAGTAAGTAAGATACTTTGTTTCTCTCTCACTATTGTAACCCTCCCTGGTTCCTTGCTGTGGGCCTCAGCAGCTGCCTTTAGGGCCCATAGCTTCTTAAGCCTTCCTGTCTCTCTGCTCCAGCTTGGAACTCTCAGAAACTCCCCCTCTCAGAATTCTTTTTGGGCCTTTCTTCTCTTCCTCCACGGACTCAGTTTTACTAATGCCTCCCTCTGTTACCACAAACAGCTTGACCTCGGTACAACTCAACGCCAAAAGTGCCATGGTCAATTTTCAATGGTGGCAATTTCTGTCACCACACAAATAACAGATCTAAAAATCTCTTATGTCTAAACTTGCTCTCTCTTTCTCCATGTCTTCCTATCTACACCTGTCAAGGGTAGCTTTTATATATAGATGTTTATTTTACAAAAGGCCCTCCCCCGTCTTGGTTCTGAAACTTAAAGAGGTTACCCACGTTGGTCCTACAAATACCAGTGGACAAATCTGGGCTGTCCTAACAGCAGACCAGATACTGAATAACACTCTGGCTGGCCACTTTGGAGAATGTTGGTTGTGTGTCCCTTCTGGGTCAAAATCATGGTACCATTTGTGGCCCTACCCATTGGCTTATCAGACTCTGTACCTTGCCACTCCATTATTTCATTAAGCCAAATATCACTCCAGCCCTTGTCTCTCCCAGACCTCTCTCTCTGGTATCTCAGACTGCTTAACTCCTCAGGGACACACTGGATTCCTCCAACTGTGATAATACCCTCACCCTGAGCACTACCACCCTGCCCCTATGTCTGGAAGCTCACAAACCATGATTCTCTGAAGACTCAGGTTTATAGCTGCCCTCCCCCAAGCCCTGGTTGGGTAGTCTGGGACTTGTACCTTGGTGTTCCCACAGTTAGGAGTGGTACCTGGAGAGGAACCATGGCCAGTTCCCATCACAGGGCTTCTACTGACATCTCACAAGGGAGGAGTTGTTCGGGTCTTATCCCTTCTTGTGGGCCTGGGAATAACTGCTGGCATTGCCACTGGAAATCATGACTGACTACTTCCCTTAGTACCTATTATCTGTTTTCCTCTCAGTTCATCCAGGGCCTCCAGTGGGTGACTCAGACCATCCTCACCCTCTAAGGCCAAATAGACTCACTGGCCACCTTGGTCCTACAACATCAGCAAGGATTCTATTTACTAACAGCAGAGAGGTGGTCTTTGTCTCTTGCTCAAGGAGGGATGTTGCTTTTATTTAACCAATTGGTTATAGTAAAGGATAAGATGTGGCAACTCCAGACAGATCTCCAAAAACATAAGAAACAGCTCAATGGCTTTGGCCAGTGACTTATTGACAGTTTAATAAGGAATTGGATATTGCTTTTCTTAACCCCTTTCTCTTCCTTTTCTTAATCCTTCTAGTTGCACCTTGCCTTATAAACTTCTTTTCTAGATTTCTTCAACAAGAGATCTGAAAGATTTCTAACTAGACTTTTATTTGGTTGCTATTATAAATGACCTGCCCCTAGAGCTAGAGGCTGTGACTACCTACTATACCCTTATGGTGAAGATCAAGTTTGCCCTCAAGAACTTTGGTACCCCAATCAGCTGAAATTACTCTAATGAAAATGTTGTCCTGTTCTCTACCACCTGGTTGTATTATTATTATTATTATTACTATTATTATTAAAAATTGGGTAATGTAGGGTAATGAGCCCACTTCCAGATGACAGAAGCTACCCAAACCCACCAATCCCCGAGCATGAAAACCCACCAATCCTGAGTGCAAATTTCCCTCCAATCCCTGGGCTTGATCCAAGCTCAGGACTTGAAATCTTACTAATCTTCCCCCTGGAAATCTCCACCTTGGAAAAGTCCTCCTTCAAAAAAGACTGATATCAGCCTTTCTCCGGTCAGTTCTCACCCCAGTAGAGGCAGTCACTTCTTATATCCCTCCAGTAAATCTCCAGTGTGAGGTTTTGTTGGCAGTGTGACTCTGTGGAATTACTTGACTCCCAACTGCTAAGATGCCTTTCCCTTCAGAGTGGCAACATCTCCACAGGGGAAACCTTTTCCCTCAGAGCTATACCACTTCCATCGGGAAAACCTCCCCCTCAGAGTTATAACACGCTAAGTCCCAGGCTTCTCTTCCTGAACATAATTGCAGTTTGTCTAGGCTATTACCTCCTATTGTCTACTTAACCAGTTAATGTGTCTCTTACCATTAAATTCTCATGTCCCAATTATCTTAAATCCTTTATGTTTACATCTCGGTAACAATGTAACCAGCAGAATGGATTCAACAATTTTTAGACTGTCCTGAATATGCAGCATACCTAATCTGCATGTCAGTACAAAGCAGATGTTTTCTTGCACTAAATTATTACTTTCTAGGTACCTAAAAGATGTGTGTGTGGTGTGTGTGTGGTGTGGAGAGAGAGAGAGAAGAGAGAGAGAGAGAGAGAGAGAGAGATTGATTTGAATCAGTACTTACCTTGTTATAAAGCTGTTCTGTCTAAGAAGCTAGCTGAAGAATATGTAAGAGTTCCTGCTGTTTTATAAGCTATTTATTAAATTTGTATTAGCCCTTCCCAGATAAGGAGAGACAACCCAATAAAAGGAAAGCTGCTCCAAAATGTTCAGAGGCCGGAAATTTAGATAAGGTATTAGTAGAAAATGCAGAGTCATGCCTGAGTTGCTAAAGAGTTGGCTAATGTGTTTCTTCCTCAATGTCAATGGAAAGCTGGAAGAACCTGTTTGAGACAGATTTAACTCTTTGGGTATCAATGAGCACGAATTTTTCCAATAAACTTCCTGTGAAGTTTCATAGCTGGCAGGCAAGGACTAAAGCAAGTGGGAAATCTCTGTTTATAAGCTGGAAATGCTATAAATAGCACACTGATTGCACCAGGTAGTATTTCTGTTCCCTGGGCCACCAGATAAGGTACAGAAGACAGTTGCTGGGAAGAAGCACAAAGAACCTCATTCTAAGTACCACTTGTTTTCAGATTCCATTTAATCATAGAAAAAACTAAATTCAAGGTCCCAGGCCCTAGGGGAGTAGGGACTTCCAAATGACTGAACAGCTTCTGTTGTAAGGAGTCAGTTGTCTGAGTCCAGACATCTAAGGGACAACTTCTCCATCTTGCTGGCAAGGTCAAAGTAAGTTCATCTTCCCAGGCCCAGGAATCAACTCAAACCCTGATTGATGGAAACTCCCTTGCTCAATCCCTTACGTCAAAATATGATTGGACAATGCTACAGCCCACCCAGTACCCCATCTCTTAATAGTTTCATACAATAAATATGATGGACAATGTCCCTTCAGGATCGTAGTTCAGCTCAAAAATCTGGTCTGCATCCCTGAATGAACAGTAGTGGCTTGATTACAATAAATCTTTGTCAACTGTATTGGCCTGGTGTTTGAGTTATAATTGATGTAAGCAGACCCACAACAAGCTGAGTTTTAGATAAATAACAATTATTAATATGTCACAAATATTGAGGGAATGTGCTTATGCTAAAAAGAGATATTTTCTTTGAACTTCACATTGACATGGGTGTCCTGGATTTTACCTTCTTCCAAAAGGCCTTTGGATGTGTTCTGTGTTCAGTTAGACTCCTCCACTCTCGGCTACTATTAAATTTTCTCAATCATTCTGTCTTGAGTTATTTTTACATTATATGTTTCAAGTGTTTCTCTCATGGACTTTGGTATGGTCAAGTCCCTATAAATGGGCACAAAATATGACCATAGTACCAGTAAATTAATTTAGAATGTTTTCAATAATTTCTAGCAAATATGAAAGAGGAATAGTATTTTTTTAAACCCAAATATTCCATCACTGAGATTCATAAATTGTCAGCTTTTGTCAACTACGTTGTAGAGTAAGTTGAGTTTACCATGTGCCCCCCTCAAAGTTAGTCCCATGTCGAAATCCTAGGATCTTGTAAATAGAATTAAACTTGGAAAAAGTTCTTTATAGATGTTCTTAATTTGCAGAACTTGATATGAGTCCATCATTATAATCCACACAAAGCTTTCAACCTGGTGGCAGGCACCTCAAGAGAAGCAGAGATGTGAAGAAGGCTGGTTGGTGGAGAAAGGACACATAGCTCAATACCATTTTCCACAGACATCTTCCTTCAATTAGTTTCACATATATGGGTGTTTTGTCTGCAGGTATTTCTGTGCACTACTTGCATCCTTGATGCCCACATTAGCAAGAAGAGGTCATCAGATCTCCTTACAATGGAGTTTTGGATGCTGTGAACTGCCACCTGGATGTTGGGAGTCAAACTTAGGTCTCCTGAAGGAGCATCCAGTGCTGTCACACTGAACCATCTCTCCAGTACCCACAATTTCCAGTCATTCTTGTTTCTGTGTTATGACATTAGACTCTATTTTTCTGAGACAGGGTTTCTCTGGGTAGCCCTAGTGGTCCTGGAACTAGCTCTATGGACCATGCTGGCCTTGAACTCACAGAGATCCACCTGCCTCTACTTCTAGAGTGCTGGGATTAAAAGAATGCACCACCAACACCTAGCTATACATTATATTCTTACTGTTTTGGTCTTATACCATCTAAAGGATGACGGTTGTCAGATGCCAACTTACAGGGATCTCTAAGTAGGTAAGATGAAAACACAAATAAGATGAAACCATGTACACAGAGGTGAGATAGGAATGCATACAGTTTGACCACAGCCACCATGGCCGATTCACACCGATAAAGCTGAGGGACTGAGGAGGGGGAAGGCATGTGTATAGAGGGTCTTGCAGAGAACAGTGGTGTATCCCACTGTAACAGCCTGGCTGAGAGATAGAGAGGGGATGGATACTGAGTGCAAGACCAAGGCACACGTGGGATGAAGGTGTGAGATCTGGAAAGGATCTGTGTTCTTGTCCACTCTCCTTCCCGGTAATAACATAATGGAAGGTCTTCTACATAAATATGTATAGATCACATACATGTTATTCTTTTCATTTATATAACACTGTTCTTTTTTTCCTGAGCCATATTTTAGGTCTTCGTAACTTAACATTTTCTTTCTGGAAGTTTTTTTAAAGGTGAAATTCACAAAATATTACACCCTTTTGAGCGATGATGACAAAGTGGTATTTAGTACATTTACACTGTTGATAAACCACCTATGATTCCAGTTCCAGAAGCATCTGACAGCTCAGATCCCTGCAGGCTCCAGCACCCACATATACATAGCCACACACAGAGAAAACGAAGTGATACATAATTTAGACATATTGACATAGTTTTTAGAAATCAATCTTTTACAAAATCATTTGGAGGACTGGAGAGATAGCTCAGTCGTTAAGAATATTAGTTGTTCTTGCAGAAGACACAGGTTCAGTGCCCAGCTCCGATATGACAACTCATGACCGGATCTCCAGTTTCACAGATCTGATATCCTCTGGTGGCCTCTGTGAGCACCAACCACAGGTGTGGCATTCAGACATCCAAGGAGGCAAAACAACTCAATCAAATGTAAGTTCAAAACAAATCTATAACATTAAATGTTTTGGGCTAGTACAAGACTGTACACTCCATACTTATATAGAAAGCTTGGTGGATCTAGTCACACCAAGATTACCACAAATCTGTGCCCAATGTGCTGTATTTCGATTTACAGTGGCTGTGTTGTATTAGTTCATCAAAAGCATTTATCTCCACTCCAATCATACAGAACCACTGTCAATCATGAGGCTCATCATGGATTGAAATGTTATCCAGTTCAGAGCCATAGTTTTTTTGCTACCTTCATCTTATAGCTAATGGAACCATGGAAAGAGATGCGAAGTCTACCCTTACAGACTGGCTATTTACAGACATAAAATTCATGCCCAGTGGGCAGCAGTGAAACAAGGCAGATTTGGGAGTCACAGAGGCCAAGTCCCTGGGAACCAGAGGATGAGGATGAGGAGGACGGCATCCACTCTGCATCTCCTTGGCTGTGAAGCCACACTGGAGTCACAGTAGACCTCAGACTGGGTTCAATGCAGTCAGAGTTTCAGATTCCAAGCCTAGTTGCTAATTCCCTTCTCATGCAGGAAATCTGTGTGCTGCTCCTGGAGGTTGTATTTTGCTTCATGGTTTGGAAAAAGGGGGATGCTCTTGCATTCACTTACTTACTAGCAGTGTGGATGAATGGAATGAAGAGAACATTTGCTAAATATCAGTCACACACTGGTCAGTTTCACAAATTTGCCAGCATTCTAGGTTTTATTACCTACTGTGATATGGACCTCACTAAGCTATTTATAATAAATAAATATTCAGTATGATTCTATGTGAGGGTAGGAGTCCAAAGCCCTGGTCATGATTAGAGAAGGTGAATATGGAACTTGCTGGATCAATAGAAAAACAAGACCAGACTGAGGGCAGGCATCTCATCTCTGTTCTGCATCCACAGTCAGTATGCAGGAGCGACTCTCCTCCCCACAGGCTAGGTGCCACATGTGTTCAAGTAACTTGTTTCGATTAAAGAATTATGCAGACTTAGAAAGCTGAAGTCAACCGTGATGCATAACGAGATTGCAGCCTACCCTTGAAGGCAACCTCCAGCCACACAGCTTCAAGCAAAACACAGCTCCCTTGTAATGGAAGGTCCTCTCCTGTCCTCTGCTTGCTCTGTATGGCTTCCTTTCTCTGTTTACAATACACACTGCCTGTGCCAGGGGCCAGAACATTCTGATCTTTGTGCTTCAGATTGAAGTCTTACATTACACTACAATCAGAGACATGAAGAACTACAAAGCTAGGTTTTAAATGTTTTTACTCTATGTGTATGAGTCTCCTGTATGTAGGTCTGTGTACCATATGTGAGCCTGGTGCCCAGGAGACCAGAAGATGATATTAGATTTCCCAGAACTGAATATATTATAACAACATGGGGATGCTCTTCCCAACCCATCTTTCAAGACTTTACAACACTAGTTTTGCTGGATTTTTTGTAAACAGCATTTTAGTGTTATATGTGTCATGTATGTGAGTGCATGTGCATGTGGACTTCTGGGAAGGGCTTTGTAACAGATAGAAACATGTTCTTTAATTCCAATCAAGGGAATCTGATCATGCTCTGTCTCAGCAGTGTGGAAAGCAGGACACAGCAAAGAAGCTGACAATGAAAGCCAATGGCTCTGAGACACATGTGACTTGAAGAGAAACACGAGGGGCTAATTGGACTCAGCCAAAAATGGTTACTTAATTTCCCACCCTGTTACATAATGAATGCCCAAAGTACAGTGTGCTTAGAAAACATCCAGGAATTTGCTTGCAAAGTTAGATTTGCAGAGCTATCATTTTTTAATAAATGTCCAATTTCTTTTTTATCAATTTACTTCATTCTTTGAGAATTTTATACATGTGTATCATGTATTGCCCTTGCTCTGATCCCGGTCACCCCATCACCTCCCCAACACCTCTTCTCTTCAAGTCCATTTCCATATTCTCGCTGTTTGCTTTTTGTTTTGTGATCTACCAATTTCAGCCAGCAGTGTGGCCATGGGGTTGGAGCTGTCCATCGGATCTTGATATGTGTTCACCTTTATGGGTTTCATACACAAGTGAAGACGAATGCTGCCCTTCCCCAGCTTCCACCCTTTCCTAACAATTGAGCCCCTCCCTAATCCAGGCTGTGCTGCTGACAGACCCAGTCTTGTGGCAGCCCAGTGCAGGACACTACAACTGCTTTTAGAACATGTTTGCAAATGCATGCTTTTCTTTGATAAAATATACTTCTACATAACCAGAAGGAATCTCAAAAATCAAAAGCGTATGACCATGTATTAAGAGTCTACATTTTTAAATATGGAACTGCACGGTTTAGTGTTTTGTTAAGAAGGCATGGAGAAGTATGTTAGTAAATAAATAACAAATGTGTAAGGAATTGAACTGCTAGAAACCTATTGATATGCAAGAAGAGGCAACTGTTCCAAATGAAACATGCTGCAAGGGTGAGTTCAGAAAACGTAAGCAGGAGTCCTCTGCATCACACACAAACACACACACACACACACACACACACACACACACACACACACACACCATGATCACGCACTTCCACTGCCTTTGGTAAAAGTCCAGGATGCAACATAGCTTCAAACACCCTTGTAAAAGTCTCCATCCCTGGAGTATCTTATAGATACAAGTGTTTCTACAATGAATTGCACAACTCATCCTGGTTTCAGTGTCAATCACAGTGTGAAGAGAAGCCCCTGTCAACCTTGCAAGGAAGCAAACTACCTGCCATTTCCAGCCTGCCTGGTGGAAGCCATATACCTGGCATGGCTTGAATCATTGGGGATTTGTCTTTCCTTTTAAAGGGATCATTGAAAGCACACTAAAGAAGTTTTCATGGGTTTCTTATTTGGTTTAACTAATAGGTTTGCTTTCTCCCTCCCTCAATTCCTCATGGCTGAAAGGTTAACCATCTGCTGGCTACTTACAAGCAGAGTAAGTACTCCTCCTCCCAGGCTAGCATCTGGAGCTCTCTACCCATTTCCATGTCAACAAAGGCCATGCTGAAGAACTGAAACTTGAGTCTAGTGCCCTGGAGGGCAAACTAGCCATTAATACCCCCTCCCCCAAAATGGAGATGAGAAACTGAGTTTCTCAAGAGACAGGTTTCCCAGAGACCATAGCAGACAGTAGAAAATAGGCAGGGATCTCCAGATGACCCATCTGGTCCCTAAACTGCCTTGGACATTACAAGTTATAACTGCTCTTCAAATGGAGTGATGATCTTACTGGGGCTTGAGACAGGAGAGATGCCCTGAGAAGTACAGAGATCTGATATAAACAACCCTCCCTTGACATCATTTCCACTAATAATGACCATGTTAAAGCCAAAATGAATGACTGAGTTCCTAGAAAAGACACAGAAATGAATGAGAAGGCTTAGAATAAGATGCATTTTATTTGAACACTGAGTACATTCTGTCAGGACGCTGATGTGCTGAGAATAGAATTTCGTCTATGAAAACACACCCCACCTCCAACAATACAAACAAAACCCTAATGTACAAAGTGACATAGAACTCATTAACACTCCCTATGGTCCTCTCCAGGAATCCCATTGTCTCAAAGGTTGCAGTTAACTCAAACTTATTTAACTTATTCTAGTCATAGTGTTTGGGATTGTCAAAAGCAGAAAATAGCAAACCCCAATTTCCAGATATAAAATGAGACAAAGCAAATGAGCATGTAACAATTCATTAAAGAGCAGGATTAACAAATAGAAACATCTTAAAAATTTGTCCATTAAATAAAAAAGGCATTGGGGGAGGACAAATAAATATTGCCAATTATTTTTAAATATTAGGGTAACATTATTTTTATTTCAATATAAGACATTTTTCCTATATTTAAATTGATCACTTCAATGCAGGAAGCTGCTGTGCCAGGCAGAGGAGCATGCTGGGAGTTTGGCTCTGGGCTTCTCTAGGTGTAAAGCAGCAGCAGGACAAGTCTCAGGATCATCATGAGGCTGAGTCAACAGAAGAGGAAGAAAGAGGGACAGTCACTCTGGTGGACAGGAATGCCATGCACTACCCTGTCATGTCCCTGTGCTGTGGGCACTGAGGGCTCTGTCACAGCCCTCCTTAGACGAAAGGTGAGGGGGACTCATTTTCCTGTGTTTCAACTTCCCAGATGCAATTTGAAAATATTCCCTGAACAGATGAGAGAAACCAAACCTGCTGTTCTGAAAGGCTCAGATGAGGGCTTAAGGGAGAAAAGTCAAGGAGAAATGTAAACTTCCCAAAGCTACTGAAGAAGAGCAACTCAGAAGAACCAGTCAAGGGTGCTGGAGAGCTGGTTCAGCAGTTAAGAGCACTTGCTGCTCTTCCAGAGGGCCAGAGTTCCGTTCCTGAATCCATGGCAGGTGTTTATAACAATGAATGATATTAACTCCAGCTCCAAGGGGTCTGATGAACTCTTTTGGCCTCTGTAGGCACCTGGCGCAACAGCGCGCACACACACAAACACACACACCTTTTTAAAAACGAAAAAATTCAAGGAGTAATTCAGTGGGGACACTCAGACAGTATCAGGAACCAGGTACATTCTTAATCATGAATGACTTTTGATCCTTCCCAGCATCAAAGATCATCTTAGGTCAGGGACATAGCTGCAAAGTTGTCCTTGGTGCCACTCCACACAAATAAAGATCACCACATTAGATAAATACAGAGCCACGCTAGAAAATTCTACAGCTACAGAAAACCATAAAACTATTCAGGAGGCTATAACTCAGGGCAAAATACTATTGATGCTTGAAGTATTTTTATCTTGTCTTGTTTTTTGCCACAGACACTTTTAAATATTGGGTCAAATTATATTTGGTATGTTTTGGTCCTGTTTTTATATTTTATTATGACATTATTAATTTCCAGTGACACTAACTAGTTTTTAAAACATGATATCAATGGTCAATATTCCACTAAATGGGAAAATATTTATATTTCTTCTGGTGAATTTCTAGGCAGCTTTAGTAGTTTAGCTTATTATATTTTCTATCATCAGCTTATTGTATTTTCTATTAGAAATATAATCACAGTGAACATTAGGCTTTGCTTACTTCTTTTTTGGCCTAATTTCTGGAAAATGAAAATGTATTTCAATGGGGGGCTATGTTTTGGCTTTCAACACACAAGGACAGCTTCCAGGAGGAATTAGAAACATTTTCTCTCTATTTCATTTGATAGTGTGTATTTAACTTATAATTGGTAGACAGGGTCCCAGGATCTGGGCTGGGGACGTAGCTCAGTGGCCGAGTGTTTGTCTGGCATGAGCAAGGCCCTGGCTTCAGTCCTCAGCACTGAAACTGTAACAGGTAACTAATATCTAGCTGTGGGAATGAGAGGTGTTCCCCAGGGACTTGTTTACTGAACACTTGGTCCCCAGCTGGTGGCCCTGTTTGAAAAGGTCTTGACACCTGTAGAAGTGGAACCTGGCTGGAGCAAGTAGGTCAGTAGGGGCAGGCTTTGAGGTTTTATAGCTTGCCCATCTTCCTATTCTCTCTGTGTGGATGGAATGTGATGATTCTGTTTTCGATTGCCAAGCCTGTCTCACCCAGTGCTGCATTGTGTTATGTGACATGATACATCCACTCTAGAACATACCCTTGGATTAAACCATCTTGTCCTTACTGTGCTTCCTATTAGAACATTCTATCAAAGTAACGGAAAAATCAACTAATTGGTGGTGGTTTGACTATGCTTGGCCCAAGGAGTGGCACTATTTGGAAGTGTGGCCTTGTTGGAGGAAGTGTGACACTGAGGGCGTGGACTTTAAAAACTCTTGTCCTAGCTGCCTGAAGCCAGTCTTCTCCTAGCTGCCTTTGGAACAAGAGGTGGAACTCTCAGCTCCTCCAGCCCCATGTCTGCCTGGATGCTGCCATGTTCCTGCCTTGATAATAATGGACTGAGCCTCTGAACCTGTAAGCCAGCCCCAGTTAAATGGTGCTCTTATAAGAGTTGCCATGGTCATGATGTCTGTTGATAGCAGTAAAACCCTAACTAAGACAAACACTAAACACCCAATGAAACAAATAAAGAAATAAATGAAATTAATATACTGGATCCTAGTAAGGTAAAATTTAAGATTATTTATTTTTAAAAATTTATCTCCCTTCAAAATTCAATGACTTGGATTGTCACTGTGAAACTCTCTAAAAGGGCCCTAAATGAATTTACTGCTACTAGTGGATGAACCAACTGAAGGAGAACTTAACTCTTTATTCTGATAATGATAAATATGTACATCTGATTGAATACTAGAAAGTGAATCAGAGAGGAACGTTGTCAAACCAAAGACTGACTGAATTCACGATGGCCTAAGTCTGTTATGCTAATACATATCATAATAATTATTTGATTTTTCAAATGATAATTATTTTATTGTGTGTATATATATGTATGTGTGTGTCTGTGTACATGTATGTGTTCATGTGTGGGTACCTGCAGAGTTCAGAAGACATTGCCAGATCCCCTGACCTGAAGGTACAGGTGATTGTGAGCCACCTGATATGGGTTCTGGGAACCAAACGCAGTTCCAAATGGAAAGTAGCAAATGATCTTGTGATGCTGGTCTTCTTCTCTAGTAAGAAAATTTATTCCTTTTTTTAAAAAAAATATTAGGTTGCTTTTATTTGTGTAATAATATTTTGCCTGTGTGCTCATGTTTATGTCCCTAGTGCTCACAGAAGCCAAAAGTGAGTGTTGCATCTCTTGGAACTGGAGTTACAGATGGCTGCCAGCCAAGCCTGGTCCTCTGCAAGAGTAGAAAGTGAGCCTTGTCTTGAGACCCATGAAAATTAATTCTTCACAAAATTTGCCAGAGCTTTGGCAAGACTGGGAGATACTATTCAGGGTGGTACTGCCATAGACTGTCACCACCCAGAAATGCTGGCACAGGAAAGCATAGATCAGAATGGCTCTTACCTTAAGCCTGCAACTAGACCAGCAGGCATTACTTTCTTGGACCTCTTAAATCTCACACCCATTATGGTGGCCAGGAAGAAAGCTGTAACTGAAACAAATACCATAAAGTAGAATTTCAAACACTACCAATGCTTGCTATTAATGATACTAAAAACCAAGTACCTAGGGGGTTGGGTGGAGTTAACCAACAGGCATGTTCTTACTAAAGACAGGAGAAAAGAAGGTAGAGGGAAGCCAGCTTTGTCCTCGTAGACAGTCTAAGACATAGCTGTAAAGAAAAGCTCTCTGTGCTCTGAACATGATGATGATGTAAGGCTATATAAAGGTATTTTCACAGCAACTTGAAAACCATATTAAATGTACACCTAGGAAAGCTACAAGAAAATCTGGTCATAATCCCAATGCCTTTTCTGACTTACTTTCCAGCAGCAAGTGTTATAAAAACATGAGGTAGAGGAAGGCTGGGAGTACTATTATTTTTTTATCAGTTCTGTCTAGAAAGGAACAAGACTTATGTTCAGTCTGGACAGGACTCACAGACACTTAACTTCACAGTTTATTTCCTATTGAGCCCAGAATAGAGCATGCAGGGGCATCTTCCAGGTTGATCCTCTAACTGGGGACAAGATTTCACTTACACAATGACACTTTGATATCCCGTCTGTCATTGGAGACACGGTAGGCTCCATAGCCAGCCAAAAGTCCAACAGAAAGCCCAGCAATCAGAGATGGAACTCCACCTGCGGGGGGGGGGGAGAGAAGAGAGAAGAGAGAGAGAGAGAGAGAGAGAGAGAGAGAGAGAGAGAGAGAGAGAGGAGATAACATGAGCTGGAACCATGGCTCAGCAATTAAGAATGAGTACAGAGTACAGCCCTTACATAGCCTCCTTGGGCACTTACGCTGATGTGTACATACCCACACATATGCACCATTAAATCTGATGAAAATAAGTCTTTTAAAACAAAAAGGGGACAAGAGAGATGTAGCCAGGTGTTGTGGTGCACGTCTTTAATCCTAGCACTCAGGAGGCAGAAGCAGGTGGATCTCTGTTAGTTTGAGGTTAGCCTGGCCTACAGAGTGAGTTCCAGGACAGCCAGGACTTTGTAGAGAGACCTGCCTCAAAGGAAAAAAAAAAAACACAGAGAGAGAGGTGGGAGGGACAGAGAGGGGGAAGGAGGGAGGGAAGTAGGAAGCTGCAAATGAATCAGATTAGTTCCCTCATTTTACTAATATGATACATGCGTTTTCTTACTTGGGCATTATAAGGGAGGAAGGCAAGGTACTTGGACCTCTTCGCAGGTAATGTCACGCAAACACTAAATGCAAGGCAAAGGAGCGTGAGCACCCAGCACTGCAGAGGTGGGCGTCACGTGGAAGAGTAAGAAAGCCTTCCTGAGATGCTCTTCTTCCATCACACCCCAATCTCCTTGGTACCATCATTTTCCTAGAGGGTTGTGATGATAGGAAACGAGTCTCCAAGTATTTTACCTTACAAGGGTAAGGAGAGAAGTGCTGTGGAGGTCAAGCAGTGGATCTATCTTTAGTAATCATCTGCTAGCCTCAAGATATCGCCATTGAAAAAACAAACCAGAGACTACACTGAGAGAGAAGACACATCTAGTCGAGCCTCCCGATCCAACGCACCATGATAAATGCTAAGAACTTCCTATGCTTTGGACAGAGGAGCATGCTGGAGACTCTGGTTAATATGTATGGAATCCTTGAACAACTAAGTTTAAGTCTTTTAGATTAAAATTCCTGGGTGGAAGGCAAACGTATCTCTATATTTTAAACACTCATAGGTAATTCAGCTATGCAGTTGGGCTCACAAACTATAGCCATCCATGCATGCACGTAGGTATAGACAGACAGACATAGTATAATAGGCTCCAAGACATTAGTAGGCCCCGAAGACCTTAACACAACCGACTCCATGATGGAAATGCCATTCAGGTTGTAAAACTCAACACCTGCCAAAATGAAAACAAAGACCCAATCCATCCAAGCTCATACTGTTCTGGGAAACTCTCAAATAACCTTGCTTTTTAGCTTCTGTAGTTCTGGTTCTGGCTGACTGTTCTACTGAACTATGTCAATGCAGGACATGGACTTTGTGCTTAAAAGTTTTCCCTGAGAACCCACCCATACTCATTTAAAAGGCAGAAATATTCAGATATTCTTGTCAGTTCTGCAGTAGAAGACATTAAGATGCATCTTGGACAAAAGTTATTTCAAAAGTAATTCTATCAGGGTTTATGAAGTTTCAGCTTTTGTGTAGTAAGTCTCCTGTCATGGTTAAAAAAAAAAAACACTTAAAATTCCATGTAAAGGAAGACAGATTTACTTGGCTCAGTTACAGAGATTTGAGCCCAAGGTTGGGTAGTTCCATTGCTTTGAGCCTGAGCTGAGACAGGCAGCAGGAAGGTGGGAACGTGTGAGATAAGAAGGTTCTCTCAGCTTAGAGTAGTCAAGAAGGAGAGAGAGAGACAAAGAGAGACAGAGAAGAGACAGAGACAGAAAGAGACAGAGAGTTAGAGACAGGGGGAGACAGCGAGAGGAGAAGGAGCAGGAGAGGAATATGTTTCCTTTGAACCACATAATGCCAATATAATGGACTTTTAAACAAAATTGCATCAGAGAAAAATTCGTGCCTTAAAATAAGTATGTTCTGGGTAAGATGGCAGACTAGAAGCTACATCTCTGTGACCCGCTAAAGGAAAGGAGTTAGAATATGGGAAAGAAAAAAAAAAAAAAACTTCAGAATATTTTTAAAGAAAACCAGAGAGGAAGACTGTTGGAAATTTACAGAGATGGTGATAAGACACCTAAAATGTGCAGAGGAAAAGACAGGAGACACACGGAAAAGAACTGACAAGCCAACCCAACTCTAGACACATCATCCCTAGGAGGGGTGAAGGGAAACAGAAGCCTCACCCAGAACCTAAGCCGGGCAGCCCTGGGAAAAGCCCAGTGCCCTCAAATCTCAAACCTAGTTTAGTTGTAGGTTTTGGTGGGACAGTGATTCTTCAGTAAGACAGACAGCAATAGAGAAGAATCCAAGTCTGTCATTCCGTCACTTGGGGGGGGGGGGCAGTGACCAAATACGATCTTCAGAGGCAATCTCTCAGTTATAGACAGAAGAGGAAAAGGGTGGCAAAGGCACAGCAAAGGGTAACCTTCACGGAGGAGATGAATAAAGGAGAGCTAGGAAGGAATCTATCCAGTCCAACAGCACACCAGCAACCCCTCCCCATACTATCAGGAAAGACAGAAAAGAACAGACAATAATCCAACCAATCAGAAACACCCACAAATTAATTATTAGATAGGTGTAATGTTGTACACTTCTAATCCCACACTCAGGAGACAGAGGCAGGAGGATCTCTGTGAGTTTGAGGCCAGCCTGGTCTACAGGTAGCTCCAGGATACCCAGGGCTATAAAGAGAGACCCAATTAAACTCCACCACATATCAAATGGACTTACAGAGATATTCAGAATATCTTAGCCTCCATATGCAAAATATACTATATGCAAAATTGTCTATAGTCCACAATGACATCTCTAAAATACTCCACAAGCAAACTAGCCTTGCTTATAAGTAATTTTTTTTAAATGCTCTTAATTTTTAGGCTGGGTGTGCTGGCTCATACGGTTAATCCCAGCACTCAGAGGGCAGAGGCTGGCAGATCTCGGTGAGTTCCAGCATGTTCTACATAGTGAGTTCCAGGACAGCTAGGACTATATAGTGAGACCCATTCTAAAAATAAACAAAATTAATTATAAAAGAAGAATCTGCCTGTAAAGCAATAGGAGTATGACTATAAAGTTCAAAAAAGTCTAAATATTTATAATTATAAAACTACTTACTAATTAAGTACTTTATATCCTTATTATTTTGTGAAGTTAAGAAATTATGATTTGCCCCTCAAAAGCTGAGTGATCCACTCTTATTTTCCTGCATAAATAGATATACAATCAATTATTATAAAAACAGTAAAATTATTAATAGCTACGTTATGAAATAGAACATTCTCAGGAGCAGAAAAGATTCTAACTTCCCATTCTTCTTTGTTTGTAGTTAACTATTCTTAAACAAATGTTTTAGTTTTATGTAAATGAGGGCAGGAAGTATTTGCCTGAAGAAGGTCAATTAATTATACAATTCATAACTGCTGGTGGAATTAGTTTTGTGACAGCTCAGAAGGCTAGGCTGGGAGGCTCTGCCATGATTGGCCCCTTCTCTCTGAATCTCTCCCAAGGCACGCTGGCTCTCAGCCACCTCGAAGACATCTTTAGTCTCTTGTCCTGGTCACAGATCCTCAGGAGATCCCAGCACAGCCCCCATCTCTCCATTCAGTTCCTTTGATGAATTTGTGCAGGACTGTGATGTCCCCCTGTATTACCAGCACTTGGGAGAGCAGTAGTGAACTACCATGAACGACAGGAGACACTGTATCAGGAAGGAAGGGAGAGAGGGAAGAAGGGAGGGAGAGAGAGAGATGAAGGGAAGGAGGAACATTTTGGCTTACCTCTTCGCTTATATCCTAAAACACTTCCAATTGTCACAAGGGCTGCATAACCAAAACCAATCAAGTCCATTGGTAAGGACGCAAGTCTAAAGAAAAAGCAAGGGGTGTATTATCTAGTGTTTCAAAGAACAAATGTGTATACCAATGACAGTTATCCCACAGTCTATGGGATTCCTTTGCCCACCAAAGAAAGGACATTCAATCTTTACCTCTTGTATCATTCAGACACTATCTACCATCTCATCACTCCAAATACACATGGGTTGGGGGCGGGCAGGCACATCAGTTAATTGTGTTACCTGTCTTCAAGACCTGTTATGCCCTCAGCTGCTTAAGTTTCCAAAGAGACTTCTGCTCTGGTCCTGCAGACTAGACTTTACAACTCATACTTGTTTCTAGTCCTGCAAAGCCCTCTTTCCTTCAACCAATGAGACACAGAGCAACCTGTACCCATGGTCCTTGATACCTGCCTCCTCAGTCTCTGCTCTCAATCACATCTTCATCAACTCCTTGGACTTTGTCTTTCCAGGCTCTTCAGGGAGTGGCTTCTGCCTCCACTAAATGAGAATTTACTCTGACCATTTTCTTTGTTACCAACTCCCCAGTCAGTGGGCAAGACATCACTTGTAATCAATCATTAATCACTGGGAATTATAATGGAGCCCTTCCCCCAGATTAACTGTTTATCCTGTGAATCACAGAACTGTTGAAGTAGTATTTTTAAAATGGTGTTTCTTTGGCCCACTATCTAAGCAGTGGCAGCTCTGCTTAGCTCTGCTGCCATGTTCTGAGGCTAGAGGCCATGTGCTCACCACAGCTGGGAACAGCCAGCCAGAAACACCAGCCCTGTCACCCATGAGATGACAGCTGGGAGATGGCTCTGCCAGTCTTCCACGCTGTCTCCAAAGGCTGGGCTGAGTCCAGACCATCCTGCCATCCAGTGGTACCCAGTATAAAATGAGACTCTAATGCTCAATGATTAACCAAAGGCTTTATATGTTTGGTAATGCTCAATTCCTACACAGAACATGTAAAGAAATTCCAGTGATGAAGTTTGCACTGAATTGCTGACCTCAATTACCAAGATGCAACAGAAATAAGATAGTCCCAGGAGCAAAAGAATCAGCCTATAGCCAGTGGTTCTCAATCTATGGCTACAGTCCTTTTGTGGGTAAAAAGCCCTTTCCCAGGGGTCACCTAAGACCATCAGCATATCAGATACTTACATTATCTACAGGCATTCATACAGTAGCATAAAGTTTACACAACTTAAAAGAAAGGTAGCCAATGAAAATCTTATTGTATGGTTGCAAAAATCGGGTGTTTTTACTAATTTATAACTAGATCCTTACATAGATCCCCTCTCCTTCTAGATCCATCCACTTCCCGACCACCCAACTTTGTGAGCTCCCGCACCCTTGTGTGCTATCCTCTCTCCTCCCTCTCATGGAGTCTAACTTGTATGACTAAGATTCTCTTGTGGTGGGGGGGGGGGGGGGAAGAACTAGAGAGTGGCTAATCTACCAGGGGTCACATCCTTAAGAAAAACTGACTCACAGTCTCCCAGAATTGATCAAGTGCTCTGGATCAAATACTCGTAGATCCTCAGGTGAGGACAGGATCTTGTGTCTGTCTCCTCTTCTCCAAGTTATGATTTTGTCTGGCTTAAGTTTGCACTGGCCTCATGCAATCTGTAACAATTGCAGGGAGTTGAAGTATGCCTGCTGTGTATAAGAAACACTGTCTGCTTGTAGTCATCTATGACCTCTGGCTTTACAGTCTTTCTACACCTTCTTCCTAGATATCTCTGAACTTTTGGGGGAAGGTTACGACAAACATGCCATTTAGAGCTTAGCACTTCTCAGTCTTATTCTCTGGGTGTTGACCAGTTGTGAATCTCTGTGTTAATTACTGACTACTGTAATACATTTCTGTGATAAGGATTCAAAGATGCACTAATCTATGGGTATAGCGATAAGTTATTAGGAATCATTTTAATACCATGTCCTTTTATCAGAATAGCAGTAGGCTCTCCCCTAGGACCTACAACCTTTGTCACCACAGGAGCTTGACAGTTTTCTAGTTTGCCATTTTCACATCTACTTTTCCATAGGAAAAAATAATCATGTTAGGATACATGGCAATGGTGGTGATGTTTTCCTGTAGTGAAGTGGTGTGACTGTGACTGTGGCTGTGTTGTGGGCTTTCCACCAAAGCATAAGTGCCCTGAAGTAATGAACCTGAGATTCTTAAGCATAGTTGTGTAACTTAATTATCCATTATTCTATTCTGAATCCTGCCAGTTCATAGCTGCTTACATGGTCCTCAGTTTCATGTAATCTTCCTCTGGTCCTGGTGTATCTCCTATGCATGACTCTTAATTCCAGAATTCCTCTCTCTCCTGGATGTCCCACTTCTAATTCTACCTCAGTTCATTGGTCAATCAGCTTTTGATTGACAGGTGAATGCTTTACACAGTACACAAGGGATTACCTCTACCTGTGCAGTAACTGAGAATTTAACTCAGGTCTTGCACATACCAGACAGGAGCTCTACTACTGAGCTATACCCTGGCTCTCCTGGGCACTGTTTTAATTTTCTCGCTGTCTCTTCTTTTGATTAACAGTCCCAGAAGACTGACTCAGATACAGGAAGGGTATTAAGTCTACGTAAATCAAGTGTGGTAAGTAGTTCCTGCCTGTAATCTCAGCACACACAAGGCGTTCTAGGAGTGCAAGGCCAACCTTACTAAATACTGAGTTCTTGCCAGTCAAGATACAGAGTAAGACAGACAAACACCAAAAACAGGGGGCAGGGGCCCCAGAAAATGTTACAGAAAGGGAAGCAACAGTGAAAGATTCCATACATTTGCTTAAAGAACTAGCAGAGTAGATTTCATCTGTGCCCAAGAAGTGGCACCAAGGGACATAAGGTGTAGGAGAGACCTGATTTTTTTTTAAATTGATGGCTGAAGGAGGTATGAAGAAATGATGATGATGATGATGAGTGGCTAGAGAGAAGGCTCATTAATTAAGAACACAGACCACTCTTCCAGAAGACCAGGGTTCAGTCCTGAGAACCCACATGGCATCTCATGACTATAACTCCAGCTCCCTTTGATCTGATGTGCTCTTCTGGCCTATATGGGCACTAGGCACTGTCACGGTATGCAGACACACATACAGGTAAAACACCCCAAAACATAAAAAAAAAAAAAAAACCCTCAATAAAACAAAAGCCCCCAGAAAACTAGGGAAGAAATGTGCTATAGTAAAAACAAAACAAAAACAAAACGTAAGAAATTTGTAAGGACAGAGCTGAAATACACACACACAACACACAACACACGCACACCACACGCACACGCACACGCACACAGTACTGTGGAACTATAGGAACTACACCATGAGTACCAGGCCACCCAGCGCTGCATAGTTAGAACAACCCCCCATCCCATATAGGGATGGGAAGCATTTAACTAATTAAAATAAAATAAAAAAAACTAAAATAAATGGAAAAATATATATATATTTTTTAAAGAAGCAGCAATAGGACAACGATAAAGACAACTCTGAGCTACGAGCACGTGACTCCACATCACCCTGTCAATCAACACACAAGCTTTCATGAGGGCAGTGCTATCACTGTAAGTATGTCCCGGGTGAGAAAACTAAGCCGCAGAGAAAGCCAGCAATGTCCAAACCACACACAGCCAAGAGTTCAGAATCAGGGAAGTCTCACTGTAGGCACCTATGCGATCCCACCCCTGAGAACTGAGGTATCAGGTTAAACAAGGTGAACAGGCAGGGTGAGTGGTGGGCTTGAGATCTCCATGGCAGGTTGTTCTGCTGAGTCACCCCACACCTTGTGACCACAGTGCACCATCCACATGTGACTCACTCTCTTCTGCCCTTTGAGCATCACACAGGAAGTCCCATGTACTACTATGTAGAAAGAAGTCATACCATATACCTCGGCCTCCCTGATACCAAGGCTTACTAGCTGTGCCAAACCAGGTGCATTCCTCAACTGCTCTGTGGTCCAGTTTCTCAGTTTTAGAAAAGGACACTAGAAATGTGCGGCTCACATGGTTACTTCCAAGATGGATTAGAGTACCAGGATAGTGCCTGGAACATACTGAGCACTCAGGAAACGTTACTTCTAGTCACAGAAAGAGAAATCCCATGTGCTCTCACTTATATTTCATATCAATTAAAAATAAAAGTACACTTTAAAACAAACGTTAGCTATGTAGTAATATCCTTTCATTGACACTCCAACTTTTAAAATTATTACAGTTTCAGCACACCAAGAAGCCAGCTGACGTGGAGTAAATCTGTCATCTGGATATTCAATGAAGCGTATTTAAACCCCCTTCCACTCAACTAGTATTTGTTGAGCATTATCTTCTGCAAGGCAGTAGAAAGCAGTTTCAGAAAGGTTGTAGACCCAGGCTTGTCTACAGTACAACAGGGCAGGGAGAAGCAGATGGGAAGAGCCCCAAGAGGACAGGCATCTGTTGGACACTGGATCTAAGGATGGATGTCCAGGAGACGCAGGGTCCCAGCTGGGATCTTGGGGAAAGCAGGAATGAGCACAGTAAGCGAGTGACCCAGGCAGATGTGTGAACCTGTGCAAAGTCTTTCCTGAGTTAGCGAGCAAGGCATGTTTGTAAATAAAGTAAAATGAGATGCAAAGGGTGGAGGGAGGACTGGGAGAGCTTGGTGAGGAATCTGAGCCCTGTTTCCAGCACCCATGTGGGGCAGCTCACAACTGCCTGTGACTCTAACACCAGGGCATCTGATGACCTCCTTTGAACTCCCAGGCAAGTTCACTTATGTGCACAAACTCACACAGAGACACACATGATAAACAAACTAATGATGCACCTTAAAACCTGAAACACATGGACTGTGCAAAGAGTGTCTGTTCAGAAATATCACCTGCACTCATATCTGCCTGTAAGGGGAGTCTGTGGTTCTTGCCCCAAGGTCAGTGAAGGGTTAAGTGAGCCAGCCTTACAGGCAGACTTAATGTTTCCCTGCTGTGGTGGTAGAACTCAATCAAGACACAGAGACTTGAATCTGGAGCTCACTTGCAGT
Organism: Mastomys natalensis; assembly: GCA_021653895.1. Lineage (NCBI taxonomy): Eukaryota > Metazoa > Chordata > Mammalia > Rodentia > Muridae > Mastomys > Mastomys natalensis. The sequence continues at coordinate 1,301,489 of JAJTUV010000594.1, forward strand.
GAAGCTATCAGGTGACCAGAGTACCCACCCTCGAGAAAGGACAATGAAGGGGAGCCGGTGGATGAATTTGAGATTCAGCCCTGAGAGTCCACAGCCTGGAGGTGGCCAAGGCTGGGAAGTCACAAGCAAGGCTCCCTACTGATCTCTGTCTTGGATCTCTAGGAAATGCAGGATGGGAAGTCTTGATGCTTTTCCCTTAGTCAGAGCCCTGGGGCAGTAGTGTGTGTGTGTTGTGTGTGTGTGTGTGTGTGTGCTCGCACATGAGTCACAACAGCATCACGTGTGCGTTTCAATAGAGCTGGTACACACACACACGGAGTAATTTGTTGAATTTTGAGGTTCTAAAGTCAGGAAGGGGCTCACCGTTATCTAAATTCAGAGACCCTTGTACAGAGATATCCATTCATTCCTGGTATAATTTAGGGGTTCTAATTTTTTCTAAATGTAGAAGGCTCCTTGAAGGCCCCTACACTATATAATCACTCTTTTGATGACAATCCAATTTAACTGCCCTGTAGAATGTGAGGTGGTAGCTAGGTCAAATTTTTTTGGTCAGAAGCTATGACCCACATAGCTTTCACTCACACCACTCCACCATTCCCAATCGTGGCCTCCCCACTGCCCACCCCCCTGGCTACATTGTCAGGAATCCCACAATTCCTTCATCTCCACAGAGAATGAGTTCCATTCTAAAGAAGGATAAAATTAATCCATTTCCAACAAGTGCTTACTGAGAAAGTTACACAAGTCAATTATCTTTCTAGCTTCTTCTGGAAGGCAAAGGACACTTGCCCACCCCATCCCCACTACAAGAAAGCATTTAAGGGGAGAGGCTGTAAGAACTTGAAAGTAGGCTGGAGTGGCTGGAAGAGGGAGGCATGTTCATTACATGTTCCTGCAACAGACAGCGGCTAAGTGCTGATACAAGGCTGGAAAATGTCTGGGATGCAATGTAACAAAATTATTCATTGCCCTGAATACAAAACTGAAAATCCCTGCCCTGCCCGTCCCAGGTCCTCCAGAATCTTCTCACCCACTAAGAGGGCTGTAAATAAACACAAAGCATTTTCATGTAAAAGTAAAACAATTGCCTACCTATGAGTTAAGTGGGCATGAAAGCCATTTTTTCCCAAGCAAGTCAGTTTGTCCTTTACGTATCACCACACCCCACCTCCGGGAAGAGAAAAGGTAAAATAGCTGTGAGATTTAGGGCCCCCGACAAGGCAGAGATTCAGGAAACTGACAGGATGAGCAAGGAAAGATATCTGTGGGGTTGAGGGGGAGGCAAATGCCATCCCTTCTTCCTCAGATCCTCTGAATTGTTTTCTGCTGTGAAGATTGAGAGATTGAAGGGGAGGGCAGATGCTCAGTAAAGACCGGTTTGTTCTCATGCCTTTGCATGAAAAGTTTCTTTTATGGGATGGATGCACAGCTCACCTGCACCCTTGAGCCTTTGCTGCAGCTTGAGAAGGCGGAAAAAGCAGCGATGCGCAAGCGCAAGCGCAATCCTCTCAGCCGGAAGCAGTACTGCGCAGGCGCACTTCCTAGCTGCGCTCCTCCTTAGCGTGCACAGAAGTGAGTCCTCTATGGAGCTGGTTGGTGAGTTGTGGAGTCCTTGATCCTACGTCCTCCTGCTGCCCTCGACCTGGGAGCAGGCTGCAGCTCTGGGCCAGCAGAGGCCAAGACCCTGTGAACTCACGTCTCCACCCGACTCTGACGGCCCGGGAGCGCAGCGCTGGAGTTTGCTGCCCCCTGCCGGCAGGGATGATGCTTGCAGCAAGACTCCTTGGTTTAGCTAGGATTCCCCTCTCACCCCCCCCACCCTTCCCCCCACCCCTAAACTATAAGTATTTTAGGAAGCAGGTAGGGGCAATCCAAAATGTGAAGTCAGGTCTCCAGAGTCAGTGCAAGTGAATCTGGTTCCAAAGCATGAGTGCCCATACACCTCACTACCTAGGCAGATGTTGGCATAGCCTCGTGATCCTGCCTTTACCCTATGAGATCAGGATATCCAGGTTTAGATGCCCAGGAAGTGTGGTACAGAACGCCACAGCTGGAAGACGTTTTGAGTCTTGCGAGGCCAGGAGAATCAGTTCCCAGAAAAGAACCTTAAATTGACATGAAATTGTGTCTCAGGCTACTCCAGCTGGGCTTTCTAGGCTGGAAATAGTAATTAGGATGAATCCTCTGCCCATCAAATCAAAGGTCTTCCAGGAAAGCTCCAGAATTCTCTGAGGTGAGGAATATTAGAATTGCCTCAAAGAAAATGGATCTAATATATACATTAAGTGTGTGGTATTTGTTTGTGATCCTATTCTGCACACCGCGCACACACACACACACACACACACACACACAACGTATTTGGAGAAGTAATGTGACTGCTTCTGAGAACTGGGAAATCTATACTGCTCCTAGGGAATTAATCAAACCCTGGAAAAGTCGTGGGAGCACTGGCATCAAGACACAGCTGTGGAGTCAACCCCATCCTGAAGTTTGCCTTCGAGTTCTCCTGGCTCCTGGCTCTCCTTCTCACATCCAGATTCTGTGTACTCAGCCCAGCCCCGCCCCCCTCAGACTCAGAACTCTTTCCCTACTCAAAATCATATGAGAACCCTCTTGGGACGATTTATTATTTCTCTGACATGCTTGGGTAATGATGGTTCCTTTTATCTCACAGTGGATTTAGAGTTTGGTCTTTGTTGCTGTTGAGTTGGTCTGAGAGTTGGAGCACAGTCTCTTGTGCAATCTATAGCACTTATACACCCCTCCATCAGGACACACCATCAGCCCCAGCATCGGGGTTAAGACATGGCTCAGAGTAGATGCTCTGAGATTCTCCTACTAACAGTCAGAAGATGGAAGCAGCCGCACCATGCGCCAATTCAGTGATTCTAACTGAACCTCAGAGAGCCTCTCTACGAATGCCATTGGGATTCACTATGCAGATATGCTCTTACATAGACGGACCTTGCCATCTGAGCTCAAGCCATCAGATGCACCTGCTCTAGTGGAAGCCAAGGATGGAGCCCAGGATGAGGGAGCCCAGGATGGGTGCAGTGAAACCTTACCTTTGCCAACCTGTAAGACTGTCGTCTACTTATGATCCACAGCAACAGAGACACAGTTCCCTGTGGCCTCAGCACCTTTGTCATCCTGGAGAAATCCAAAAATAAAATCTGTAAAATTTCAAATTATGCTCAGGTAATAAATATCCTGAAGAGTAAATGACCTTGAGTTAGTCCAATCAGCATAATTTCAGAGTTGTATTACACATAAGTACTATCTGTAATGGGACTGTGTGTGATCCCCGGTGACAAGAAACACATCATAGTGCTACTGTGGGTTGATGTGTATTTCCCTAATGGAAATAGCGACACTAAGTTAAAGGTTAGTGAAAGCTGAAAATTCTACATTCTGCTTGACTCTCACACTTCGTTCCAATCCTTACAGCTTTTGGGAATTGCAGATCCCAGAGGAAAGCTGCTAGTTCTGTGGTAATGGGTGTTTCCACAGGTAGAGTACAGGAAGAAATGGAGGAAGGGAGGGACAGGTCAGCAAGCAGTCCATCTGTCCAGCCCACTGTCTAACCAGTCAGGACAATCTGAGTTATTCTCACTGGGTTGTTGGCCTGCTTCTCAACAGCGACTGAGAAACTCGGTTTGTTTCAGGTCTTCCTGGTGTACCCTCCTTTGGGGAGATTTATTTATAAGGAATAAAATTTCAAGGGACATATTGATATTAAAGAACAACAAAAGCAGACAGTCTTCATTCTTTCTGATCCACATGGCTACTTGACTTCTGCCCATCAGGGAAAGATGTGTTGAATAAGCATGTGTGCATACAGTATACAGAATATTAATATTTATTTAAGTTTTGACACAGAATCTCACTCTGTAACCCACACTGGCCTGGAATTCACTATGTAGCCCAGGCTGGCCTCAAGCCACAGTGATCCTTTAAGCCTCAGGCTTCCAAGGGCTGAATTATAGATGTGAACCAAGTCTGGGTTATAACCTATTTTAAAATTACCATATACTGTTCCACTAATACTGTAAATATTAATGTACATGGTATAAACGGGATGTAAGGGGAATGCCAATAGTATAGGATTAATTAATAACCCTTTTCTATATTCAGTTCTAAAAAGTGACATATTTCCACGACACAGAACAGTCTTATCATTTGGTGATGGTGGCATACACCTTTAATCTCAGCACTTGAGAGGCAAAGGAAGGTGGATCTTTGAGTTTGAGTCTAGCCTTGTCTACAGAGTGACTTCAAGGACAGCAAGGTCTACACAGAGAAACCTTATCTCTAAAAACTAGAGGATAAAAAAGAACAATATTTTCATTTTTTCCAGTAGTACTTCTAACAACTGCCTGTAGCCCTGAGGTCATTTATTTTCACATATGAAGTCTTAAAAGTGAATACAGTCAAGGGTAGAATTCATTCTGCCCTGAAGCTCTGCTCTCCCCAAACCGGTATTACACAGTCCTGAGTCAGTGAAGTGTGCTGGCATCAAACAGTTTATCCTGTCTAGGAAAGCTATGGAGCCAGAACACTCATGACTTTAACTCTGAGTATACACACACACACACAAAACAGAGACACACACAGACACACGCACATACTCCAACCCCATGCCGCAACCTACATTGTATCCCCAGGCTTGGCCAATAAACCAACTATGTCAGTCAGGTCTTTTCCATCAATAAGCTCATCACAGAGGCTCTCCTCTTCTCAAATGCCCTTCACTGTGAAGCTCTTCGCCCGCCAGACGTCACCTCACACCATCGCTTAGGGTACTCAGAGACTATTTGTGCTGAGTGGGCCTTACTTTTGAGTTGGAAACAGGACAGTTTGGAGGTTTTGTTTGCTTGTTGGCTTGTTTGCTATCTAGCTGAGCCTTCTTGGAGTGTTAGGCTTAAATAGACACAATGATCTTCCAAGGGTGGAGCCCAGATCTGGATGAGCACCGCTTGAGAGGGTATTAGAAGAGCAGACTCTCAGGCCCTACTCCAAAGCCAGCAACTCTGGAACCTTGGAGGTAGGGCTCGGTGCTCATGTCCCCAGCAGCTCTAGTGCAGGAAGCTTGACAGTCTGTGGTATACTTGACACAGGAGACATATTTCAGGACTGTTCTTCCAAAGTCACTTCTAAGACTCAGTGAAATCTCTTATCTGCGAGCCCCAGTGATGTAAAAACATGAAGTTCCAGTGTGTCTCAGCACAGAGTAAAAAGACTCTCATTACTAAAGAGAAGAACAGTGGGGATGGGGGAGTGGGGGAAAGTGACTGGACCAAAACCACACTGAAAGTCAGCAGGGGAAACACCAAACCTAGCATCTCCATGTCTGGCATATGGAGCTTATGATGGCATATTCTGGGTTCCAATAAGCTTTGTCAGCATTGTATTGGCAGTTCCTGTCACCCACAGCACATGTAACCTCTCTCTTGGGACAGCTTTGCTTTGTGCTTGACATTTCTCACACCTTGACCTTCACAGCTCACAGTTAACTCCAGAGACTTTTTGCAGAGAATATGACCCAGTCACATATGGCCTGGCTTCAGCAGTCTTTCTGATGACAGGAAGAGGGAATGAAAATCTACAAGACGCCATCACAGTCTGGACCAAAGTGTTTAGAGCTATATAAGAAGTCTTCAGAAAATACTATTCTCCACAGATCGTGGGCGGGGCGTGTTCAAGAGCTAAATGAAGAGATGAGGAGGAGGGTACTACATAAGGAGAACCATGTTTGTTCTTCCAATGTGTTCCTGTGAAGCATAAACCCATGAGACATGCAGTAATGAACACCCCCAGATCTTCTGATTATGGAGAGGCCCTTCTGTCTTTCCTCTATGGTACTGGTGCCAAGTTTCACAAATCACTTTCACATGTCCTTGATCTTGACCTAATAACCAAAGAATGAATACCTCCTGCTCAAGCTACCCGCTGCACTACTCCTAGTCCTGGATCAGCCCTAAGTGTGGATCTTTTAAATGCAATGATAGTTGTGGAGCCTGGAAAGGGAAGCCAAGACAAGAGACAGTGCTCTGCCTCCCTCATCAAAGTTCATCTGAAGTCCAGAGCTGTTGTGTTTGCTGCCGCTTAAGTCACAGTAAATCATTTCTCTATGGAGGACAGCAGAGAAACTTACAGCACAGCTCTTTAAAGTCAGCTGGAAAGATCCACACAGCCCCCCCTTCCCTTTTCTGGCCTCTTCCAGAAGAGGGCGCCAGCAGGCACTGGCAGGGCATATGGGTTGGCCACCACCTCCAGTTACATAAACTGAGATTCAGGCCTGGTGATAGAGGGAAAAACAGAAACAGACAGAAGCCAGAACAGTTGTGTCTGTCTGGGCTGCCAGCCATAACCATGTGTGATCAGAGTCAGAATGGCCCAGGCAGTGCCTGGTAAAGGGCTGTGTCCCTCAGACCTACCCTGTATTCCTACAGCAGGCAGCCACCTGCAGCCCTTTCAGGACACACAGGCCAGGTAATTTTGATAAGCCTTACTTGCTCAAAGGCTGGAAACTTCCAAACCTTCCCGAGGCTAACATACACTCCTTTCTAGTATTCCTGAGTTATTATCTGTTAAAATCTATATTTCATCTGTAAATGGAGGGAGTGGCCCTACAGCCACTTTCCTGGATTCTTACATGTTGGTGGATGTTTAAGTATGCTTTCTTTGCCTGGTGACTCTGTCCTTCCTCCCCCCTTCTGTAGGTCCCTTGCCTGAGCAATCTAAAAGTCCCGCTTCTATCTCCCTGCCAAGCCACTGGCTATAGGGCAATTCTTTATTACCAGTCAAAGCCAGCTGGGATCAGGGACCCTCACAGACAATGTCTGAGTGGAAAGACTGCCTGTGACCATGAAAGGGAAAACCTGTTGCCACATTGATGTATGAAGAGTAATTGGAGTCTAAGATAACATCCCTACAAGGGTCACACAGCTACTAACACATGGAGCTGGAATGCTAAACCAGGCAGATGCCTGGTGTGGGGTTGCATGCCTTTAATCACAGGGCTAGGATGGGCAGAGGCAGGCAAATCGCTGCAAATCCAAGGTGGGCTTGGGCTATGTAGCAAGTACCAACACAGTCAGAGCTACATATTGAGACCATGACACAAACAAGCAAACAAACAAAATATCCACCCACCACCACCAAAATCCCCAACCAACCCATGCAGTGAGGCCTAGAGCTTGTGTCCTTGCCCTTGTTACTGTGAAGCCTCAGATAATGGATTCTGATTGTGCCTGGAGACTGGGAGCACTGGATCTACATGACAGACTATGACTCCTTTCTCAGCGTCTTGTCATTTGTTCTTCAGGAGCTGGGGGACTGACCTAGAGTAGCAGTAGAAGGTAACAGTAACAGGATCCTGAGGTGGAGGGGCCAGGGGTGAGAAAGGCACAAAGGATAAAAGCTAGGGGGGAAGGGGGAAGGTCTGGCAGAAGCTTTGTCTTATGCCTAGAACACTTATCAACGAGTGAAGCACTGTATTACTGTTTCCAGTGGAGACACGGGACAGTCAGCAGAGTCCATCATACAATGGGACAAAGTCTGGAAATGGGAGGCTGAGCGAACAATGTTGCACACAAGGAACCCAGGGTATCTCAAGAGATGTCCCAGCACATGGCAGCCTTGGGCCTGATAATTTCAGTCTCTTCAGGGCCAAGATAAGTTAATTCCTTCAAGGCTTATGGCTCAGCCCCAGACTGTCCTTGTCAAGTCTGCTCCTGAGCAAGGACACAGAGCAAGGCTCCTTTGTCCTTTCCTCGGCGCCTCTGAGAAAGACTTGGATGTGGGTGGGATAAATGGATTTTGTTATGTATCCTATTTGATTTCTTTCCCCTTTTTCTGAGCTCTCTTGAATCTTTCTTCCCCACACAGTTCTGTGGGTTTCAGAAGCCACAGGCCTAACTGATGGTCACTTAAACAAAAATGGTCTCTACAGATAGATATACATGCTAAATTGGAGTCATAATAAAATTGCCCTTAATCTGATTAGTACCCTATAAGAAGAAGAAGGGCTAGACACACACACACACCACATGCATAACACACGCACACACACTACCACACACACATTCAACACACTGCCATGCTAGAGATTTGGGTTATATATCAACAAACTAAAGAAGTTCAGCATGGCTGGCTACCAAAAGGTGCTAGGAAGGGGCTAAGAGGGATCCTTCCTCAAAGTCTTCAGAGAGCCTGGTGCTTCTAGGACTTCGATTTCAGACATACATGTCCCCCAGAACTGTGCGACAATAAACTTACTTATTTTAAGACACATGGTTTGTATATTGTTCTAGAAGCCTTAGGAATGGGACTCACAGAATGTCCAACTCTGTATTAGGAATACCTGAGTTGTTACTTTTGTAACAATAAATTCAGAGCTTCAGGGGCAGGGTAAATGATTGTGTCTGCCATACAAATCATTTATGCAGCCCCAGGAGAAATGATTCCTCTGTATTGAACATAAATATATTGTTTGAGAAATTAATTTAAAGCAAGGTTAATTAGTTGAAGAAAACAGTTCTTTACAGTGTGAGAGGTCACTGTCCCTATGAAAAGATTCTTTTTGCATAAGACAGACTTTGATCTCAGGATTTCTCCAGTGTTTGACAGGGACATTACAACTATTTCATGACAATGTATGAATACTCCAGAGTCTAAGAAGATTGTTTGGATTTTATTGAAATTCAAAGTAATATCAGAGGAAGTGATCATAATTGCAATTTTGACTACAACCAAATAGCAACCCAAGCAATTCCTCGTCAGTCATGTCTATATGAATTAACACAGCAGCCTTAGAAAACATGTTAGTCTCACAATAAGCAAGGTCAACATTTAGTCAAAACACTTCATTGTTGCAAAGTTCTAGTAGGCTGGCTTTGTGGGTACAATGTATCCATAGATGCCTGTATTAACCGAAAACCTTATCTGAAATTTCTACACATTTCGCATCATCAAAAGGCTTCCTCTGGCTGCCAGGCTGAAGAAACTTCTTCACTGTGGGGAGGTTGCTGACTCTGGTTCTCAGTGCCTGCAACAGACAAATCAGAGCCTCAGAGAGCAGCTGAAGAAAGAATTATTGTTTGCCCAGCCCTGTGCCCCTGCCAGTCAAAGACCAACCCAGCCCCTCCATCAGCACCAGGGTGGAGGTTAGAGACAGACACCCAGAGAGAATGAAGATGAGAGGAAGGAAATGGAGCTCTGTCCTAATATATCTTAAAGATTCATTTGTTCAAGTTGTTCCCTCTTTTTCTTTGGATATTAATCTTGCAGACTAATCACTTCTATAGACTTTAAGGATGAACAATTTCTCAGATACTGATACATAGACATATCCTAACAGATAAAAATGATCATTTGGGATAATAGAGTCAGAAATGGTGGTAGAAAGGAGAACCGGGAAACCTGGATCCAGTCACTACCAACCTTCACTGAGAAAGAAAATAGGAGTAGCAGGGACTGGCAGTGTGGCCCAGTGGTACAGCATGTGCCTCATATATGCAGGTTTACTCACGAACACCACAAAAATCAAAGGCAAATAAAGAGAGCGGGAGGGGGGCGCTTAGGAATGGCTCCGTGGGCAAAGTGCCTGCTCTGCAAGCATGAGGACGTGAGTTTGGATCCCCTGACCCACATATGACCTAGGAGAGGAGTATGTGTTTCTGCCCCAGTGCTGTGGTGTGGAGGGTGGAGACAGACAGCTCTGTAGTTCATTGGTCAGCCAGCCTAGCTGAACTGATGAGCTCCAGGCTCAGTGACACACTGTATCTCAAATAATAAACAAATAAATGAATAAATAAATAATAGAAAGATGGAATGTTGCCGGGCAGTAGTGACACATGGCCACTCCTCACTATCTCAGCACTTGGGAGTCAGAGGCAGGCGGATTTCTGAGTTCAGGCCAGCCTGGTCTACAGAGTGAGTTCCAGGACAGCCAGGGCTATACAGAGAAACCCTGTCTCGAAAAAAAAGAAAGAAAGAAAGAAGAAAAGAAAGGGAAGGAAGGAAGAAGGAAGGAAGGAAGGAAGGAAGGAAGGAAGGAAGAAGGAAGGAAGGAAAGAAGAAGGAAGGAAAGAAAAAAGGAAGAAAGGAAAGAAAAAAGGAAGAAAGGAAGAAAGAAAGATGGAATGTGATCCAGGAAGGGAGATCACTGTAGAGAGAAATACAGAGTTCGTTAATGTAGAAGCCTGAAGAAGGCGTCTCCAGATACATTCAGTGTGGAAGGACAAGGCTGCACCTTTGATAGAAAGAATCCTATTGAAATCAGGATCAAATCCAAGGTGGGAGAGGGTGTGGGAAGAGTGAGGTCCTGGGTTCTGTCCACTATATGAGACAAAATATGTGTCCTGAGAGAGCATCCACTCAGACTTCCTCATGTGACAGGATTCTTTTCATGTCTTGGAACTAGGGTCTCAAGTCTCATTTTGTAGGTATGGCTGGAGAGAGGGTAGTTGTGAAGGCAGGAAGAAACTGGAATGTTGTGGGTTGTTCTGATGCTGTTTGTATTCTGATGTGAATTCTGTTTCCTCAAGATGGGTTGTCCTGGATGAGCAGTCCATCATGTGCTCAGGTGAGCTCATGAGAATCTTCTCCCCATTTTAACTGGTCAATAAAGGGTAGAGCCTGTGATTGGGCAGTGGAGGGGAAAGGTGGGACTGGAGGTTTGAGAGTCTGGGCAGATAGAGAGAAAAAGAGGACAGGAGGGGAAGGAGAGAGGACAGAGGAAGAGAAGGAGGAACCATGATGGACTAGAACCATGTGGCCAGGAGAAACTGAAAGTAGCAAGGCGTGTTGTAGTTGGGGAATAAGTTAGTATAGTGTTAGATCTTCCCAATCTAGGCATATAGCTTATAATTATAGTAACTGGATTGTGTGGGTTTTTTATGGGCTTATTGGGGTTGGAGATTCCAGCAACACTGGAACTTACATCACTGTTAACCTTCTGGTTAAAATGTTGGATTCAATGACATAAGTAAGATATGGGCTCTCCTATATGAAACACAGTACCTTCAGCAGAGGGAAGTTGGCCAAAACGGTGGGGTCGAGCTCTTCCACATGGTAAAGATTTTGAACCAGGTAAATATCCGCCTTGCTCAGCCTATTGCCAACGAGATAATCTTGTCCATGGCTCTTCAACACCTGAGGAATTCAAGATGTTAGTTAGATCTTGAAGACAACTGATATCCTACTGGGGCCCCTTGAGGTCTCCTGAGCGCTGTAACAAATGCCTCTTTGCTCCCTTGTCAGGTATTATGGGGCCCCATGCTTGTCACTAGCCCTGGCTCATGATAAAATCAAGAAGCGATCTCTAACCGTTTGTCATCAGTCTTTCCGTACATCTTAGAGACTTGACAAGCTCCTAGCTCCAGAGGCACCATTTCTTCCTACCCCCCTAAAGGCCCTGACATTTGGGGGTGGCCCACATATACTATGTAGTGTCTTTGTGGGAAGTGGCTTCACTGTGTGACTGCACCCTTCACACATGTATAGACCGTTCAGTGACTATCTTCCTCCTCATTCTGCTTCCCAGTGTTGTCATGTCTATGGCATCTACGGTAAGCCCGAACTGTCATCTCTGCAACATTGGCTCAGGCTCTTACTGTTATGGGATCCTCAGCACTGCTGAAGCACCAAAGTGTTAACCAAAATCCATGTCTACAGTTAGTTTCCAAATGCTAGGAAAGAAACACCATGGTTAGCTGGTGGAAAGAAGGAGTATGGGCAGAGATGAGGAGGAATAGATATATGCAACAAAGTCAGCACCATAGAATGCTGATTTTGCCATCAACTAGATGATACCCTATGTGTCCTTTAAACTAACTCTGTTTCTTTGTTTCTTTCTTCCTTCCTTCCCTTCTTTTTTTTTTTTTTTTAAGAAATATTTATTTTCTGTATGAATACAATGAAGCTGTCTTCAGATGCACCACAAGAGGGCACATAGTTCTGAGCAACCATGTGGTTGCTGGGATGGAACTCAGGACCTCTGGAAGAACAGTCAATGTTCCTAACCACTGAACCATCTCTCCCCCCCCCCCCCTCTCTCTCTTCTTTCTTTTCTTCTTTCTTTGTTTCCATCTTTCTTTCTTCTTCCTACTTTGGATATAAGTTTCATATAGCCCAGGTTAGCCTCAACTAACTCTGTTTAGCCTTGTCTTGTGTAACAGAATCTACAGACCTAGACTGGCATGAATTCTGAGTGAAGCACCTGGGCTTAAGTGGCCTTTTGTAAACAGTCAGTGATCGTTAGTTGAGTTTTACAAGGTTGCTCTCGAAGGATTCTTACAGCCTATGCAGAATTAGTCCTGAGACATACCTGGTAAACCAGGAACTCTCTCTATATCTGAGAATTGCTTAGGTAATGGTTCCTTCACACAACCCCTAGTCAGATAAGAGGTTTTGGTATATGGAAATGACTTCCTAAAAAGCCTCTTGTATAATAAAAAGAGGCTTGAAAAACTGGGTTCTGAGTTCAATTTATCTGCTGCTGAGAAGCCTAAGTTCAATCCTGTAGTATCTCTCTTTTCTTAGATCAATTCTGTGTAACCCAAAATACAGACAGTCTTGAACTGATCCCCAGCCTACAGAACGATGCTGTTAGTAAGTAGGACCCTTGAGAGGGAAATAGATCCTACAGGTTAAGTGCTCATCACTGGCATCTTTGCTTCCAACAAGGAAACTCCAGAAAACTCCTACAACCTGTCTTCAATTGAAGACATAGAAGGCAGGCATCCATGATCTAAGGAACAAGTCGGGCCAGACACAACCTGCAGGGTCTTGATTTTATACCTCATCATATGGTTTAACTCACACAATGATTAGCATTTTGTTATAGCAACTTTGGCTGCTCAAGACTGTCCCTGAGGACTACTAGCCCTTCTGAACGTGTGGAAGGTCAGTCAGCTTCTACTTACCTTTTCATAGGCAGGGAAGTAACGGTTCCTTGCTTTGTCCTTAATCTTGACAAGGCTTGCCTCTTTCTCTCCAGCGGGAAGGTAAGGGTAAAAGAGAATGATTTCATCCAGATCTGCCATACCTTCTGTATACATGTCAATGCTGAAAAACAGACAAGTATTCTGTCAAAGCTCTCTTGCTCAGATGTTATTGCTAAAGGATATGTAAGGAGTTATGGTAAACTAGTTCAACCCTGATGGTGCCATAGAGCCAGTCACTGTAATCTGATTTTAATTGTAGGTTAGCAATCCTTTTAGCCTTTTTTAAAAAATGACAATACTCTCTATGTAGCATCTGTCTGGCCTGTAATTTATGATGATGACAGGCTGTCCTTAAACTCACAGAAGTTTGCCCGCCTTTGTCACTGAGTTCAGGGATTAAAGGCAAACGCCACCACATCCAGAAACATTCTACTTTGAATGATTTGAATGTCTGGCAAGCTGTGTTCTCTCTGGATCCAGTCTTTGGTGAACACTTGGCTCAGGTTTTTAAACTTTTTTTTACATTATGAATAGCACATCAGCGTACATCACTGTACAATGACTCCTGAGCATGTATTGTCATTCCTCTTGTGTATTCATCTATTAATAGAAGTGTTGAGAAACAACCCACAGTTCCACAGAAGACTTTTGTTTGAATGGAGTGGTTGTATCACAGGAGAGAGGAGATCTGATGATTAAGTCCTGGCACCGTCAGAAAGCCTTCATTCAGTTCCCATGAAAAGCATCATGCAACCCTGGTGTCTCTGCACCTGACTCTATGAGTCACAGGAGGCTGACTGTATGTAGATTTACATGGTAACCTAGGGTCATGGTTAACGTTATATGTCTTGTAATGGCCAGACCTAGAAGGTCAGATCTTTGCATCCCTCTCTTTACTGTCAGTCAAAGACTTGGCCTTTGTGCAAATTATTGGCTAGACTATCGCTTCTAAAGATTAAACAAATCTTTTGGAAACAGGACTCACTCTCTATTCTACAATGACACATCTCTAACCCCTCATATTCTTCCCTCATCTCCATGGTACTCCTCCTAACTGATGTGAGTGTATGGCATCCAAGAACACAACCCGCTGTGTTCATGAATCCCTTGCCTTGCTTCTGCTTACTCAAGATAAAACCTAAATGGTTCAGAGAAAGTCTAGCATACAGGGCTCTCTCCTTCATGTCCTTCCCATAGAGGTTGTATTTGGAGGCAATGTAGTTGAGAATGGCTCTGGTCTGCACCAGCTTCATCCCGTCAATCTCACCATGGGCACTTGCTGGAACATCAGACTCCCATCTATTGGATGAAGCAAAGAGAAAGAGAAAGTAGAAGAAGTTATAAAACTATGGTCAGATACATTTAAAAGAACATATTTGATGAGATGACTGAAAATTTAAAAAGTAATTAGTGAAAATAGCACTTAATATTTTGTTTTCTGCATCTTTAGTGTCTTCTAAGATGTAGCCTGTTATTTTACTGATGTTTTTATTTCTTACTGTGAACCCTAATACTGTATCTGTTGACAGGATGTGATGGTGTGTTTATTTCATCTTCATCTATATTTTAGGAAGAAGTTGAAGGAGGTATAATTGTACTGTCAGTGGGTTTCCTTACAATAAAAAAGAAAGTCCTAATGTTTCATGCTGTTCATGATATCAAAGTAAAGTCATGAATTGCTTCTATGTAGGTTTCTGTGTGTTTTTCACTAACATCAAGGGGCATTGTGTGCTTTCAACTAATACCAAGGGACAGTACATGTTGGGTAAGCTCAGTGACCTTCACTCATAGGTGTTGGCCTTCTCCCTTTCTCCCCTTATCCTCTTTCATAGTCTTCCACAGAACCGGTATAATCTTTATGCTAATCCTAGAATACAGTATTAGTGAATTACTATGTCAAACCTGTTAGAACTCAAGGTAAGTGATTGACATGTTTGCTCCTGGCATCCAGTGAGTTGATGTGGATGGAGGGCACTGTGGGAGCCTGAGCTAAGGCAGAGAGCATGTGAAAGCAGAGATGGGACATCTGTGGGGCTCTGGGGTGGCAACTATGAAGAGCTTTTCTCCTTTAACCGAGAAATTTTCAGATCTGCA
Organism: Mastomys natalensis; assembly: GCA_021653895.1. Taxonomy (NCBI): domain Eukaryota; kingdom Metazoa; phylum Chordata; class Mammalia; order Rodentia; family Muridae; genus Mastomys; species Mastomys natalensis. The sequence goes on from JAJTUV010000594.1 coordinate 1,316,539, forward strand.
CATAGAGAAGACCCATGACCTACAATCTACCACCTTATCCATCAGTGAACACAAGAATTCAGTAGGTAGCCGGGCGGTGGTGGCGTACGCCTTTAATCCCAGCACTTGGGAGGCAGAGGCAGGCGGATATCTGAGTTCGAGACCAGCCTGGTCTACAGAGTGAGTTCCAGGACAGCCCAGACTACACAGAGAAACCCTGTCTTGAAAAAAAAAAAAAAAAAAAAAAGAATTCGGTAGGTAATTTAATGTTTAAAGCTTCCACCAGACCCTCCTCAGGAACATTTAGATCTGTTTCTTACCATTTCTTAACCTTTCCAGGTCATCCCGAGTTGTCATAAATTTTTCTTCAAACTAGAAAACAGAAAGAGTAAACAAATCTTTATTAACTAATTTCACTTGTCATTTTAAAGGTCCTGTCCATCGAATATGTGAAATAAGAAAGCTATTTTCTTTTAACTTGGGTCAAGTACACAGGTGAGCCAGTTATGGCTTAAGGGAACTTATAGCAGGTGTCTTATGAAAGGAGCTATGGTCACAACTCATGCTTCTCCTTATTGTAGTTGATGTCACCTCTCCTAGGACTATTCCTGTGCCAGTGACTAAGACATGAACTACAGGAATGCCAGTGGCAGGGAGACCCTGACCTTTTCTTCTGGCTATGCATTTGTAATATTTCATCCGTCCCCAAGTGTTATCAGAAGGAACATTGTGCGTCTCCAGAATGGAATAGGGCAGAGCCTGTGTCTAACATCCTGCCAATAGGCTTCTGCTGTACTTAACAACACTTATCTCCTCAGGAGCCCTGCTGTGGGTAAAGCACTTCCTGTTTTCTACATTACTCTTGCAAGTCTAATTGACTCTCCTGCAAAATGGGGGCACAATTATATAGAGTTCCTGATGTAAGAAGAAATGAATATCTCTACATTATTTTTGTTATTAAAATCCATGAGTTCTGAGATGGCTTTGTGAGTTGGGTATGCCTTCTGAATATACTAGTTCTTTACATCGCCATGCTACTGGGTGTTCTTGTATCTCGGGACCTGACTCCATAGCATGCATTTCCTTACAAGGTCTGTTTTGGGTTGATCTCGAGACTAAATCACTGAAGAATGCAAACCACCTTTAAAACCACGAGTTTTATATTATGTACTCAGCAAGCATATGACACCATTAAGATTTGTAAAAAAAAAAACCTTTTCATTGATCTTCCATGAATGTCATAACAACTCCTATCCCACGCATCTCCCCATCCCTCCATGTCCTCCATCCACCCTTGCAACCTTCCCACAAAAAACAAACAAAATTAAGACAAAATCTTGCTGTGGAAGCTGTGGTGTGTCTCAGTGTGTCCCACAGCTTATCCAAATAGCTTATTGAACGTTCAGTGTGTTGGGTCATTGGTCTGGCTTTTGCTACACTGTCAGTACTAGATATTCACAGGAATTCCTCTCAGATATTCTGATTTTTGCCCTTTGTCATAGAGATCCTGAAGCTTTGATTCAGCAGGACTCGGCCCTTCAGAAGCTCCAGCAGTTCATAGGTGGGATAGATGTTGGGGTTGGCCTAGTCTAAGCCCTGGATCTGGGCCTGAGTGTGGCTGTGTTGTTCAGTCTTCCTACTTTCCTGTGCCCATGGCACCAGGGCCAGGTCGCTTGCTTACACATGCAAGAGGTGGGACCAGCTCTCCTGCTTACAGCAGCCAGCAAGGAGAAGGACTGGCCCTCAGTGCTCAGGCCATTGGGGCCAACTGTGCTACACACATGGCACCAGGGCCAGCTCTTAGTTCTGCCCTGCAAGGGATAGGTCCAGCTCCCACATTCATGCCCCTGGATCTGCTTCTCATGGTCATCCCCCAGAGTCAGCTTTACTATGCTCCCCATCAAGAAGTGGGGCCTGCACCCTAGAGTGCTTAGTGGATGACCAAGGCCAGCTCTTACACATTACCTTGGTAGCAGAGTTGGTGGGGCATCTCTCCCATTTGCTGAAGGCTGCAAATGGGGACAGCTGGAATTTCTCCTGTGCCATGCCACCAAAAGACCAACAAGGGACTGGGTCAGCTCTCTGACACTCATAACCTTGGGCTGGTTCATCTGTGCCCACACCACCAGGGACAGCTTACAATGCTGTCCGGGTTAGGTGTGGCCCACTCTCCCAAATGCTGTAGCTTGCAAGGGGTGGAGACATCATTAGGATTGTAAAAGATGGATGCATATACACAAAAACACATCTCTCAACTCAAAGGAGATTAAGAGAATTTTTTTGGATCTAAATTAAGAACTGGAAGTTTTTAATCTTAGGCCATTCAGTAAAACACTTTGTCAGTTCATGTGAGGGAAGTGTTTGATACAAGAAATTCCAGGTTCCACTTAAAATGACTCATGAAGAACGTACCTCTACTCCAGCTGCAGCCAAGAGCCACCGGATAGCCTCCATTCTTCCCCTGGCCTCGAAGTAGTGAAGGACTGGCTTCCCCGCCATGGCAGCAATTGCTTGGCTTTTCTAAACAGGGAAGAAGCACACCATCGTCTTAAAAGTCTGTCCTATGGGGATATCTGGACAACAGCTGCTAACTGAAGAAATATCTGCCTTCTTTATGCAGGGTTGGAGACATTCCAGGACTATGTTCCATGGTCCAGATCGGTACACATCAGGAGTCACCCTCAGATTGCACCAAACCAGTATAGTGTCTCCACTGGTTAATATAGGACTTAAAAGAAATAGAATCACAGTTTAGAGTGGAGGATGATAATGTGTAGGACATCATAGGAAAACAAAGTAGCAGCAAACAAGTTTATTATAGACTTCCAATGGTCCCACCCATCCACCCCACTCTCTTTCTCTCTCTTCCTTCCCCTCCTCTCATGTCTCCCCTTCTCCCTTGGTGAAGGTCTAACCCAGGGCTTTTCACAGGCTAGGCAAGCTCTGTATCCTTGAGCCACATCCCCAGCCCAGATCTCCTCTAACACGCTGCCTTTAATACTCACATGGCCACATGACCTGCCGATTTCTCCATGTTTCAGTTGAGGAAACAGGACATGAGTACGTTTAAAGCAGTGTGCACAATCAGTGCAGGGACAGGAAGATTCGGGGAGAGGAACAAGGACAAGAAGGATCTGTACCCTCGTAGTCGAGCGCATCATACCCCAAGGACATGGCTAACCCAGCAATGGCCACAGCAGCAGGCACTGTTACAGCCCTTTGGCTGTTGAGCTGCATTTGATCAAAAGCAGGAATCAGACTTCAGAAGATGCGCTTGACCACAGGGAGACAGTATGCTAAGAATTACTCAATTGTCCCTCAAATAACCAAATTCTCCCCAAGGACACAGAATGCTAATTCCTTCCTCCTTCTATGTCTGCTTCTGCATTTCAATGTGAAGTCACATCACAGAGTTTATTTTTATAGATTGTAGGATCAAGCTAAGGGTGTCCACGTCTGCCATGCTAAGTATTCTTATCAGCTCATCTTCATTTTATCCAAATTTCAAAAAGAAAAAAACACCTAATAGGACTATTAATTTTTTTCAGTGCACAGCTGGAAAGACAGAGGTTTATGGAATAAATAACTTGTTCAAATAAAGCACTCTTCTGGTTTTAACTCACCCATTCAAAAGTTAACTCTAGGTTTTATTTCCAAAGGTATTATTTGCAAAATGTGTGTGGAAATCTCTAGGGGGCCTATGAAATCCATGGGTTTTATTTTTAATGGACTAGGAAAAAGATAAGAAGTATAGAGTGCAGACAGGTTGAGTAGGTTGATGTGCTTTTAGTCTCAGGTGTGTGTATGCTCTATGGATGGATATATGCATGTCCATATGCTCAATTGATTACTGCTAATAATTAAGAGATCATGAATGAATCCAGTAATGATATTTGACAGCTCCCCATCTCAGGCTGCTTGGAAGCAGGACACAGCACACACACACACACACACACACAATAAAAATAATAAATATTAAAAGCAATGGCTCCTGGGATAGATGGGGCCAATGAAGTCATGGTGTAAACTAAACACCCAGAAGTCACTGGGACCAGCCACTCCAGTGCTGAACTTGAGGGCAACACACTTTCCCTCTGCAGATGCCAGTAGCTGTAATAAAATAGTATATTTCTTCTTGAAGAGTTTTTGATATTGTGTAGTTGAACATTATCCTTGTCTTTACTAACATGCACTTTTAAAGTATGTTCACTTAGATTTAAAATAGCAAACTACTTTAAATGCTTCACTTACAATGCAGAGCTCCTAAGCCCCAATTTATGTTATAAAATGGGTGGTAATTATAATCACTCCATTATCTTTACACCTGTGACATGTGATATTGCATGCTCATATTAGGTAGAATGATAGACCAGAATGAAATGATAGTAAAGGTCACACGGCTGCAGGTGATTGATTGTGGGGAACACTGAGCCAAGTGGTTCAAATCTGCTCACTAATCCTATGAACATCGATAGAGGCTCATGTTACACGATATTTCATTATAACGCCTTCACTTGAACATCCGCCAGTCTCCAAACAAGACTTGATTTGTCAGTTCTCCACCAGACAAAGGGTATCACACAGCCTCACCGAGTCAACAAAGGAGGAGAACCAGAGAGACTGAATGATTTCATGGAAGTCTCACATGATCCTCAGCCTCAGCCAGTTCTGAGGAGTAGCTGTGCTGTCAGTAAACACCATGGGGACAGCTCCTGGTGCTCCACCACAGAGGGTTTCATCAAGTTCAGGGAGAAACAACACAGTCCCGCTCTCAGAGTGTTGGACTATTTGCTTTCTCCTGGTTACAGGTCAGGGCTTCTCCACTCTACCCTGGAGCCCTCCCTGAGCTCCATGCTGCTCTCCTGAGAACCTACTGCCCATTTTCCCTCAGCCAAGTCAGTGTTGGAAGAGGGACTGGAGGGAGCATCTAATTCATGAATGCCTTTCTGTTGGCAGATTCTGGGAAACTTCAGGGAAAGAAAAGACTGATAAGGTTTTCAGTGCTTTACTTTGAAACTTTAGGAACTCAGTGAGAGAAGGAGTAATGTAGCTCTACTTGTCCCATTAAAAAGACTAGATTCTAGGTGTGTGGTATGTGAATGTAATCCAAACACTTGGAGGCTGAGGCAGGAGGATAAGAGTTTGAGCTATATATTAATCAGATGTCTCAAATGACAACAAATCAAAATACAAGCAAACAAAAAGAACATCAAAAGAATGTTTGAAAAAATTGGGCTTCTTTTGAAATAAACAAGTCTACACTGCTTCCAGGAGTAAATTAAAGGATTTGCATCTCTGGTGAATCCCAACATCTGGTTAAGGGTGTCACACTTTCAGAGGTAGAAGGAAGTCTTACAGATTAAGTCCTTCCAGCTTTAGAGATGTGTGAATTCGATAGATTTCTAAATCTGAGTCTCACTTTCTCTTCTGACTATAGAGACAAGTACACCACCCTTTAAAAGCTAATGAGCAGCACAATAAATTAATATGTGTAACATTTATAAGAGTGACATCGCACAGGCATATACACCATCGACTTGGTTCCTGGCAGACTAGTGTGTGACTGATCACATCAGCCATCACATCTGAAGCAACTGTGATGTACCAGGGAATGATGATTGTCCAATTTGGTCCTTCCTCTATAAGACTTAAAGATATCCATATGCCTTGTGGAAACCCAGCAGAACAGAATGTGGTCAACAGTAACCTCACATATGTGTTTTAGAAACCTCAATCCATGAATCTGATTCAGATGGCCAAGCAAGTACGAACCATAAGTGAAAGCAAATGAGTTAAAAGACTGAGTACCCTATCTTTTTTGTGCTGGGATTGGGGAGCTATTTGCCAGATACAGTAGATTTTGGAAGTCCAGCATGTCTCCCTCCCTCCCTTCACTTCAGGACCACATCTCACTCAAACATTACTTCCATAGCCTCTTTCCAGCCTGCTCCTCTTAATGTCTATTCCATATCCTTCTTCACAAACTTGTTTCCTATGAATTGTTAGGCCTGGCTACTTTGAAATCAGGACTTTCAGAAAACATCAGTCTTTCTTTTATAATCGGTTCCTTTTCTTCAGTGCTAACGTTTGTTCAATGTCATTGTTGACTTCCACCATCTAATGACCTCGGCATTCTAGCTGCCTGCCAAATGCTCCCGTGTCAGTCTCCTCCATTCATAATTCTGAAGTGTTAATCCTTGGAGAATCAGGTCCTCACCGATCCTCAGGACATATGTTGCTTGTCCTCTACTGAGGTTGGGGAGACATATTGGGCTCCCACCAACCTGAAGGTAGGTAATGAACACCACCACACACTTGGGTGGTAGAAGTCAGGGGTCCCTGTCAACACATCTAAAACAGAGAGGGAAGTCCTTTGTAGAATGGGTAAGCTAGTTAACATGGGAAGTATTGTGTAGTGGTTTCCTCTAAATTAAAACAGTCTTGTGAAAAGAAGAACAAGTTTTGTAATCTCAGAAACTAAGGTAACATGAGAGATTTAGGAAGATCATAAAAGCTGTAAGATTCACAAGACCCCTCCCATGTTTACAAAATCAATGAACAATAGCCAAAAAAAAAAAAAAAATTGTTTCCAATGACGCTTCCATGAGGCTAGACAGGAAGCTGTAGGAGGCAGCTTTTGAGTTGTTACCATTGTCTTTGATTCAGCCATGCTCCTGCAAGTAACCCAATCAAGTCCATGTTCACCAAGCCAGAGGTGGATGAAATAATTTCTTTCCTGAGTCAATGATGCCCTATTTGGGGTGAGTAGATATTGTTCATGTCTCCAGGAAAGGTCACACAGCTGACAGTTGTGTGATGATGTCGGAGTGCTCTGTCTCTGCCTTTCTTGTGCTCTGCTAGGAGATGCTCGAATCCTACAGAGAGGATATCACTGATGATCTACTCAATTAGTGACAAAGACTAGATGAAAACCTGCCACTCCTATATTTGAGTGCATTATTCTCCAATAAATCTCAGTTTGGACTTTCCTAGCCTACATAGCTTTATGACCTTGTTTCAGGCCACGGAAAATGTGGCTCAATGGTGCCAGCCTTAGCAGCTCAAGGAGTTTTACTCCGAGACTCAGCTCACTGAAAGCTGGGATTCTTGGGATGCCCAAGAGAAGAATTTCAGGATATGTCAGCATAAAAGCAAAATTGTAGTTCAATTAGAAAAGGTCCTGCCTTCTGCTCACGGTTGTGGAAACATCGTGGAAGAGCAGGTAGACAGAACCTACAAGCTGGATGGTGGGGAGGGAGCTGTCAAATGCAGTCCTCTTGACATGCCATGGTTATTACACACTTGAACTCATATCAGCCATGGTTACCTTGTCACCAAATCAAGCCAGTTAAAATTCCAGTATGAGAGGGAAGGGTTTCTCAGTGCTCTATCCCACTTGAAGAGCTATTGGGACAGCTAGACAGAGATGAGTCACTTCTTGTTTGGGGGAAGTTTGCCCTCAGTAAGTTGCTCATGACACCATGGATGAATCAACATCTGTGTGCATTTGAGCAAAACTAGTTGGACTCAATGGGATGAAAAGCAAAGATGACAGGAGGTTGAGGGTGGTGTGTTGAGAGAAGTAGATGCAGTTGGAAGAAAGGAGGGAGGAGGCAGGGAGGAAGGGAGTGGAGGAGAGGGAGGGAGTAGGGAGTGAACACAGCCAAGATACCTTGTACATATAACAAAATTAAACAGATGTCACTGTCAAAAGGAGGGAGAGGGAGAAGGGAGGGAAAGAGGAAGGGGAGAAGAGAAGTGAGGTGGAGGAAGGAGAGAGTATTGGTGAAAAAAAGGAGACTAGCAGAAGAGGGAAGGCAAGAAAGGGTAGGAAAAAAAGTCAAAATATAATGATACTTAATGAAAAGGATCTTAACAAACTCACTTAAATTCACGTGAGTATACTCAATTTTTCTATAAAAGAAAATAATGGTTACATATACCCAAGTATGTGTATTGTCAGAGTGAGAGAGAGGTAACTCTCTTAACAATAGCTATCCATGTGTAGTTGTGTTAGATTTGTGGTCATAATAGTCTAAAGGGTTTAAAGGTCAGGCAACAGGTTTAGGCATGCTTATTTTTATTCAAGGAGTTTCCCCTTAAAACTAGAGTGTATGTGGTTTATGAGGTCCATTGTACTGGTCTATCATCTGATAAGACAGAATACAGTCAAAAAGGTCAATGATAAGGCACTCAGTTTGACTGTAAACACAACTCATAATGTTAATCAAAATCTCAGGCAGTGGAGGGGAGGACCTCTTTTCTTCCTCATCTATTTAATTCTCTTTGTCCTTGCTGCTCGCCTCAGCATCACAATTCACAATTGCACATTGGTTTCTTCTATAGAAAAGACAACTCTAGCCTAAGTCTGCTGCTTCACTTCCCTGAACATAATTTCAGTTTGTCTAGGCTGTTTCCAGCTCTCTTCTTGACCTATGAAGTTAGCTTGCCTCTGAGCATTAAATTCTTTTTTTTTTAAAAAGATTTATTTACTTTATTTATCTCAGTATACTGTAGCTGTCTTCAGACACACCAGAAAAGGGCAGCAGATTCCATTACAGATGGTTGTGAGCCACCATGTAGTTGCTGGGAATTGAACTCAGAACCTCTGGAAGAGCAGTCAGTGCTCTTGACCGCTGAGTCATCTCTCCAGCCCGAGCACTAAATTCTTATATCATAATTTTCTAAATCCTTCCTCTTTACATCTCTTCAATAATGTATCAAGCAAAAGTGAAATCAACAATTCTTAGACTGTCTTTGAAGGAAGTACACAAAGTCTGTATAATCTAAGCATAAAAGAAATGTTTGCTTATGCTAAGATATTTTGTAGGTACCTAAGGGCTGTGTGTGTGTGTTTGTGTGTGTGTTATAGGAAAATTGATTTGATTCAGTACTTACCTTGTTAAAAAGCTGTTCCCTCTAAGTTCCATAACACATTAAGGGCTCCCGATGTTTTATAAGGTATTGATTGCATTTGAATAAGCCCTTCCCAGTTAAGGGGAGACAATCCAACAAGGGAAAAGCTACTCCCACAGTGTACAGAGTACAGAAATTTCTATGAGAGATTAGAAGAAAAATGCAAAGTCATGCCCTAATTGCTAAACAGTTGATTAATGTGTTTCCTCTTCAAGGCCAGCAGCCGAAAACTGGAAGGAAGGCTTTCAACAAGTTTAACTCTTTGGGAGTCAGTGTAGATGGAATTTTCCAGGAAACTTCCTGTGAGGTTTCATGGGCTGCAGGCAAGGGCTAAAGCAAGTGCAAAGTCTCTGTTGACTAAGCTGGGAGATGCTATACAGAGCATGTAGATCCACTACGGAGTATTTCTTTTGCCTGGCCATTGAGGGGATGTGCTCATGCTAAAAAGAGATATTTACTTTGGACTTCACATTGACATAGTGTCCTGGATTTTACCTTCTCCCCAAAAGGCCTTTGGATGTGTTCTGTGTTCCACCCTTGGCTACTGTTTAATTTTCTCAGTCATTGTGTCTTGAATGATTTTCACTTTCATGTTTCATTCTTTATATAATATAACATGAACATCATATGTTCAATATGATTAATTGATTTTGTTTGCGTCAAGTCCCTGTAAATGGCACAAGGCATGTCCTTAGTACCTACTCAGTAAATTGTGTACAATGTTTATAATGATTTTGACACAAAGTGAAATAGTATTAAAAAATCCAAATTATTCATCATTTTCATTCATCAATTGCGACCTTTTGTCAGCTACACTGTAGAGTAAGTTAACATGTGACCCTTTCAAAATATATACCCATGTCCAAATTCCAGGATATTGTAAATATGAATTAAATTTGAAAGGCCCTTTACAGGTAGATGTATTTAATTGGTGGTGAGTCAATTTTTAATAATCTACATAAATGTTCAATCTGGTGGCAGGCACCTCCATAGAAGCAAAAAGAAATGTGAACAAGGCAAGCTGTTGGAGAAAGGACACAAAGTGCAATACCATTTTCTACAGACATCTTTCATCAGTTCTTTATATGTATATGGGTATTTGTCTGCAGGTATTTCTGTGTACTACCTGCATCCTTGGTGCCCACATTAGCAAGAAGAGGTCATCAGATCTCTTTAGACTGGAGTTTTGGATGTCTGTGAACTGCCTTGTGGCTGCTGGGACTCAAACTCAGGTCCTCTGAAAGAGCAGCCAGTACTGTTACACTGAGCCATCTCTCCAGTACCCACAAAGATACTTTAAAGACATTAATTTCCAGTCATTCTTGTTTCTGTATTATGACATTAGACTCTTATTTTTCTGAGACAGGGTTTCTCTGGGTAGCCCTGGTGGTCCTGGAACTAGCTCTGTGAACCAAGCTGGTCTTGAACTCACAGAGATCCACCTGCCTCTACTTCCTGAGTGCTGAGATTAAAGGCATGCACCACCAACACCCAGTTATACATTATATTCTTACTCTTTTGGTCTTATACCATCTAAGGGATGACAGTGAGTCAGATGACAACTCACAGGGATCTCTACGTAGATAAAATGAAAATATAGAAATAAGATGAAACCTTGCACATGGAGGTGAGATAGGAATGCCTACATCTGACCACAACCATCGTGGCCAATTCTCACAGATAAAGCTGAGGAACTGAGGAGGGAGAAGGCATGTGCATAAAGGGTCTGTGCAGAGAAGAGAAGGGTATCTCACAGTAATAGCCTGGGCTAAGAGATGGAGAGGGAATGGGTACTGAGTGCAAGACCAAGGCAGATTTGGAATGAAGGTGTGAGGTCCACAAGGATCTGTGTTCTCATCCACTCTCCTTCCCTGTAATAACCTAAAGGACGTTCCCCACATGAGTATGTATACATCACTTACACGTTATTCTTTCCATTTATATAACACTGTTCAAAAATTCCTTTCCAATAATATGTGAAAGGCATTTGATAGCGTCACTTTTAGGCCTAACTTAAGCTGTCCCAATCAGAGTCTATCTCTAGCTCAGGTACAGTCAAGAGTGAGCAGGTGCATTTCATCATGCCCTGTCTGCAGCAATAGCCTCCCGACTTGCTTGCACATGTATCAGCTAGCCAAACCATGCTGGCATAAATGCATGTCACGAGGGATGGTTAAGCAGTGACCACTCCACCGAATGACTGTGTGTCTTCTTTATGGTAGGTTCTCTGGGATTTCTGAAATGCTTTCCTTTCTATGAACCTATTAGTAGCCACTCTGAGATTTGATTAAACAAGCCTCATGTATCCGTGGGATGAGACATGGCTGTTCTTGGCAGGTTCTCGGGTGAGAGGTTGCGGTAATAACGATGTATGAGGATTAGTGTGATAAGAAAGAACTGGATAAGCAATATTTACTTTAAAACTCTTCATGATGCCCCTCAATACTTGTCTCCGGCTTCTCGTATTCCTCACTAGTCTATGTAGAAGTCCAGTGAACTGTCGGAATGCATCACTAAAGATCAAGACAACTGCTAAGAAATTTCCCTTTTCTTTATTGTATGAACATCATGGAACATACTTGGCAACCTAAGCGGAGGAGGTCAGAGATTACACAGGACCTCTTGATAAGAACAGTGGAGATATAGTTAACTGAAGATGTCTGAGGCACCTGCTGGCAAACTCACCACAATTAGCTTTATCTATTTTTACAAGCAAAATTATACTTTAAATAATAACGAACAATATATTATGTAGCAAATACATATACCAAAGCCAGTTGCATACCGTCTTTATCAAACGTTAGGAATTGGAGCTAGAGACACAGCTCAGCAGTAAGGAGCACAGTCTGCTCCTAGGATCTGAGTTTGGTTCCACTAGCTTTCAACCACCTATGATTCCAGCTCCAGGAGCATCTGACAGCTCAGGTCCCTGCAGGCTCCAGCACTCACATATACAGAGCCACACAGAGATGCATCTATATACATAATGAGGCATTACAAAACAGTCTTTTGAAATTCATTTGGAGGACTGAAGAGATGGCTCAGCTATTAAGACCATTAGTCACTCTTGTAGAAGATAGAGATGCAGTGTCCACCACCCACATGGCAATTCATGACTTTGTGTATCGCCATTTTCAGAGGCTTTGACATCCTTTTCTGTCCTCTGTGAGCATCAGAAACAGATGTGGTATCCAAACATACAAACAGGCAAAACATTCAAACACACATAAATTCAAAACAAATCTTAAAAATAAGTGTTAAGGGTGGTATAGAATTGCATACTCTTTGTCTTTATAGAACACTCGGTGCAACTGTTTACACTAAAATTACCACAAATCTGTGCCCAGTGTATTATAATTTGATTTACAGTGACTGCGTTTATAAGCTCACCAAAATTATTCACCTCCACTCTAATCATACAGAACCACTGTCAATCATGAGGCTCATCATGGGTTGAAATGTTGTCGGGTGCACAGCCATATTTGTTGCTACCTTGATCTTATAGCTAATGGAGCCATGTAAAGAGAGGCAAGAAGCAAAGTCTACCCTTACAAACTGGCCACTTATGGATATGAAAATCCATGCCCCTTGCTCAGGAGTAAAACAAAGGCAGATTTGGGAGTCACTGAGGCCAACATCCTGGGATTCAGAGACTATCACTGACGGCAGAGATGAGGAGACAGCATTCACTCTGCAGCTCCTTGGCTGTTATGCCACACTGGAGTCAGAGTAGAACTTAGACTGAGTTCAATGCAGTTCAGAGTTTCACATTCTAAGCCTAGCTGCTAATTCCCTGCTCATACCAGAAATCTGTGTTCTGCCTGCGGAGATTGTATTTTGCTTTGTGGTTTGGGGGAAGGAGGATATTCTTGCATTCACTTACTCATTAGCAGCGCGGATGAATGGGATGTAGAGAACATTTGGTAGGTACCAGTCATACACTGGTCAAACTCATGAATTTGCCTTTATTTTCTAGAAGAATTAGTCAAAGTAGTGATTGCCTAACTCATGGGATTGTGGAGCAAGCACAGGTCAGTGAGTGTCTCACCTGTAGAGCAGACCCCATTTGGTAGTTGCTACCAGATTTACATACATGGTCAAACGGAAATGACAGATAGAAGTTGCCAAATATTTTATGGTTAGGGTCACCTCATGAGGAGAATAGTGAAAGGTAAGACATTAGCCATAGTAGAAACACTGGCAAGCGCTGTACTTTGCTGGGAGCTCAGTAGCAAATGAGTCCAAGGAGATGACTGCAAGAGGTTCTCTCATCTTTCTTATGTTCTAGCAACATGGGAATCCCCTCCCACTGGAGGTGTAGTTGCATTACCAGATATTTGACTTACATGATTCTACCCGAAGCAAAAGTGACAGTATGAAGTAGTGACAATAATAGCTTTTATGTAGGGGTCACCATCATTTGAGAGAAATAAAGTCAAAGAATTAGCCAGAGTCGAAACACTGGCCAAAGCTAAAGCTCAGCATACTTTTGCTGGTTCAGTAGCAAATGAGCCAGGAGAGACGAAAGCAGGTCTCATCTCTGTTCATTCATTCATAGTCAATAAAACAGGAGCACTACCATCCCACAGGTTAAGGTTTTCGTAGGCATTCAATGTATGTGTTTGGCTTAATGAGTTCTCCACCCCTAGAAAGCATGAAGTCTAACTGATGTAAAATGAGATTGCAGCTATCCTAAAGGGCATAGCCCCAGCCGCAACAGCTTCAAGCAAAACATATCTCCTGTAATGGAAGTCTCTCCAGTCCTCTCTAACTCTGTTTGGCTTTCTTTTGTTTACAATACAATTACATGTGTCCCGGTGCCAGGCATCTCATTTTGTGCTCAGATTGAAGTCTTACATACACTACAATCAGAGACAGGAAGAACTACAAAGCTAGGTTTTAAATGTTTTTATTCTATGTGTATGAGTCTCCTGTATGTAGGTCTGTTATCATACGTGAGCCTGGTGTCAAGGAACCCAGAAGAGGATAGTGGGTCCCCTGGAACTGAACATACAGATCATTGTAACCACACAGGGGTGCTGGTCCTCTGGAAGGGCAGCCAGTGATGTTGCTAACCCAACTCTCAAGAGTTTACAACACTAGTTTTGCTGAATTTTTGTAAACTATACTATAATTTTACATGTGTCATGCATGTGGGTGTGTGCATGTGGCTGCTGAGAAGGGCTTTGTAACGGATAGAAACATGTTCTTTAATTCCAGTCAAGGGAATCTGATCAATGCTCTGTCTCAGCAGTGTTGAAAGCAGGACACAGCAAAGAAGCTGACAATGAAAGCCAATGGCTCTGAGACACTTGTGACTTGAAGAGAAACACAAGGGGCTAATTGGACTCAGCTAGAAATGGTTAAATAATTTCCCGCACTGCTACATAATGAATGCCCAAGTACAGAGTGTGCTTAGAAAACATCCAGAAATTTTTTTTTTCAAAAGGGACATTTGCAGAGCTCTAATTATTTTTATGAATGCCCAGTCCCCCCGCCCTTCTTAAATCAATTTGTTCCTTTGTTTGGAGGCTCAATACCCCAGTGTAGGGGAATGCTAAGGCCCCGGAGGTCGAGTGGGTAGGTGGGTGAGAGAGCACCCTCAGAGAAGCATGGGGAGGGGAATTAGATAGGGAGGGTTGTGGAGGGGAAACCGGGAAGAGGATAACATTTAAAATGTAAATTAAAAAATAACCAATAAAAAATTAAAAAGAAAATTTTATACATGTGTATATTTCATTGTTTGACTCAGGCGGTGGGGGCGAAGTTGTGTCACACTGGAGATTGTGTCTCCATTTGGCAGCCCATATGCACACCGTTTTTTCAACCCCTGACAGAGTATGTTTGACTACTTAGACATCCTGGTGAAGTTCCATTCTTAAAGCAAACTGGCAACCCTATGCCATGACCAGTATAATCAAATCTTTCTTCTCTTTTGTTCTTCATCCCAGAGATGTCAATCCTAGCACACATATATTGTTCACAATCACCACAATCTCCAGACCTTCCCAGAGGAAGTTATGCGAGATAAGGGGGTCAGGAACATATGTCCAATATAGCTCTCCTCTAGTTGACATCAGGAAATGGCTCATTGGCATCAGCATCATGAGTTTGGTCAATTGCTTTTTCTACATGGCGAACCAAATCTCCAAAAGCTACTGGCAAATTCAGCATCCTGTGCAAGAACACAAAACTACCCTCATCCCTAAATTAATACTGGATTGGGAGCATGCCATGTGCCAGTTAGCAGGTCCTTCCATTTCACTTGGGCATAAGTAAGAGTAGAGTGCCATAAACTCTCAGCAGCAAAGTCCCTTGGCATCCAAGGTCAAAAAATTATTAAAAAAAAAAAAACAAAAAACCTGCATGACCTAAAATATTTTGTGGTGAAAGGACTACACAACTCCCCCTTTTTATTTTTTTTTTAACTGATTTTTTTAGAGCTCCATGGTCTCGTTGCACAATTCCTTGAACTTGTGGATTGTATGGAATACTCATTTTATTAGCAATGGACAGTTGGGGGCAGAAGTGCTGGAAAGCTTGAATTATATACCCAGACCCATTATTGGACTTAATCATGTTAGGTTGTCCTATCATGGCAAAGTGCTGTAAGAATGAGTGAGAACATGCTTAGTGGCTTCTCCTATTTGCACAGTGGGCATAATGAAACCTGAAAAAGTATTTAGGAAACATGTACATACCTTGTCTTAGTCAGGGTTTCAATTGCTGCACAAAACATCATGACCAAGAAGCAAGGGAGGCAGGGTTTATTTAGCTTACACTTCCACATTGCTGTTCTTCATCAAAGGAAGTGATGACAGGAACTCAAACAGGGCAGGAACCTTGAAACAAGAGCTGATGCAGAGGCCATGGAGGTGTGCTGCTTATGAGATTGCTTCCCCTGGCTTGCTCAGTGTCTTAGGGTTTTACTGCTGTGAACAGACACCATGACCAAGGCAACTCTTATAAGGACAACATTTAGTTGGGGCTGGCTTACAGGTTCAGAGGTTCAGTCTATTACCAACAAGCAGGAGCATGGCAGTATCCAGGTATGCATGATATAGGAGCTGAGAGTTCTATCTCTTGTTCCTAAGGGAACTAGGAGAAGACTGGCTTCCAGGCAGCTCGGATCAGGAGGGTCTTAAAGCCCAAACCAACAGTGACACACTTCCTCCAACGAGGCCACACTTCCAAATAGTACCACACCCTGGGTCAAAAATATTCAAACTACCACATACCTTAACCTTCCAAATTCAGATATGTATGTAACATACATTTGCCACAACTGATTGAGAACCTAACCTATGTTATAAAGAGACACATTAGTAAACAATCTGTCAGTAACTTCCCTACATATATGAAATTGTTTTCTTAGGCTTTGATGACTTTGATGATTTGAAGCATGTAATTGGTGCAAGAGCTCAACTTGTGAAAGACCTATCATTTGAGCAGCTTTATCTGCCAAAGCATTGCCTTCTGCAAGAGGCCTCGGGAGTCTGAATGAGCTTGAATATGCCCTGTATAGCACAGTTGGGTGAGTGAGAGCTTGGAGACATTGTTGTATTGCAGAAAAAAATATCTTGAACTTGGTTGTTAGTTGTATCAATATAAACACCATTTCTGAAACTTGTAAAGCCCTGGCAATGTATTGATTATCAGTATACAGATTAAAGGGCATGGTATCCATCTTTTGAAATACAGCTGAACAGCTCTAAGCTGACATTGACCTGCCTTGACCCTGCCAGCAGGCAAACTTCTCTGCTTCAGTAGCAGGTAAATAGCTCTGGACACTATAGCCAAAACCTAATCCATCAGCTATAATAGAAGGGGAGCCTTTTTCTATTGCAACTGTTTCCCACTTCTGCAGGAGTTTGATTTCACAGTCTAGGAAAAGGGTCTTTGGTTTTGAGTGAAACATGACCCATGTTTTTAGTGCCCAGTGAATAAAGGGCAGGTTCTCGTTTTAATCCTCATCGAATTATACAAGACAGTGGTATCTATATAGACATGAGGAAAACCCACATTCAAATGCACTTCATTTGATGCAGAAATCTTGGAGTTTTCCTACGCACATCCTTAGCAAACTCCATGTTATCATTTATTAGTGAGGTGAAAATTTCCCACTGTAGGTTCTAAGTAGCACTTTCAGGTAGAGCCTGCAGGTATGTTAAAGATAAGTATTTTGGGTTCCATTCATATTGGGCTATGCACCTGTGACCTGGGATAAGATTTAAGATGCACGCCTTACTGGTACTTGCCATAGCAGGCCACGGCTTGCTCTTTTCCAGAGCACCGCTGTACTACTGACTTTCTGGGTCTGGTAATCTGTGTTCTGGGAATCTATGCCACTCATTGGAGGATATTTACTAAGCAACCTCCAGTATCTCCCCTAACAGTCAGCTACAACAACCAAAAATATCTCTGTACTTTGTCAACTGTTCTCTGGGAGCAATTCCTCTAGGCCACTTCCCCTCAGGTTGAGAACCACTGCTCTGTTCGTGCTGCCTGAGAGAACAGAATATAGGAAGAGAGCCACAGGAACCTCAGATGTAAGACCAGGCAGGTCGGCAGTGGCTCAGGCAAGTTGTGTATGAGGAGCATACACGGAAGCAAAGGGTTCAGCAGAAGCAGTTCAGTTATTCAGATTCAGAAACACAATTCCAGATCGTTGTTGGGTTACTCAATCTTACACACACACACACACACACACACACACACACACACACACACAGAGTCTAGTTTACATGTAATGTATTAGTCTATTTTTAAAATCCAAAGCAAGTTGGGCATAGTAGTGCACTCCTTTAATCCCAGCACTCAGGAGGCAGAGGCAGGTGATCTCTCTGAGTTCAAGGCCAGCCTGGTCTATAAAGAGAGCACTAGTATAGTCAGAGCTACAAAGTAAGATCCTGTCTAAAAAAACAAAAACAAACTAGAATTTTTTTTTTTCACATAACAAGCAATGCTGAAGGCTGGTGGAGAATGACACACCAACCTAGTCTGCTTTCTGCACTAAACAGCTTTAAATCTCATCCTGACCACGGACCTGTGCACACATGAGAAAGCAGAATGTGTCCTGAAGTGGCTGTACTTTGTGGTTCAGGAGTCATCTGTCCCCTTAGTTGATCACATGAGACCTGAAAGACACCTGCTAGCCTAGACACAAAGCACCTGCCTTTTCTTTGAGGATGGGATCCTACCTGTGGGGTCAGCTTTCATGGAGATTTTTTCTTAACCTCAAAACTCAGGCTTCTTATCCAGAGTTTATCATTAACCCCTCACCATTGTCTAATAAAATTGCTTGCAAAGCTTAAGAGACAGCTCAGCCTGTAAGAGTCACCTGCATTCTTACAGAACACCTGGGTTGGGTTCCAGCATCCTTATCAGGTGGCTCACAACTGATTGCAACTCCAGTTCCCAGAGATCCAGCAACCACTTCTGTGGACTTCACGGTCACCTGCACACACACATAAATATTTCCACACATGGACACATACATGTAGTCATAAGCATCATGCTCTCCGATCCATTCCAATGTTCCCCCAACAGGCACCATGGGTTCTCTGAATTCAGGTTTGCCCTGTACAACTCCGAATAACAGTGTGATTCTTTTCACAAGCTCTCTCTGAAAGTCTGAGATTTTCCTACATAAATCATTTGTTACATTTCTTTTTCTATTGGCAGTGACTCCAAGGCAATACTGCCTCCACTTGGTGGGTTCTATGCCTAGTGAAATTTAAGTATCTGCTCCATTTAGCAAGTTTCCCCTCAAGACTCCCTACATATGAACTGCAGGGGATCTGAGGAACTCTGGATTTGAAGCTAGTCCTGCCATTCCAACTAGTTTCTTCCTACTCATCATCTTATTATTCCGTGTTTATAGCCTGCAAAGGCAACTTGCTTCCCAGCCCCCACACAAAGGATCCCGAGGAAGTCAACATAGCCTTTTAGTGTGTCAGGTTCTGCATTATTTATTCCACAGCAAGAGTAGCACATGGCTCTGTAGCAAGCGGCAGCCATTTCTTATAGCATTCCCTTGCCGAGAAGAACAGACTTAATTCAGTAGTATGTTAGTATCATGCTAACACAATCTTGTTTAGTACTTGGCTGTTTAAACACAATCACTCAAATGGTTGCAGTCTCCAGGGGCTAGACAACCAGCTCTACAGTTGAAGTGCATGCTGAACCTACAGAGGACCAAAGTTTAGTTCTTACCATCTACATAAGGAGCTTTCAACCATCTATAACTCCAGAGCCAGAGAATCCAATACTCACTTCTGGTCTCTTGTCAACACACACACACACAATTCTGGTCTCTATCAACACACACACTCATACATACATACAACACACACACACACACACACACAACACACAAGAGAGAAGAGAGAGAAAGAGAGAGAGAAGAGAGAGAGGAGAGAGAGAGAGAGAGAGAGAGAGAGAGAGAGAAATGTGTTTCTTACTGGCAGAAATAGTGAGTTTTTTTTAAGTTGCATGCTTTTTCTGCTGGGAAACCCAAGGGGAATATTTACTTCAGAATTTGCAAATTGTCCACCAGAGTGGGAAAGTGAAATTTCAAGAGAAGAGCATTTAATTGCTCTTAAGGTTGCCAAAGTAGAAAATACAGGTCTTCTTGCTTCACTATCCTAAATTCCTTTACATTTCCATTTTATGCCCTTTTGAAACGTTAAACCCTGCTCATCTTTGGAATCCTCATGGAAAGGAGGAGGAAGACACAGTAAGAGAAAGAGAACCCAGGGATGTGAAGGAGTCCATCTGGAGGAGGAGGGGAGGAGATATGGGAGGGGAAGGGGAGGATGACAACATAAAAGTAGAGGCAGGAGAGATGAGAGCTGGCTTAGCTGGGTAAGTACTTGCCCTGGAAGCCCAAAGACCAGCATTCCATCCTCAGATCCTGTGGTGGTGTTAGACCTGAGGGAATGACTGGTTATTGCAAGCTGTATTTAGAAGTGCACAAGGACTGGCCACAAGACTGCCTTCCCTAAAGCTGGGATTTCAGAGAGCAGTTTCTCACTGGCTTTTCAGTTCCCTTTTATGGGGAAGGGTTAGGGTTGATAGAGAACAGCCTTGGAGAAAATTGGCTGTTAGCACCTGGATAGAAGAGTGGGGGACTCAGGGTTCAAGGCTGCCTATGACAAGATAAGTGCAACAATACATCATGTGGAAGGAGCGTCATCACCAACTACCCAAAGCAAAGCAATCCTCTGACCACGTATGTGAGGTGGCTCATGGGAGCCAGCACTTACACACATTGTAGTAAACACACAAAAGTAAATGAAAGTACTACTACAATGTTCTGACAAGTCCAACAATGTGATCTAGTAACAAACAAACAGAAACACAGCATGTGTAGTAAGCAACTGAACTGACTATAGCCTAGTCAACAGACTAGCCAATTGATTACAGCCTGGCTAGTTAATTGTTTATAAATTATCATTGTTGGGTTTGTAATTTAATTATTCCCGTCAAATCCTGTTCACTGCTCCCATCCCAGTCACCCCACCACCACCACAATCCTTCCCCCATTCTCCTCCCTCCCTCCCCTTCTCCTCTGAGTGGGTGAGGGCCTCCCAGGATGTGTGTGCAAGACAGAACAAGAAGAAACAGTTTCCATTTTGTGCCGATCTTAACATCGAACCCTTCATGTGAAATCAACATGAAGTCTACATTTAGATTCTGCCTGGAAGGCACACACTTCAGGCTGAGAATGCACAGGGTAAGCTGGCATTTTCAGATAGCTAGTGACCCATGTTTACTCTGTTTACTTTCATCAACTGTGATGGTTTGTATATGCTCAGCTCAGGGAGTGCCACAATTAGAAGGTGTGGCCCTGTTGGAGTAGGTGTGTCACTGTGGGTGTGGGCTAGAAGACCCTTATCCTAGCTGGAAGTCTGTATTCTGCTAGCAGCCTTCAAATGAAGATGTAGAACTCTCAGCTCCTCCTACACCATTCCTGCCTGAATGTTGCCATGTTCCCGCCTTGATGATAATAGACTGAACCTCTGAACCTGTAAGCCAGCCCTTAAATGTTAAATGCTGTCCTTTATGACAGTTGCATTGATCATGGTGTCTGTTCACAGCAGTAAAACCCTAACTAAGACATCAACCCATCAAATTCTCTGCCCTTGACTCAAATTCTCTGTCCCTGGTTCCTTAATTCCTGACTCTTGTTTTTCTTCAAAAACGAACAAAGGACATCTAAAGAGACTGCTTGGCAGAGGCAGAGTCCTTGCAGCTCTTGCAGAGGATCCGAGTTTGAATCTCAGCACCTACATAATGAGACATGTAGCCCACAAAACGCCTCCAAACTCCAGCTTGGAGAGACCTGAAGTGTTCTTCTGGGCTCCCACCCAAAGTCACATGCACCCCTCACAGGCAAATAAATTCAGTAAATCTTTTTTAAAAAACTAATAAAAAATGCACACTGGGAGGGCAGTGATTTGTGTGGAATGCTGTGCTCCTTTCTCATGAGGAGAGGAGATTGGCTAGGGTTTGAAGACAAGAACTACCCAGCTCCCCAGCTTCCTAAGCCATGAAGCAAACAAGGGGTTAAACCTTTTTTTACTGAAAGTCTCAGAAACCCTAGAGCTCAGGCTGTCCCTAAACCCCAGCAAGCTTAAAGGGAGAAACCCCACCACCAAATGAAACTGAAAAAAGTTTCACAACAAAGCAGACCTCAAGCTTAGGTGGAAATTTTCCATGCCTAGAAGCCTTCAAGGCTTGCAGCCCTGTCTTCCAAGCACAAAGGGACTCAGATGCTTGTGAATTCACAGCAGCGGCAGAGCCCGCACAGGACCTGGCTGCCCACTGAGTTTGTAAATACGGTTCAAGATGGCTGAAGAGCCAGGCCACCCACGTGGGGCACTGGAACACCAAACCAACCAGCAAACAAACAAAACAGGATAGTGGGGTGGGAACGTGGGAACAGTGGGAAGAAATGACCAAGCCGGATTATATACGCGTATGAATTATCAAAGAATAAATTAACTAAACATTTTCTAATTTGAAAGGGGGGAGGGGACATCCCCTCCCCCGCTTCCGAAGGCACAGTCTTTATCTCTCCTCTCTATGAGAAGGAAAAAAAAAGGATTGCAGCTCTGCTGAAGAGATAAGAAGCAAGATGAGGATGAAGTCCGAAGTCTGCGGGGAGGCGGCTGGAGGGTTTGTAACTTTGCAGCCAGTTCTCAGAAAGGCCTTAAAATTTCCAGATTCCTCTCGCAGCCTCCCCTGGGCCTGCGTGTAAGAATCTAAGGGCCGCTAATAACGATAATACAACTTCTCAAGCCGTTAAACTCTCATTTTCTACATTCTTCCTATCAAACAAACAAGGTAAAGGACTTCTGTGTTCTCTAAGCACATGCACAAGAAATCACCGCCTGAGGATAAACACTCCTTCCTGTGCCGAGGAGGAGCTGAAGTGAAAGTACTTTTCTAAGCATTTAAAAGGTAGGATAGGCCAACCTGTCGGAAAAATGACTCTGCCAGAACTCACCTCTCTGGAGAATTCTCTTTGCTCCCAAGGCAGGAAAGAGCCACAAGTGGATTTGTTTATTCCTTAGAGAGGGGACCTTCCAGGGCAAGAGGGAGGAGTCTTCCAGGGCGAAGGGAGAAGCCACACCCACAGCATTTAGGGATGGGGTGGTCTCTCCTCTCAATTAAAAGGGAAGGTGTTTAGCCATTCTAATTCGGCAAAGCACCTGGTTAATATTTTGCCTTTCAAGGTTGATCATAAAATGTTACAGATAATATCTGAAAGTACCACAGATTACATTTCGTTCTCAGTTTTTCTCTGCCTGTGGATGGCGACTGGGCTTGAGATCAAAGAGTTTTGCCAGCAGCTGAATGGACTACAGTGACAAAGGCAGATACAGACAGAAAATTTCCACTCTGAAATTAGCTCTGTAAGCCAAGAAGCCGTAGAAACGAAGGCAGTTTTATTCCAGGACAGGATGGATTTGCAAGTAACACTGGCTTGGTTTGGAAACCTACTTAAGCCAGCAACATTAATGAGAACTGAGGGTTTTGTAAGAAAGGATGTTAGCATAATTGCTTCTCATTCTTTGGGGTAAAGATAAGCAGGAACTGGACAAATCAGGGTGGTCATGTACATACTAAATTCATGCCAGAATCCAGGTCAAAAGGCAAAATGATCATTTCTGAACCTGGGCAGTTTTGCGAGCTTGTGCAGACATGGACAAGTCACCGGTGGGGTGATGTTTGTGTAGCAACTCATCCCATGTATAAAATTCTTTAGAAAAAAAAAAAACTTTCTTCATCATTTTGCATCTATTTCTATTTTACATGATCAACTCAGTAGTTGGAATTTCCAGATGCTCTAAATAAACAGAGCAATACCTTGGAAAGATTCATTCTCTAGGATTTGTGTCCCACAGAGGAGGGAGAAATATGAGGATTCCTGAAGGCTGCAGAACATACGGATTTAGGACAGATAAGATGATAGAGAGATCGATGGTAAAAGGATAGACAGACAGACAGACTGACAGAACTGACCTAGAGTAGGGGGTGCTAGAAGAAGTGTGTCTGTTGAATAAATCAGACCCACAGAGAGATCCCTCATCTTTTCTATCATTCAAATACTGTTTTTGTTTTTTCCTACAAGGTTGGAATGAATCCTCAGTGGGATACTAGCTGCAGTAAGCAAAATCTGCAGACATTAAATTATGTATAATTGAGAGTTGCTATTGTTGTTTTCTTTCAGGAACACACTGTGAAACACTGTCTACTAAAGACTTATTTTACTTGTTATTGCTGATGATTTAAGCCAGCTACTTGAGAACCTTAAGCACATATTCTGCTCATTTTTAGATCAAGAGCTCCCTCCCTCCCCACCTCCTCCTCCCTTACTGCCCCCCCACCGGAGCTAGTGCTTATACACACACACACACACACACACACACACACACACACAAACACTCAACAGCCCTAATATAATCTTGACAAAATGTAAGAGTCCTGTTTATACAGTTTTTAAGAGTCTGGGAGTACCGGGGTAGGAAAAATGTGTTGGTATTTTGCCAGGATTTAAGTTGGAAAAAGATAACTTTTCCCCACTGACATAACCTTAAATTTGACAAAAGAAAAAGAGGCCTGGCTGTTGTTATCAAGGAACACGGGCTCTCGTATGAATTTTAGACTCATAGCTAAAAGAATTTTTAAACCAGCTGAGCTGTGGGGGCACCTGCTTTTAATCCTTAGCTCAGACAGGCGCAGGCTGATCTCTGTGAGTCTGAGGCCAGCCTAGTCTACAGAGTGAGTTCTAGGACAGCCAGGCTACCTAGAGAAACCCAGTTTCATAAGACAACACCCCCCCCCCCAAAAAAAAAAAAGGAATTTAAAACTAAGGGTCTGTGAGCCATCTCAGTAGGTAAAGGTACTTGTTGCCAAGCCTGGTCACTTGAGTTTGAGCGTAGAGATTCACATTGTAGAAAGAGAGAACTGACTTCAGAGGGTTGTCCTCTGACACCACACACCTGCCTACATGCCCCTCCCCCACTAAAGTAATCAATTAAAGTTTAAAAGACTCAGAAGGAAACTTAAGGGATCACTTTATTGGAGTTTGAGAAAAACAACAGGGCAGGCAATGTGGGACTCTGAGAAGTTGTAAGCAGAGGGAGATAAGAGAGAAGTTATGGTTTCAGTTAGGGATCAGTAAGGTAGACAGACTCAGAATGGAAGTCTACCAGCATTTGGTGTGAGTTTGCATACAAGAGATGTTGAGTTCTCCTCAGAACCAGCGAGAGAATACCCAGAGTGTTCAGGAAGCAGGATTAGGTTTGAGCAAGGATTCAAAAAGGGAGCTAGACATTGGAAAGACGGCTGAAGAAGTTGCTTCATCAGCTCACATGTTATACTTTGAGCAAAGCTGCCTCAAAGGGAATACAGGAAGGGCTGGGAGCTGGGACATGGATTTAGTGAGCTTTAGGAACATAGCTGCTGTGGACGTTATCTTGAAAAGAAAACCTTTACTGGATTCTCTAGGAAAAATCTACACAGAGATGTGATACAGAAAACTGGTAGGAATCTCACACATGTCCTGTGGCTCAGGTGTACCTGTCCTCAAACACATACACAAGTAAACCAATAGAATAAAGAGGATTTAGCAGTTAGAGGCACTTCCGACTGAGCCCAATGATCTGAGTTCAATTCCCCCGACCCACAAGGTGGAGAAAGAGAACTCCTACCCCTTGTCCTCTGACTTTTCATACATGTCACAGTACGTCAGTGTGTTCTCCCCATCCAACATCCCCCATACACACACAAACACACTCTCAAGAACTGTAGTATTAAGAATAGAAAACACAGGGGATATTGGCACATTGATTAAGAACACTGGCTGCTCTTCCAGGGTTCAATTCCCAGCACCAATATGGTAGCTCACAACTGTCTATGAATCCAGACCCAGAGGATCTGACACCTTCACATCAATGTATGTGTAGGAAAAAACACCAATGCACATAAAACAAAAATTTGAAGAAAAAAAAAAAGTTACTTAGAAAGGAAGAAAGAAAGAAAGGAAGGAAGGAAGGAAGGAAGGAAGGAAGGAAGGAAGGAAGGAAAGGAAAGGAAGGAAAGGAAAGGAAAGGAAAGGAAAGGAAAGGAAAGGAAAGGAAAAAGGAAAGGAAAAAAGGAAAGGAAAGGAAAGGAAAGGAAAGGAAAGGAAAAGAAAGAAAGAAAAGAAAAGAAAAGAAAAGAAAAGAAAAGAAAAGAAGAAGGTGGTCATTTTTCCTGAATGACCTGAACTGAAAAGAACTGAAAAAGTGGAAAGCTTAGCAATGAGGACATTTGAACACCTGCATCAGGCAAGGTGCTCTAGAGTCTTTGTTTTGTTTTGAGACAGAGTCTCTCTGTGTAGCCCTGGCTATCCTGGAACTCACTCTGTAGACTAGGCTGGCCTAGAACCGGGAGATCCACCTCCTTCTGCATCCAGAATGCTGTGTGCTACCACCATCCAGCCATGGACTTTACTAATATTAGCTGTCTGGAACTGAGAGAGGCAGAACAATTGAGTACATTCCCCTGGGGACTGAATCTACGGGCTTACTTATACTAGTCAAGGATTGTGTCACTGAGCTACACCCTAGCCCTTACATATGTATCTTAATTGAGTTGTTAATCTATTGTTTAATATTTTATGGCTGAGCAAGTGTTTAGAAATTAAAATAATAAAAATTTACTTTCTTTTTTTTTCTTTCATGAGTTATACAATAAAATGTTGGTTATCCATCCACAGTTCTTTCCTTTTTTCTTCTTTTTTCAAAAACAGTTGGGGGCTGGAGAGATGCCTCAGCATCTGGCTGCTCTCCTCAAGAACCTGGTTGATTCCCAGCACCCACATGGCAGCTCACAAACATCTGTA
Source organism: Mastomys natalensis (assembly GCA_021653895.1). NCBI lineage: Eukaryota > Metazoa > Chordata > Mammalia > Rodentia > Muridae > Mastomys > Mastomys natalensis. The sequence goes on from JAJTUV010000594.1 coordinate 1,342,832, forward strand.
ACTCCAGCACCAGGACACTCAATGCACTCTTCTGGCTTCCTGGAGCACTGTAACATGGGGTACACAGACACACTCAGGCAAAACACACCCATATAGATACTGTAGTAATAAATCCCTGCATGGAGTTGCTACCCACCTCGATGGTCTATATTCCTGGATGTAAGACACACATGCAGCCCTTATATTTTAATTTGCCTTATGCAGCACAATAGCTTGGCGCTGCCTGATCTCCATGTTGTTAGAATCTATCTCCAACCGATAATTCCGAATTACTACTTACTAATGCCTATGTTCCATCTTGGCTGCTCTTAACCCAGTTGAGCAGCCTTCCAGGGCACGTTTTCTTGGCTCATAGCCAGGGTGCTCTCCTTGCTTTTCTACCCCATAGCGGCTCTTGTCTCTATCCTGAACACTCCTAAGCATGGCATCTCTCTCCTTCCCTCCTGCTTCCTACCTGTCCCATGGCCCTAAGCTAGGAAACCCTAAATCCTGCCTCTCTCTTTCTTTCCCCAACTATTGGTTGCTGGTATCCTTATTTACCAATCAGAACTAACTGGGGTTAGATTCTCAGAAGCTATGTGCAGACCCTCTCCTGCAAACAATTTTGGGCAACATAAACAAGCAACTACAGCATAAGATATAAATAAATCTTAAGAAAAGCAACAGTTTGCTAAAACTAGTTGTCAAAATAAGAAGTATGTAAAAGAGGGAAAATCAAGTTTGCTTTAAACTTCAAGTACCAGGAAACCCTGGTCAAATTGGGCATACAAGAGGTCCAGGGACAACTTGTCAAGAGCTCAAATTCAGTCTCTTTCTGTCGGCTCTCTCTTCAGTTTGGTAGCATGATACTCAGTGGTGCTGCCCAAATCATATCAGGTCCTAACCCCCAGGAAAGAGATGAGAAAAGTTCCTGTTCTCTTTTCAGAAGGGAAAAACATTTTCTAGAAATGCCCAAATTTATCTTCTTGTTAAACTGATGTCATTTCTTTAACCAAGGACGATGGGATTGTCTCTGTCAGCGTACACCAATCAGCTGGAATTATAATAACCAAGACCCACCTCTGTACTACAAGGTTCTTGCCTTCTATAGTTGGAAATTCTCTGGGCATTTTTAATTTCTAAATGTCAGCCAGAACCTGGTGCTAGTGATGGACTTCTCAGATTGTTTACTTGTTAAGGAATAAGAGTCTGCAGACTCTAATGTAGAGTACAATACAAACTATATCTCAGACAAGTTCGCTTCTCTAGTTTCTGAGAGCAGAAAATTACTGTCACATTTGGTCTCAGGTTTGCCAGTCTTGCTATGAGTCCACAGTTGTTAAGCAATGGGCAATCCCAAGTGTATCAGAGGTCCTTTGTCTTCTTGTGTGAGTACACACTCATGTGGGTAAGTTAAATTAAAACAACCCTTGGCTCCATGTGTCTCATTTGCAGCCCTTACATTTCCCAAAACACAAGGCAGCAAAACCTGTGCACTAGCATTAGTTACCACACTTACCCACCATCTTTGACTCTGTGTTTCTGAGCCTATTGTGCTACTTTCCATAATACTAGTAACATAACCAACTACACACTGGTGTTTCTATTGTACTCACTGAACCTGGCAGGGGGAATTCCTTCTAGCTTTTAACACCAAAGTTAAATAGTTGCTATTTCCTCCCTTGAAGGGATAATCCTCCAGAAAGAGATCACATAGTACCCTTCTTTCTAATATAAGGCCATATAAGGAACCTTAGAGAAGTATTAACTTTTATAGTTTCTGTTTTTACTCAAGAAACGCTCAAATTTCAGGTATTAACTTGATACCAAATAGCCCCACAGAATAAGAGGAAAGAGGAATCAGATGCTTGGTATTCAAAAGTAACAGCAGTCATGTGGAAACTTTTGGGGCAGCTTGCTTCTAGACACATGGCCAGGAATTGACATTGGCCAGGATAAAAGAAGTAAACTCAAGGTGGGACTCTGACTTTGAATCAGGTAATAGGCCCAGATTAAGAACATTCACATTTGAGATGATGCAAAACTCAGAGCAGGCTCCCCGGAGGAGGCTTGAATAGCATTCCTTTTGTCTTGGTCATCCTGACTAGCTCCTAGAAACTGTTTACCAGATTTTGTTTATTGCCTTGCTTGTTTCTTAACCCAGAACTGATCTTATCATTTTGCATGTACTTAAAGTATAATAAAAGCAGACTGGAAAAATAATAAACCCACTTCAGCCTCAGAACTGGCTGGGATCATGCTACAGGTTGTCTAATTGTTTTTTTTTTGTTGTTTTTAATCCTCACTCCTGCCCTGGAGAACCTGTTGACTGTCTGAGCTGCCTCTGTCAAATCAAGTAGTAGTAGCTGGGCTACAGTGTCAGTTAAGTTTTGTCCATTTGAAAGAATGAGGTTGGAGATCAAGCCAAGCTTGAGGTTGTTGGCCATCCTTGTCTTGTTTTGTTTTTAACAGTTGCTCTAATCCCACTATATGACCAAGGATGATCACGAACTCCTGATCTTCATGTCTCCAATCCAAGGGCTAGGATGAGGCTTCCGCCAGCATGACAGCTCTGAGGCTCCCTGTTTTTGACAGTAGGCGATGCTGATTAAATGAGAGGTGGAGGAGATGGCTGTTGCTCTTGTCTGCTCTTGCAGGTCGTCTTCCAGTCTTCACTCCAAATTCTTCATGAACTAATTTCCCCAGAAGTTGTTTACTATTTTGTTTCTATCCCGTTCCGTTCCCATCCTAAGACATGAGATTATAGGAATAAGCCACCACGCCTGGCATATGTGGTGCTGAGAATAGAAAAAGGATTTTGGATGTGCTGTGCACCCTTAATGGACTGCACCTGTAGCCCTGTCTCTATCTTTTGACTTTTCCTTTTTCCAAGCAGTGTTAACAGTCAGACTCACATCCAGGAAACACCAACAGAGGTAGTCTTGAGGTGTTCCCAGGATTCTAGATAAAAGGGAGAGCATAGCCAGAGGCAGGACATCTGAGAGAGCCTGAGTGAGCATGACCCTGAGCGAGGGGGGAGCATGTGAGGAGAGAAGGAGGGGAAAAGGGGGAGTCAGACCAAGAGGCCAGAAGGTAAAAGTAGACCACAGGAGCCAAAAGAACCATAGAAATGAAATGGATTATACAGGGAAGGGCAGCTGGAGGAACTGGCATCCTAGTTTCTGGGCTGGAGTGAATTTAGGGAGTGGGTGGGGCATGCAAGCCAGGAGGGCCTATAACAAATAGGGACTGAGGGATTCTGGGAGAACCCAGTGGCCACGTCCACTTTGAAATATTAATGGACATCTTACCATTTGTCCCAGGTTTGAGAGTCTTTTTGTTGATAATACATTTTTTTTTCCCTAATAATTAGCTCCAGTGTATTTGAACAATGCTACTACGAAGGGTCTTTATCGTGTCATAGACTTCATTATTTCATTTTGTTGAAAGGCCCACGAACAGACTGTATTTCCTGAGTCCCCTTGTGGTTAATGAATTCTGACAATAGGATGGTTCTGAGCATTGCAGATGGAGGTCCTCAGGGCTGATTTGATCGGCCTTTGTTCAAACAGAGAGTCTGAAAACTGAAACCCCACGCTTTCATCGGAAGACCTCCCCCCAACTTCCTTCTAATCTCCTGTAATAAACCTTTGCAAGGCTGGCCTGGTGCTGCATTCCTGTAATGCCAGCACTTGATAGGCTGAGGCAGGAGGGTCACAAGAATCTGTGACCAGCCAGGGCTACAAAGTGAGTTGTGGTTCAGCATGCGTCAGAACAAACCAATGTGACAGAATCAGAAAACTACCCAACCAAATGGGACAACCCTGTCCTCAAGAAAACATATGAAATAATAAAATAACTCATGAATAACATTTCAGTGACCCAACACCATAGTAAAGGAAGCAGATGTAGAAATGCCACTCAGAAACTGAAACTAAATGAGGATGGCATTAGGCCTCATGGGCTGGGAGGCAGTGGAGTGGTGTGTCCCTTGCCTAATATGCACATGGCTCTGGGTCAGAGCCCCAGCACTAGACAAACAAGCAAACAAAACAACAAAAAAGCAAAGGAAGATCAATGTTCTCATTAAATACTGTGACCAAAAGCAGCCTGAGAGAAACTGTTTACACAGCCATCCCTTGACCGCTGCCTGCTCTAGTCCAGTCAGGAGACTCCTCCAGAATTCTTTGATACTGCAGAGTATGAAATTTTGGGTTCTAAGTATTAGTGTACTGCCAGGGAAATGGTAATGATCCTCACAAACACAGACAGAAGCCAATCTGATGTAACTCACAGCAGGGTCTTTATTTTATTCAGCTAGCTCAGAGAGCCTCCACAATGCACGCTGCACACAGGTTTTGTGGTGTGAGCCCGAATTCTATCGGGCAAGCTTATATACGCACGATTTGTGTGCAAACATCTAATTGAAAGCTACTTGCCTTAATAATTGACGTGCTGATCATATCATAAACTTAATTTCTGTTCCCCTCTGCATTTGTGGTTCTTAAGCAAAGGATGAGCTTGTAACCTCAGGGTGCAGGTTTGTTGGGGGAATAACCTGGAGAAGCCGGTCTTGTTGAGAGTGTAACCTGGAAACTCTGGTCTTGTTGGGGATTAGCCTAGAGACTTGAGCTAGGCTAGGTTTTCTTGGGGACAAACTTGGAGACTAACGCTAGGTACTAGCTTGTTACTTTACCTGAGTTCAAACTTAGATTCTCTAAAATGGAATATGAACTTACAAGATTTAGCATTTCATCACCTAGTGAGAATTGATTAGGTTGTCAAGTTTGACATGAAAGACTAAGTTAAGAGTAGTTAGGGGTAGATGCCTAGCTCATTAGTTAAGAGGACTTGTTACTGTTGCAGAGAACCTGGACTCAGTTCTCAACACCACATGGTGGCTCACAACCATTGGTAACTCCAGTTCCAGGCATTCCAATGACCTCTTCTGGGAATCATGGGCATCAGGAATGCGTGTGGTACACATCTGTATATTCAAGCTAACCACTTAGACAAATAAAAATAAATAAGTCTTAAATAAAAGAGTGGACAGTGGATTAAATGAAGTTTGGTGTAAGGAACTATAGGCGTAGAACCATTTCACTACAGTTGGCCAATGACTGTGGGTGGGATAATCTTCTTTACACTGTATAAAGGTTGTCTTTATATTAGTTCAAATGTTCATTTCTATAACAGCAGAGAGAGAGCTGAGTACTATCTGGACTTTGGTACTGTTATATTAATGAAGCATCACCTGTTCTCAATGTTTTGCAAGCAGTCTTCTCCATCACTTTCTGATTGGTTTAATAAAGAGCCTATAGCAGGGCAGGAGAGGAAAGGTGGAACATCTGGGCAGAGATAGGAACTCTGGGAAGGAATGAGGCATGGGGGATATCCAGTCAGACATGGAGGAAGGAACAGTAGAGAGGTGTTCGGACTGAAGGAGAGGTAATGGGCCATGTGGCAGGATGGAGATTAGAATAAACAGTTATTAAGTTATATGAGCTAGTTGGGAACAAGTCTAAGCTATAAGGCTTAAGATTAATAATAATAATAAGTCTCTGTTGTAGTGGGTTGGCCTGATGATGCTTGTATTTTAATGCTAATATTGGGCCCCAAGACTGGTTGCTCCAGAGACAAGAGAGTCCACTCATAGACCCAGTTATTTCTGATTGGTAAATAAAGATGCCAACAGCATAGCTGGTGGAAGAGAGATAGGAGGGTCTAGGTTTCCCAGGCTTGGGGTCAGAGGAGAACCTCAAAGAGAAGAAGGTATAGGAGAGGAAGAAAAATCCACCATGAGTTAGGTAAACCATAAAAACATGGTCCTCAGGGCTGGCCAATTGGAGTTGAGAGCAGCTCAGATGAAACATAGAAATATTAAATAATAACTCAACTTATCAATAAGAACGTAGAGTCTAATAGAATGAAGGGTAGGTATTCGCCCAGCTCTGTGTTATTTAAGGCTTATTGTAAATATAAAGCTTGTGTATGACTTTTATGCAGGACCTAAAGGGTCAAAGGCAGGGTAGAAACCCGGGTAGGGATTAAATATATTCTATCAACACTCTGTGCCATTACTGAAAGCTGGAGGGTCCAGACAGTCCAGCAGTAGCTGTGTATTTGGACTGGTCCTTCTTTGCATTGTGTTATACCAGCTTGTTTGGACTTGCCATGTTCTGAAGAAGGTAGTAGTTCCTACATCTCCATAGGCAATGGAAATGATCTCTCAGCAAGAAAAGCATGATCATTGCCTGAAAAATTATGTCGCCTGCTGTCCTATGTGGATGAAGACTACCAGGATAAATATATACTTGATGGATAGCCCTTGTCCACATCTCTCTTTCTCTCTCATTTTAGTTTCCAATCTTTTTCTTCTTCTGTCTGCATTACCCTATCCTTACCCTACGCCTAAACCCTATAACCCTACTGCCCTACAACCTCAAGGCTACCTGTCTACCCACCAAGTGCTGGTTTACATGTGTCCTTCCACCTATTCTGTTCACATGGAACACATACTTCATTTGCATCAAAGTGCAATGCCATACCTTCACTCAGTTAGAGAAGGGGTTCTCAGCATCTGTCCACATTGGGTGGGTACGGTACTGCTCGTACCCATATGATAAATTCTGTAACCTCAAGATCTGGTTGTCCAAGATGAGCAAGTTTCCATGTATACCAGCCTTTCTTGTGCAGATCTTAGCCCCCAATTTAAAACCATTGGTTAAATAAAAATGGCACAACCAAGTACTGGGGACAATAGAGAGAGGTAGAGTTTTGAGTTTACTGGTTGGGGATGGCAGGTAGGAAGTATCAGGTGGTAGCAGGGGTGGTGAAGGAGAGAGAGAAGACAGAGAGAACAGGAGTTTTATATTAGTAAGGACCAGAGCACATGCCTGAGTGAAATGCCTCTCTAGGACACCACACTGCTGGAGCAGAAATAACCCAGGAAGATCAGACAGAAGTATTTGGGGAAGTAGTCAGTTTAGCATTAGAGAATTAGATTAGGGGTAATCCCCTAGTAATTGCACAGTGTCCTAACAAATAAATCATAGTGCCTGACTCATAGTATTATTTTACAATGGCAGACTTAAGTCACTGTTGTGGTGACCACTTATGTATGTCAAGGCAATGTGTGATTGGTATGGAGTGCTATACCAACAGGACTTTTACCATTAGACTGGAAGTAGTCATTCATTTCCTTGAAGGACTTGTGAGGATTTGGTGCCCAATACAGTGGAATCCTATGACATTATACATCCTCGAGGAACCTCTGAGGTATCTGAGAACTCACACACTCCTCGGAATTCATATGAAGAGGAGAAGGTTGGTTTTTGTTTGATTTTTTTTTAATGGCATGAATTCACCAGTGAAGTAGAAGGCAGAAGGGAGAAATACAGAGGTCAGGTCAGAGGATTTGGGCTGGAAGGACCGTCTTTATCACAATGTCTCCAAGAAGACATTTCTTCCAGTTACATAATGTTGTACTCATCATGGCCACACAACCCTTTACAAGCCAGTGATGCTACAGTGGGAACAGGGCCAGCCCTGACCAAGAAGGACCTAGACATCTTTATCAGGATGCAGATAGACATCTGGACCTGTCTCTGGACTACCAGAGTGAATAGAGATTATCACTTTGGACACACTATGGCTTCCTCATGCCAATTCTTTGGTTGTTGGGGTTTTGTTAGAGTTAAGTCTATCTGTAATAAAAAGCTCACCTCTCATGAGAAGCAGTAGTAAAAGTCGTGGTCAGTCTTTGCTGAGAACAGGGAAGCATACTGGTGAAGTTTCAAAGTTGTAACTTCTCCAGTCCACCTCACACCTTCTATTCCTGTCTCTGAGGGAAAACTAATAAGTGTAAAACTGTTCTACAAGAAAAATTGTCCAAGAAAACAAGCTATGTAATATTTAATTTCTTTGATTGTGTTGTCCTTTCTTTTGGATTATCTTATCCATTCAGAATAGGCTTTTATATATGGTATCTTTTAAAGCATGGGTGGCCTATAGCACTGTTAGGAGAACAAGACTAAGCAAGGACCAGACTTTACATATTTCTGGCATGAATTGCTTCTCTCAGAAATCTGGCAGGTGCTTTGGTATGAGAGAAAAGAGAGATTATTCTGTGAATAAATCTTCCCATGAAGCTGATGGTTCTAACTATCATAAAATAAGACAAATAGGTATAAAGAAGGTGAGTGGAAGAGATCAGATGAGGATGTCTGAGGTTGGGAGTGACTTGGGATGATTTTCTGGAAACAAATGTTTTGAGACTCTAAACCTTGAGTCCACTGATTAGTAGGGTGTCCAGAATATTTTTGAGGCTGGATCTCACTTTTGGATTCCTGGGTAACCTGGAACTTCTTATGTAGATCAGGTTGGTCCGATACTCACAGGAATCCACCTGCCTCTGTCCCTCAAGTGGTGGAGTTAAAGGCATGAGCCACCATGCCTAGTGGGTTTCCTGAATGTTCTCGATGCCAGATCTAAATTGATGTCTCTGACTCAGATGACAGCAGGTTAAACCCCTCCCGATGTAAACTTTCTCTCTTCATGTGTCTACTGCTGCCATGTGCTTTGCACAATGAAACCACCGTCTACTTCTAGGGATGAAACATGGAGATGGGAGCCAGTGTAGAATGTGTCAAGGAAGGAATTTTCAAAACACCCCCTCTTCTATTGTACAGACACAGACACAGTAAGTATCAAAACATTGGCTTTTCCTGGTGCTGGAGTAGAACTCAGAACTGCCTGCAAGTCTAGCTCTCGAATACCAGGCTCCTTTCCTAGACCTGTCTTTTGAAACAGTCTCACTACATGTCCTAAACTCCCTCCACAGCTGACCCTACTGCAGGGATCTCTCTGGAAAAAGCCCTCCAACACCAGTAAGAGGGGAAGAGCAGAGATGTCACCTTGGACCAAAGCCAGGATAGTTCCTGAAAGGCCTCAATGCTGGTCTAGGGACTCAAGGGTCTAGTTTGTATTTTCATATTATACTTAAAACCATAAGGCGAGTGGGACAAGAATGCAGGATTTTACAGAGCCTATGTGATTGGCAGATTGTGAAGAGAAAAGATTCTTTGTTTTTGTTCCCAGATTGTTCTGTTCCCGGTAGCAAGTGACATCATTGTTATCTGAATAAGCTGCAGGGCTGAAATGCAGTGCGGGCTGTGAAAATTGGTGTCGCTGCCTTCTTCTGGCTGGGATTTGGACTGTGAGTTTCTTGGAAGAGACTAAGTCAGAGGCGAAACAAGCTGTGTTCTTTAGGGAAGGAATTTTTGGAACGGGCAGGTAAGGGTTAACGATCCCCCTGAATGTAATGATATTCAGAACCCAACGTTTGCAGACAAGAAAGCTGATGGCTCTGAGCAGACACCTTCCTCAAGAGCCCAAGCACGGAAGATTTGTTTGATAACCTGACCCCTTTAAAGCAGCGTGGCACTTCTTAGGCGCTTTGCTGCCCTCTAGAGGCCAACCCAAGTTTCAAGCTGGGTTCAGAAATCTTTCTCCGCCTTGCACAGCGTTGCTCTGGCTTCCAAAGAAACAGAAACCTTTGCTACCTGTTTTTACTAGCATCCAGCTACTGTTTGGCTTCGTTTTTATTTCGTTTTGACACAGGGTCTTGCTTGTACTGTTGAGGTTGACACCCATATCATAATTTAGCTTAGGCTAACAGTATTAAATGAACCTGGGATGGATCTGTAAAGTCCCAAATTAACCTGTAAAGCCCACCTGCCCGAGGACTAGGGAACATCCTAGAATGCTGGGAGTTGTAGTTCTTGGAAAATAGCAATGCCTCAAGGGAAAAAAGTACAGTATAAACTCTTGCAACAGAAGCCTGGGCCATTCCAGCTGGGAAATACCAGGGAATGGCCTTGACTTAAGTCCATTTCTTGGTCAGTATTTAATATTTAATAAAACTTGCTTTAAATTTGACCCCAAATGGTGGAACTGGTTATTTTTCCTGGTGAAGCTTGAGATTAACAGATCCTCTTGTCTCTGCCTCTGAAACACTGGGAACGGAGACACCCACTTCTATGAGGGTGTATCTCTCCCTTCCTCTCTCCTCTCCTCTCCTCTCCTCTTCCTCTCCTCTCCTCTCCTCTCCTCTCCTCTCCTCTCCTCTCCTCTCCTCTCCTCTCCTCTCCTCTCCTCTCCTCTCCTCCCTCCTCCCTCCTCCTCCTTCCTCCCTCCCCTCCTCCTCCCTCTCTCTCTCCTCTCTCTCTCTCTCTCTCTCTTCTCTCTCTCTCTCTCTCTTCTCTTCTCTCTCTCTCTCTGTCTCTTTTGAGACAGGGTTTCTCTGTGTAGCCCTGGCTGTCCTGGAACTCACTCTGTAGACCAGGCTGGCCTCAAACTCAGAAATCCACCTGCCTCTGCCTCCCAAGTGCTGGGATCAAAGGCGAGCACCACCACTGCCTGGCTTTTTCCTTTTCAAAAGCTATTGACAGCTGGTGGCGGATGGAAGGGGACGTTATTTTTATTCTAGTTATGGCCACTGGTGGGCTGCCCCACTCCACTGGATGGCCCTCACATATGGACCCAAGAGACTAGGGAAAAAAAAAGAGAAAATATGAAATAGGAGAAGAAGGAGTAAAAGTGGGTTTTTTGACCCTGAGATCCAAACCGGGAAGATGCACTCCCACAGAAACACTCACAGACAGGGGTTCAATGCCAAAGGGAGAGCTTTATTGATCCAGAGCGCTGGAGGCAGTACTGCAATTGGAGCAATGGAGACCCCTGAGAACAAAAGCACACACCTTTTATATCTTTTTAGAGTATAGGTCTCAGGTAATAACATGAGCTGGTCATCTCTCATTGGTGGAGCTCATTATTCTTTGAATTCATTGGTGGCCCTCTCTTTGGCGGGAAGAGGCTCTTGCACACAAAGTGGTGGGGAGGAGTCCTGCTCTCTGGAACGGGTGTTGTCCTTACAGGTTCAGGAAGAGAAGGAATGAGAAAATGAGAAATCGATACACTCAACTCATTGTAAATGTGTCTGAAATTGATCAAAGAATAAATAAAAATATCAAAAGAAATAAGGGTTTTCTTAAATGAATAATCTTTGTGCAAAAGAGTGGGTGTCATAAAGACCTCAAAATGTCATGTGTGTATATAATGAACTTTGACCTCATTTATGTCCTCACCCTCTCCTGTCAGCAGGTCTCATTCTCGTCACCTTTCTTGTTCTGAATCGTCCCCATTCTGTAGACACAGCTTGCCCCCACTCTATTGATGAATCTTGAGTTTGTGTGCATGAGTGCCTGTTCCTGTGCATGCCCTCACATGCGTGCGTGCATGTTTATGCGTGTGTGTGTTCGTGCATGTGTGTGTGTGTGCATGTGTGTGATGAGATGGAGCTTGCACATGTATGTGTGCTTGAGAGTATATACTACATAACCTTCCCATCCTCCAGTGCTGGGACCCCAGACTTGCAACAGGTTGACCATAGTGATAACTTTTAAATCAAATCGGATCATGGGTAGTTTTCACTTGCCACATGATTTAACTAACATGGATTTAATAGCTTTTCATTGAAGCCCTTTACAGACCAATGGCTTTACAGAGTTGCAGGGCTTTGTCTTCTACGAATTCTTGCTGATACTTATAGGTTCCTGAAGACTAATCTGTTACTATTTGTTCTAATAAAGATGTAGTTGAACACGTGATTCTGAGCCTTGGTTTTGCAGTCTACGCTCTGATCTTGTAGATTATTAATAGTATTCAGAATCAGTGTTTATGGTGGGGCCTGGTTCTCTATGACTCTAATTCCCGGACTGAGGAGGCAAAGGGAGGGGATCTTTGTGAGTTTCAGACACTTTTGATCTACATAATGAGATCCAAGCCAGCAAGGGACCACATGACACCCAAGCAAAAGAAAAGTAGGTTTTCTTTTGATAATGAGCTGTATCATATTTAAGCACTGTCTCATATTTTCCTCAGTCTTGGTCTCTTTGGACGCTTCACCTTTTTCTCCTTTTGAGTAAGAAGGCTTCTTGGACCCTGACTCTGTGCTGCTGCAGGTTAAATCTCCAAGAAACTTTGATCATTTGATTCTGACAGCAGCGTGTGTTTCAAATAGTCAGGATCCTTTCCAGGCTACCAGGTAAGATATGCTGAGGTGGATCTCAGGTGATCAGGTCCTGTCAGGATACCAGCCTCTTGCAGCTACAGAGGCTGCAGTGTGCTGAAAATGAAGCAGGAACCACACAGAATTCCTTACATGCACAGAGGGTAGTAGTCTCTGAGTTTCGAAAGAAGGAATCTGAGTTTAGCAGATGAATAAGGGAACTGGAGAGGGTATAAGGCATGAATTTGTTTGTCTGTTTGCTTGTTTTCAGGCAGTGTATCTCTGTGCAATTCTGGTTGTCCTGAAGCTATGAAGACCAGGCTGGCCTGGAACTCATTGAGTGTGTCAGCCTCTGCCCCTGGGTGCTGGGATTAAAGGTGTGAGCCCCACATTCAGCCATTTTAAATTCAGCAGGAATTTAAAAGTCCTATTATCATTCTAACATTACCTTGAAACTGTTCACACTCCAGGGAACGTCTGTGATCTCTCAGAGTGGATTAAATCCCTGTGGTGGACAAGCCTGAGAGCTCACTGTGTATGCCTGGGATCCAAAAGGGAACTGTGAGGGAAAAGAAAAAGAAAGAGGGAAAGAAAAAGAGGAAAAAAACACAAAAAAGGGCAAAAGAAATAAAATTGTAAGAGCTAACAGCTATTAGGCTTATAAGAAAACTTAGATCTGTTGATCTTTCCTCTTAAATATCTCTTCAAAGACAGGTGTGGTAATTCCAACACTAGGGAGGCAGAGGCAGGCGAATTTCTGGCTTTGAGGCCAATCTTATCTACAGACTGAGTTCCAGGACAGCCAGGGTTACACAGAGAAATCCTGCCTCAAATAACAAAAACAAAAACAAAAACAAAAAAACCCAAAAAGATAATGTTTATTGCTGGTTGGGGTGACAAGTTGACAATTAGCTGAGGAGCCTCAGGAAGGAAGGTAGAAACCTTGAATATAGCCCAGTTTATTTTGTGACACCTTGATTAAAGCAAAACGAACAAACAATCAACAAAAACCCAAATCACTTGAATCTCTGAAATTCCCAAAGGGCACTGTTAGACTTCACCAGATCAGAGGGTTCCTGGGGGTGGGGGGAGGGGGCTTATTCAAGGCAGAGGGCAAAAGTAGGGAGAGAAATTGGAGGAGATGGCAGAGAAAGAGAGAGAGAGAGAGAGACTCTCAGTGATCTAGTAAACCAGATTTTACCCAGAGTGCAGTAAAGGTGGAGAGAGGAAAAGGTCATACAAGTTTATGGGATAAAGTCAGTGATGGTGTGGGCAGGCATGAATGAATTACATTTGGGGAACTGGGTAGGATGATTTCTTCCCCTTGAATGTCCTCCAGAAAGTCTTGTTCCTCTTACATTCCCTTCTCAGGCAAGATGATGCTACAGTGGATCTGGAGTCATCCTCTGATGGAGCAAGACCTGGAGCTTCATTCAGAATGAGGGAGCAGTTTTTGGTTTCCAGATTGAGTGTTACAACTTCTGTGGAAGTCACTCCTTACTTGAGGTTTCCTTTGACAGTTGTTTCATTGTTTGGGGTTTTGTTCGAATTCTTTATATTTATAACTTCCCAGATCTCCTTTGGTAACTGCTTTGGGAAAGCAGCCAGCGGGGGACTGGGAGCAGGTTCTTCTTTGAAAAAACACGTGAAAGATAGTTAAGGAAGTTTGAGTTGGTGGACCATACTGGCACTCAAGCAGTCGATGTAAGGTGTAAGATTACACACTTCTAGGTGTAAGATTCTGGCAAAGAGAGCTAATAAAATACCAGTATTCTCAATAGCCAACCCATCTCTATCTATAGCTCTTCCATGTCCTCTTTTTTTTTCGAAATAGGGTCTCACTATGAAGCTGGGACTAGCTATGAATGCAGTATGTGGTTCAGGCTAGCCTTGAACTCACAGAGATCAGCTTGTCTCTTATCTGTCAAGTGCTGGAGTCAAAGGTGTGCATCACCACACCCAAACTAGCCTAGTAAGAACAGTGTTTGTAGTGTGGGTCTAACCTACTATCCCAGATGCAGTGGGGAATGAGCATGACTTTGACCAATCTGATCACACATGGTGATGTCAATACCTCAGGAGCTATGCATTTGACTTGCATTGGTTTAATGAAGTGTTGGAAAAATACATTTCTTCTGTAGTTAGGAGAAGGGTTTCCTTGTCTCCTTCCTGTGTCCCAGTGTAATTAAGGAAATGTGTTGATCCTCTGGTCACTCTCTTGTGGACAATAAGGAGATACTGTGTACACTAAGCAGTGTGCTCCTGGAAGTGTCCGAGCAGAGGGTGACAGAAACTGAGAGCTTGAGGAGAGCGTCAAGGAGTTGGTGCTTTATCCAGGTCAAGATGAGATAGACTCCCATGCTCCTCTGCTCATGGCTGCTGCTGTCTGGATTTCTTTGTTTTCAGCCAGTTTCTTCCACCAGATACCAATAGATCCACATGGGTCTCTTTTCATTAGTGCTTTGAGAAGGGCTAATAGGTTGCAAATGCTGAATGGAATTGGGCTGTCAATAACCACAAACTGTCTCTCCTGCTCCTTCTGCTCTCATCTTCACCCTTTCTTGGACTGTGTAGGATCTCACTACATTATCTAGGCTGGACTTGGGCTTAAGCTCAGGAGCTTTCTGCCTCAGTTTTCCAAGTGCTTGTCTTACTTGTAGAAGGCACATCTTCTGATCAGGCTATATTTGGACCCCGACGATGATGACAAACTGTATGCTGCAACTGATGCTAGCAGAGAACAGGATGTGATGTCATGGGATAAGCAGCAGAAAGAATGGGCTTTTCATACCTGGACCCTAAAATGAAGTTTGAGAAAGTTATCTCTTCCAACTGTAGGCATCTGTTACAGTCATTCTGAGCTGAGCGCAGGATGTTGAGGCCCGCTGGGGTCCTGTGAGGCTGCATAGGGAGGAGTTTCTCCTAGTGTTGTAGATACATCTTGTCCTCTGCTCCATTCCCTGCTTGGGAAAATGCAAGGACATCGAGGACAGATTCAGTTTTGTGAGTGACTGAGCTTTTAGATTCAGTCTTCCCTGGTCTGAAAGGCTTCTGAGCTCAGGGGTGGGAAGGAGAGAGAAACTCAAGAAAGAGTGCAGGGAAACCTCTTCCTCTGCTCAGTGAGAGCTACAGTTCTGATGGTTCCAAGGAATAGGGCATGGTGGTGGGGAAATCTGCCTGCGATCCCTGTACTCTATAAGCTGAGGCAGGAGGCGTGCTCTCTCTCTCTCTCTCTCTCTCTCTCTCTCTCTCTCTCTCTCTCTCTTTCTTTCTCCCTCTCCTTCCTCCTTTTTGATATAGAGTCTCTCTGTGTAGCCCTGGATGAACTTTAACTCTCTATTTACATCAGGCTATCCCTAAACTTGAGCTCTTTCTATCTCTGCCATGACCATTTTTACTATATTAACTCTTCCAATCCATGAGCATGGAAGATCTCTCCATTTTCTGAGATCTTCTTTATTTCTTTCTTGAGAGACTTGAAGTTATTGTCATACAGGTCTTTTACTTGTTTGCTTAGAGTTACCCCAATATATTTTATATTATTTCTGGCTATTGTGAAAGGAGTTGTTTCCTTAATTTCTTTCTCAGCCTGTTTATCATTTGTATAAAGGAAGGCTATTGATTTATTTGAGTTAATTTTATATCCAGGCACTTTGCTGGAGTTGTTTATCAGCTGGAGAAGTTCTCTAGTAGAACTTTTTTGGGTCGCTTATGTATACTATCATATCATCTGCAAATAGTGATACCTTTATTTCTTCTTTGCCAATTTGCATTCCCTTGATCTCCTTTTGTTGCCTTATCATCCTAGATAGCACTTTGAGTACTATATTGAATAGATATGGGGAGAGTGGGCATCCTTGTCTTGTCTCTGATTTTAGTGAGATTATTTCAAGTATGTCTCCATTTAATTTGATATTGGCTGTTGCTTTGCTGTAAATTGCTTTCATTATGTTTAAATATGTGTCTTGAATTCCTGATCTCTCCAATACTTTTAACATGAAGGGGTGTTGTATTTTGTCAAATGCTTTTTCTGTATCTAAGGAGATGATCATGTGATTTTTTTTTCCTTTGAGTTTATTTATGTAGTGGGTTAGGTTAATGGATTTTCATATATTGATCCAACCTTGCATCCCTGGGATAAAGCCTTCTTGATTGTGGTGAATGATGGTTTTGATGTGTTCTTAGATTCAGTTTGCAAGAACTTTATTGAGGACTTTTGCATCAATATTCATAAGTGAGATTGGTCTGAAGTTCTCTTTTTTGGTTGGATCCTTGTGTGGTTTAGGTATCAGAGTAACTGTAGCTGCATAGAATGAGTTAGGTGGTGCTCCTTCTGTTTCTATTTTATGGAATAGTTTGAGGAATGTTGGTATCAGGTCTTCTTTGAAGGTCTGGTAGAATTCTGCACTAAATCCATCTGGCCCTGGGAATTTTTTGGTTGGGAAGTTTTTAGTAACTTCAATTTCCTTGTATGATATGGGCTTGTTCAAATAGTTTAACTGCTCTTGATTTAACTTTGGTATGTGGAATCTGTCTAGAAAACCAACCACTTCATCTAGATTTTCCAGTTTTGTTGAGTATAGGCTTTTATAGTAGGATCTGATGATTTTTTTTTTAATTTTCTCTGTTTCTGTTGTTATGTCTCCCTTTTCATTTCTGATTTTGTTAATTTGGATACTGTCTCTGGGCCCTTTAGTTAGTTTGGCTAGGATTTTTATCTATCTTGCTGATTCTCTCAAAGAACAAGCTTTTGGTTTTGTGAATTCTTTATATTGTTCTCTTTGTTTCTATTTGGTTGATTTCTGCCCTGAGTTTGATTATTTCCTGCTGTTTACTCCTCTTGGGTGAGTTTGCTTCTTTTTGTTCTAGAGCTTTCAGGTGTACTATTAAGTTGTTAGTGTAAGATCTCTCCAGTTTCTTTACCAGGGCACTTAGGGCTATGAATTATCCTCTTAGCAGTGCTTTCATTGTGTCCCATAAGTTTGGGTATGATGGGTCAACATTGTCATTAAATTCCAGGAAGTCTTTAATTTCCTTCTTTATTTCTTCCCTGAGCAAGTTCTCATTGAGTAGAGACTTGTTCAGTTTCCATGTATAAGTGGGCTTTCTGTTGTTTTTGCTGTTATTGAAGACCAGCCTTAGGCCATGGTGATCTGATAGGATGCATGGGATTATTTCAATCTTCGTGTATAGTTTGAAGGTTGTTTTGTGACCAATTATATAGTTGATTTTGAAGAAGGTATTATGAGGTGCTGAGAAGAAGGTGTATTCTTTTATTTTAGGGTGAAATGTTCTGTAGATATCTGTTAAATTTGTTTGGTTCATCATCTCTATTAGTTTCACTGTGTCTCTGTTTAGTGTCTGTTTCAATGACCTGTCCATGGTGAGAGTTGGGTGTTGAAGTCTCCCACTATTATTGTGTGGGGATCAATGTGTGTTTTGAGCTTTAGTACAGTTTCTTTTATAAATGTGGGTGCCCTTGCATTTGGGGCATAGATGTTCAGAATTGAGAGTTTCTCTTGGTGGACTTTCCCTTTGATGAATATGAAGTATCCTTCCCCATCTCACTTGATAACTACTGGTTGAAAGTCTATTTTATTGGATTGGTAGGCATCCCATGAAAGAGTAAGAAAGCCTTCCTCAGATGCTCTTCTTCCATCACACCCCAATCTCCTTGGTACCATCGTTTTTCCTAGAGGGTTGTGATGATAGGAAATGAGTCTCCCAAGTATTTTATCTTACATGGGTAAGGAGAGAAGTGCTGTGGAGGTCAAGTAGTGGATCTATCTTTAGTAATCATCTGCTAGCCTCAAGATATCGCCATTGAAAAAAGAAAACAGAGACTACACTGAGAAAGAAGACACATCTAGTCGAGCCTCCCGACCCAACACACCATGATAAATGCTAAGAACTTCCTATGCTTTGGACAGAGGAGCACGCTGGAGACTCTGGTTAATATGTATGGAATCCTTGGACAACTAAGTTAAAATCTTTTAGATTAAAATTCCTGGGTGGAAGGCAAACGTATCTCTATATTTTAAACACTCATAGGTAATTCAGCTATGCAGTTGGGCTCACAAACTATAGCCATCCATGCATGCATGTAGGTATAGACAGACAGACATAGTATAATAGGGTCTAAGACATTAGTAGGCCCTGAAGACCTAAGAAATCATGGGAGATAAGGAATGCAGGACGGCTATGGTCATTTAATTAGAAAGAATTCTGTCTTGTTTCTGTCTGTCTCTCTGTCCCTGTTTCTGCCTCCCTCCTCCCACTCTCTCACTAAAGCAACAGTGAGGATTACCCTACACCTTTCCATTTATAATCTTTCAACTTGGGTGCGTTGGGCTAGTCTCCTATCCTCATTCAGTATCTAACAGGGAGGCCGAACCACACAACTTGCTTTAGCAGAGAGAATTCAATATAAAGATGTTAGCTGTGTGTGGTGACCTGGAGGGGTAATCCCAACATCCAGATGAAGGCAGGAAGAATGGGGGTTCAAGGTCATTTTACCTATACAATGAGTTCTGTAGCCTAGATTATGAAATTCTCTGTCAAGTGAATCATAGGCAGAGTCATAGTGACCTGTCACCTGATGATACCTGTTCTGAATGGTATCCGTACTCCCCTGAACACCTAGCTCGGTGTCATCCCCTTCCCCACATCCTGCCCTTTTGTGTTATAACCCTGTGTGAATAAGTAAATTATGGTGTGATTTAAAAAAAAAACCAATAAATAAATAAAATGAAATTCTCTGTCTCTATCTCTCTCCAAAATACACACCACACACACACACACACACATACACAGGCAGTACATACATACATGAAGTGCCATGAAGCAGCTGCAAAAAAGTATCACCTCAAATTAGGGGAAAGTTGGGAGTGGGCTCCTCCTATTTGCAAGATGCAAGATTCAGGTGCTGCCTTCCTTACACAGAACTAGGATCCTGGTAGTTACTGTCCACATGACTTCCACTGCTCTCTTGGAACACTAGAGAGAGGAGCAGAAGGGGGCTTCCACAGTAACTAATGACCATCTCAAGTTGGTCTCAGGCAACACTGAGTGTGGACAGGGTTTCCTCTTACCTTGGATTAACTTCTCAAATTCTTCACAGGTTTCAAAAAGTTTCTCCTCAAACTAAAGAAAGAGACAAAGAAATAAGAAAATGTTGCTTTTAGCAAGTTCATTGTTATTGCTGTTGATGGCATGGGAAAGCTGAATAGGATTTTAAAACCTAATCTCCTGTTAGGTCAGGAGTTTATGGATACCAGGACATGGCTCCTTGCTGGGCATTTCTAAGAACCTGGACTGTTAAACTGAAGTGTGAGGTCGCCTTTATTTCTGATTCCTGAAAATAAGTGTCACTTGAATTCTGAAATCCAACAACTAGATTACAGGTTCTGGAATTATGCTACCTTTTTTTTTTTTTTAAAAGATATTTTCTTTGTTTATATTTCAAATGTTATCCCCTTCCTCAGTCCCCCACCCCAGAAACCGTCTATCCCATCCCCTCCCTGCTTCTATGAGGGTGTTCCTTGACCTACCCACCCACTCCCACCTCCCTGCCCTTGAATTCCCCTACACTGGGGCATGGAGCCTTCACAGAACCAAGGATCTCTCCTCCCATGGATGACCAACAAGGCCATCTGTGCTACATATGTGGCTGGAATTAATGGGTTCCTCCATGTGTACTCCCTGGTTGATGGTTTAGTCCCTGGGAGCTCCGGGGGAGGGGACTGGTTGATTGATATTATTGTTCTTCCTGTGGAGCAAACCCCTTAAGCTCCTTCAGTCCTTTCCCTAACTCCTCCATTAGGGTTCCCATGCTCAGTCCAATGGTTGACTACGAGCATCCACATCTGTATTTGTTAGGCTCTGGCAGAGCCTCTCAGGAGACAGCTATATCAGGCTCCTGTCAGCAAGCACTTCTTGGACTCTGCAATAGTGTCTGGGTTTGGTGTCTGTATATGGGATGGATCCCCAGGTCAGGCAGTCTCTTGATGGCCTTTTCTTTAGTCTCTGTTACACTTCTTATTTAATCTCTCCACACTTTGTCTCTGTATTTCCTCCTGTGAGTATTTTGTTCCCCCTTCTAAGAAGGACTGAAGCATCCAACTTCTGTCAACTGCATTGACCTGATGTTTGAGTTATGATGGATTTAAGCGAACCCCACAGCAAGCTGAGTTTTAGATAAATAGTGATTATTAATATGTCACAAATATTGAGGGAATGGGCTTATGCTAAAAAAGAGATGTTTTCTTTGAACTTCACATTGACATGGTGTCCTGGATTTTACCTTTGCCCCCAAAGTGTTCTGTGTTCCATTAGAATCCTCCACCCTTGGCTACTATTTAATTTTCTCAATCATTGTGTCTTGAATTATTTTTACATTATATGTTTCAAGTGTTTCTCTCATGGGCTGCTGTTTCTCAGCAGAGAACCAATGTGGTAACTTCTTTTCAGCTGTCCCCCTTTCAAATGAGTTCATCTTTCTATACTCTAGAGCAGTGTTTTACAATCTGTGGGTCACGACCCCTTTGGGGGATCAAATGATCCTTTCACAATGGTGGTCTAAGACCATCAGAAAACAACAGAGATACACATCACAATTTATAACAGTAGCAAAATTACAGTTATGAACTAGCAACAAAAATAAGTTTATGGTTGGGGTCACTAGTTGCATTAGGAAAGTTGAGAACCACTGCTCTAGAGCCTTTAGCAGATGATTCCTTACTCTTAAAGATACCGCTCCCGTTATCCCCACGCATAGTGGAAGGTTTCCCTTTAAGTATGTCCATTTCTTTAGCGACTGCCTCCATTTTGTTTACAAAGTTTGTCTAGTGCTTTAAATTGATCCATGTTCCCTTCTTTGCCAAGCTGAACATTTCTTTTTAAAACTCCAATTTGTTCTCCTTCCACTGCCAAATCTCACATTTTTTTTTACCTTTATGTTCTTTGTCACTGTTGATCTGAGTTAATGCACTCATGCATTAATACATGCCACTACCTTGATATATGCAGTTTGGAAATTCCTTGTACCACTATTTTTAAATTCAGCCTTACTCATATGTTCAGGGCATGCCTCAAATACAGCCATGTTCACTGCCAGAATGAAAACTCAAAGGCCTCTACTCTACTTCTGGACCTCAGTGTAAGATCTAATACCCTGAAAGTGCAAGAGGAAAGAGTAGAGACTATGTTGGTAAGATTGCTCATAGGTGGGCACATGAGGACAGACTTGGTGAATTGAATCCAATCCCCATATCCCACACATCAGGAAAGAACCGTCTCCCAAGTGTTGTTCTCAGACATCCACATGACACTATGTGTGTACACTTCTGCACATGTGCACATGCACATGTACACACAAAGTTTTAAAAAGACATCTCCATTTCTGGAGAACAAGAACCGTGCTTCCTTCTGTTAAGGCAGAGTCAGAATATAACAGTCTCCAAGAATGCATTTTTATAATATACTCTACTGCTGGCCATAAGTTTAAAGAATGCTCCTTGGTCATCCACCTTTGGAAATATATATGACAGTATGTTTTAACTTACAGGCACAAGTAGGGCTTTCTGAATAAGACTTCAGTGGCAATTATAGCCCACAGAATGGAAGACCATCATTTCTAGGTATTCATCTGGCAGAGGAATAGTGTCTAGGGTATACAAGAGCAAAACAAAAACAAAACAAAACAAAACAGTAAAAATTAAAGATAAGCTATAGAAATGAGTAGAGAGTTCTGAAAAGATAAAAGGGAAATAACTAATAAACACTTTTGTTTTTAAATGTTCAGCATCCTTAGCTACAAGGAAAATGCAAATTAACACTCCTTTAAGGGTCCATCTCATCCTAGTCTGAATGACCTCATCAGGAATATAAAGGACAACCAATGCTGCCACGGATGTGGTCAAAGCAGGCCTCTCATTCGCTGTTGGTGGGGGTGTAATCTAGAGCAGCCGATTTGGAATAAAAAATCTAGAAATAGAACTGCCATATGACCAACTATGCCAGTGCTGGGCAAGAATACAAAGAGATTTATATCCTAGTACACAGGCACTTCCATGTGCATCCATGTGTTTGTTTATTGCCATAGAGTAAGAAAGGAGTAGCGGGTCTCTTCACAGTAGCTAAGAAATCAAACCAACCTAATACCTGCCAACAGATAAATGGCTAAGAAAGACGAGGTGCACACACACAATTGACTCTTACTCGGCTGTAAAGAAAAATGAGATTGTGAAACTTCTACGGCTGTAAAGAAAAATGAGATTGTGAAACTTCTAAGTGGTCCAGAGCCATTTGCCTGCTTCTTTGAAGCAGAGGAAAAACAAGAACGAGAGTGAGAGCGAGAGCAAGAGCAAGAGAGAGAGAGAGAGAGAGAGAGAGAGAGAGAGGAGAGAGAGAGAGAGAGCTGAATGTTATAAGGGTAACTAACTACAGTCTGGCTGTATTTGAGAACTGGTCTATAGGAGTGACTCTCATGCCTGTAAATGGAACCCTCATCAAAAGCACATGGCTGGGAAAGTCATAGGCCCTGGAGTTTTTGTGCTAAGTGTCCATGTTATCAAATTGCCTTTTGAAAATACATGTTTATATCCATACAGAGCCTCTCTCAGCCTTGGTCTAGAAGCTTCCTTTTGCAGGTGATGCCAATCAATAGAGAGATACACAAATGGTCAAGTGCTGAGAATGAGACTGAGTGCTCTGACCTATCACTCCACCTCCTCCCAAAGCTCCAGAACAAGACAGAAGAGGAGGCAGAAAGAACCTAAGACCCAGAGGGTGGAGAGAAATGCTGTGAAATGCTATCTTTTGGGTAGTACATGGTCATCACGCTCCTGAACCAGCAGCAGCTGTGGTTACCTGGATATGACCCGCCCAAGATCAAGTCAGCCAACATTCCAACAGTGGCCCAGGAAGCGTTCTCCGCTACTGGCAACCAATAGCTGCTGGTAGAGGGAGAATCACTGTTTTTAGAAAGTATAGCCTTCTAAAAAGGGGCAGATTTCCGCATGCTTCAGTGCATGACCATACATGCATGAATAGACAGCACTAATCGTGGGATTCAAGAAGAGGAGGAGGAAGAGGGGGAAGAGGAGGAGGAGGAGGAGGAGGAGGAAAAGGGAGAAGAGTGGAGGAAAGAAAAAAGAGAACATAAAAATGGGAGGGAGGTATGTTTAAGATGAGGGTGTTGGAGGGAGGGTATGATCATTTTTCATTGTATGCATGCCTGAAATTCTGAATAATAAAGAAAAATAAGTTCTTTATAAAAAAAAAAAAAGAAAGATGAAGACCAGTCTGGGTGACATCATGACTTCCAAGGCAGTGTGAGCTACATAGGGAAACACTGTTTCAAAAAGGAAAGAAAGAAAGAGAGAGAGAGAGAGAGAGAGAGAGAGAGAGGAGAGAGAGAGAAAGGGAAAGGGAAAGAAAAAGAAAAGAAACAAAATATGTGCAAACAAAATTTTTAGTAATTTTAAATTTCATTCAATTACTTGACAGTAACAATATTAGTAGCAAATGATATGTTTTTATGTCAGGCTGTTTGGTTTGCATGGATTTTTTTGTTTGTTTGTTTGTTTGCTTGTTGAGACAAGTTCTTATATAGGCTAGGTTGGCTTTGAACATGCACTGTAAGAGAGAGAAAACTAAACTCTTGATCCCCTTGCCCCCTCATCCTAATTGCAGAGTTTACAAGTGTGTGCTAATATACCTGGCTACTATTAGATGTTCTATGCTTTTAGATAAATTACCAGGAGGCCAGCAAGGTGGTTCAGTGGGGAAAGGTGCTTGCTTCCAAAGTGCTTGCTTTCCAAGGATACACATGACAGAAGGAAACAACTCCAGAAGTTGTCATCTGACCTCCAGATATGTGTGTCACATGCCCCCCATACACACAAATAATAATCAATATATAAAATAAGTATTTCTCTCTTAATGCTCTAGAGGCAAATGTAATTAGATGATAGTCTCGCTAGGGTAATAAGAATTAGCTGAAGCTATGAGGCAAAATGATTCCCCCTTCTTAGACTTTCTTCTTTCCTTCCCCTCCTTCTTACCTTTCTTTTTCTTATTAATTAATGTAGCACACCATCTACACTATCTTTGAATGAGCTTAGTATCCATAGCTGGTCCCCACAGGATCTGAGCATCTATTTCAAAAATCTAACTCACTGGCAGCCCAACATTTAAAGACTATTTGTCAAAACCTACATTTGGTTTGGAAAGAATTTAAAGTTTTCTATGATATTTAACCAAGTAAGTGCTCAATGAATGACCTGGAAATAACATAATAAACTACCCACTCTACCGGGCATCTCACCTCGATGCCAGCGGCTGCCAGGAGCCACCAGATGGACTCCATTCTTCCTCTTCCATTGAAGCAATGAAGCACAGGCTTCCCAGTCATGCTCAAATACTCCCGACGAGAGAGAGAGAGAGAGAGAGAGAGAAGAGAGAGAGAGAGAGAGACAGTGAGAGTCTCAGAGAATGAGTTTACAGAGCATAAACACAAGGCTAAGAAAGCTTTGACTTGAAATTTGGTCTCTAAACCAAGGTACTCTTCTGCCCCAAGACTGTGTGCACTCTTTTCCTCCCTGTCAATGAAGTATATCCCCACATACTGATTTCCTAACACCTTCTCAAAACCTAATTAAATAACTGATAAAAAGAAGAGGAAGGCAGGTCTGCACATGCCAACAAATGGACAGAATTCAATAGCAAGAAGGACCAGCCTCTCTTACTGTGGCAGGTGGCTCAGATCAAGAGTTCTGACCCGTTCTCTTTTTATGTGTGGATTCCTCTCCTCCCTCCCACAAAGACAAGCCTAGACTGGAGAAACAGTGTGAACTGGAGGGTGGGATTGCTGGTATGTTTTGCTTTCCAAATTAATCTTGATAGTTTAATTGTGGAGTTCTCTGAAGCCAATAGCAAATTCAATGATTCATGGCAATTTTAACGACAACATCAACAAGAAAAATACAGTCAAGCTAAAGGTTCCTTTTTTATACTATATTTTTCCTAGGAAAACAATTTTTTTTCCAAGACATAATCGATGTTCACTTTAAAGAAGTTGAATAATATACAAATCTAGATATCAAATTCCATTCATGGCTCAAGATAAACTATGAGGTTTGTGGACTATGAGAGACAGGCTTGGCCAGGTGATAGATCTGGGGCATGATTGGTATCTTGAGCTATCTGGACTGAGGGTGGCAGATAGAAAGAGGCTGCGGGAGGAGGGTGCCTTTAGGAGCAAGTTAAAGGGGAATAGTGGAAACAGAGTTGTTTTACAGCATATTAACTGACTCCGCTGCAAATTTCATATCTCTACACATGAAAATCCCAGTGAATCAAATGTAGAGAAAAAGATATCTCATAAAAAAAATCACTATTCTGAAATTTAGAATTAAAATAATAATAATAAAATAAGAAGTGTTTCAAACTAATGGAATTATTCAGCCTAGTTGCTTCTTATTAGAATTGCCTGAGGGGCTTAAAATACATGTCAGTTTCTTCATCAGGAAAATGGGAACAGACGCAACAATGTTATGGGTTACTGAGATTTGCAATCTTTTAAACTCAGACAAGGGGCTGGAATTCCATATACCTTAACCTGTAATGTACTTTGAAGAATGCTCACAGGTTTAACCAGAGAAGAGGATTAGCCAGGAAAGACTGGCTATCTCAACCTTTCCAGAACCTGGGTCCAAACATTAGATTTGGAAGAGATGCACTGTTTCTAAGAAGTCAGTTCAGAAGGCAGTATAGTGCAATGCTTGCTTTTCCTCGAGGCATTAACTGCATGTGTCGGTGAGCGTCAGTGAATACTAGTGTCCACACCCTGACGGCTCATCGTACAAGAGAAGACCGTGAAGAACGCTTATTCCATTTATAACTTATTTTTAAAGTTTCAACAAAATCTCCAGTCTCTTCTGCCTCCTACATATAACATCGCTCTTTTAAAGAGTATAAATCCGTGGTGTTTGATCAATGCACAAAAATATGAAACCGTCACCATTCTCTACCTCCAGAATATTTCCTCCATTCCAAGATGTAAGTCGTGTGCTTGTTTTTCCAGTCTCCACTTCCCTGAACACTACTCTGCTTTCTGTCTCTGAGGATGTGATTGCTCTGGGCAGGTCACATTAAGAGAATCAGACACTAGGTGGCATTTTGTGTCCGTTTTCATGTAAGATAATAGCTTAAGATTCAGCAAAGTGTACAATAAATCAGAACTTCACTCACCCTCAGGTCAAGTAATATTCCACAGTCTGGCTACAGTATCTGTCTTAGTTAGGGTTTCTATCAATGTGAAGAGGCACTGTGATCATAAAAAACTCTTATAAAGAAAATATTTCACTGGGGTTCGCTTACAGATTTAGAGGTTTAGCCTATTATCAACCTAGAGGAAAAAAGTTGCTGAAGTGACTGAAGATATAAAAGGAGGAGCCATCATAATCTTGCTGGTAGCTCAAGTGAAGGCCACTCTCTGTTACTACCAATCCTTCTTTATCTTGTCAGTCATCAATTTTTTTTTTTAAACTCACTTCATTGATGATTCTATTTTTCATCCAAGTCTTCTGAAATGTTTGGTTTTTTTAATTAAGAAGTAGGGAGGGAATTCGACTGGGCCACTGGCCAGACCACACATTTACAAAGGTTAGTCCCTTAGCTAAGTCTTGTGCTATGTAAGAGAGGTTCTCTGAGAAGTTTCTGTGCAGAGGGGCTGTTTTGTATTCCAACAAGCAGTTTTACCATTCCTAAAATATAATTCATCAGAATGCACAAGTAAAAGCCCTGGAGATACTTGGCAGTTTCTTTCCTGTTCATCTGATCACGTCCCCGTATGTTCTTGGCTGAGGGACAACGGGGGATCCATGATGCTGAGAAGATCATATGAGAGACCATTTCCAGGACATAGGGCGATGGGGGAAGACTCCTTACCAAACTCTCAGACGCAGCTTACCGCTATCAGCTCCCGGAGAGTTGCCAGACCTACTCAAAGAGCCTCAACTCTTACATTTTCACAATCTGCCTCTTCACCATCTTCAATGCCCACTGTAGCAACACACCAGCATTGCCTGACACTCAATCACCGATTGATACCACTGACACTGATACCACCTATAGCACATCATCACCAGAGCCATTTGGTGACTTGGTATTTTTCTTAACTTACATGTTTCTTGTTGAGTTTCTACAGATATCTCTCACAACTAGAAGCTGAAAGTTGGATGAGTGAACAGCTGGATGGATCCTGACATCTCCATCAGTTCCCTTTCCCTTTGCCATTCACAAAGCTGCCGCGGTTCAATTACACCGAAGCAAAATGTGAAGTGGGTAAACTGTAAGACCTTTCTACAAACAGAGACCGGAGTCCTTGGTGACTAAGAATGGAAGTTTGATAACCAGAAGGTGCTAAGAGGAAGCAGGAACTTCTTGGTCCCCCCTTTCTCTCCACATCTGTTAGACATCTGGTAGTTTATTCTAAAACAAACTCAAAAACCAAAGGAAAAGGAATTTCTCTTTTGCAACAAACCGTGCAGGCTTTTCAATAAGTGTGACTGTGACTCCATGCTTCAACACCAGAGGGCGCACTTTCCAGAACAAAGTGACACACAGACCCTGATCTAGCACAGGGCTTCAGTCAGCCTTAGGCAACTTCTCCAAATGAATTCAGCCTAGCCTCCTTAGCCTCTCTCCTCTCTTCTACATCTCAAAGTCCTCGATTGCACACGTGCCCTGTTCTAGAGCAAGGCTCCAGAATCTTCTAGAAGTGGCCGCTTCTTCTAGAAGCAAGGACACCATGCTTCCTCATGTTCGATTTTTTCTTCTAGTGAGGCTTCTTCCCCATAGAAGCTGCACTTCTCGGGGTCACCATTGGATTCCAGGCTCCCATTTCAACTCTCACACTTCAAGCTCCAGTGTTGAGCTGTCATGGTTCAGTGAATCTCCCCACTTTACCATCTCTTGCTCCTCCTTGGATTCCTTAGCTACTCTCACTCAACTTACCCTCCCTCCACAACACACACACACACACACACACACACACACACACACACACACACACACACCATCTCCATGCCTAGCTCATAGAGATTTCCTAGCTCCTGAAATCTTAGACACACTGTGGTTCCTGACTCTTTGGGTGCTACATTTCTTTGAGGTAGTAAATGTTTGTTGTTTTAAGTCGCTACACTTTAGCACAGCATCTTCTGAGTCAGTAGCTAGCACCCTCACAGACACCCTTTTGACCTCCTGCCCAGGAAACCATCCCTGGAATGGAACTGCTGCCTAAATTCTACCTCCTACAGAGATATCATTTTTAACCCAGGACACCTGTCAGTGTGACGTCTTCTGGAAAGATATAATCTGCAGACATAATCAAGCTGAGGTCATACCCGATAAGGGAGTTCCCAAATGTGATTTCTGGTGTCCCTATCAGGGAAATGTGTACACACAAACACATACGAGTTAAATACCATACATCCATGAATGCAAAGTTTAGTCTATCAACCCAAAGACACCTAGCATGTCTGGCCACTGGCAGATGATAGGAATAAATAAAGAAAGATCTTTCCCTACAGTCTTCAGCTAAAGTCTGGAGCACGTCCGTCCGACATGAAGCCCACACTCTCCAGAACTCGGAGAGACTAAGTTTGTATTATCTTAAGGTGCAAAGTCTATGCTGTATTGTCAGAGCATCCTTTAGGATGTGATACGTGGGGAATGCCCGGCTGAATTAGAATCATTCTGTTTTGACTTGTTTCCCCTTGCTGCAGCCATCAGAATCTTCATGAGGCTGAGAGTGTATCTGATGTACTCATCATTTCCAGGCTCCAAGAAGCAGTGGGTACTCGACATTGGATCTAAGTGTGTAAATGCAAGAGTGACTATGAAAAAACCACTTGAAGGAAAAGGATTCTTTACAAAATTTCATTATTACTCAGAAAGTTATTAAAACACATCAGTAAAGAATATTTTTGCATTGGTCAAAGCATCAGATGAAAAGTTCTGCTTAATTTTTCGACAGGGTCCATAGCAGGTGATAAATGACAAGACTTTTAAATACATCTTTGTTTAATCATCTCTCTCTGATTTATTTAAATTCAAAAGGTCACCTTAGGAGGTGATCATGATTTCAAATGTGTTCAAAACCCCAGTGCATGTTGCACGGGACCATATGCATGGTTCATGTCTGACAGCCTTTGTTGGCTGCATGACAACTGGGACCAACCGTGGCCACTTCACTGCCAGAACACTTGGAAGACAGGGGATCTATGTGCCATCTTGTCCAGTCTCGTAAAAGAAGCTCTTGAGCTCCTCTACATATTTCTCATCCTCAAAAGGCTTCCTCTGGCTGCCAGGCTGTAGAAACTTCTTCACTGTGGGGAGGTCGCTGATTTTTGTTCTCAGGGCCTGCAATATAAAACCTCAAAGTGAGACCCAAACCAATGTGCCCCAGGAAATCCAACCTCTCCTTAACAAAAACCAAATAACCCCTTCAGCAACAGGAAGGTGGAGCCCAGATGAAGAGGTGGGAAGAAGGCTTGACTAACCCTTCCTTCCCAGAACACCCTGAAGACTTTATCTAGCTTCAGTCAGCCCTACCTTCCTTCCCACCCTTTGTGTAAAGAAAAAGGAAAGAAAATGTCTCTCAGATGCTAACACAGAGAAACCCTCACAATCATTGAAATCAAGATGCCGAGTTGGAATGATGACAAAATAGAACAGGCAAGCCAGAGTCTGGTCTTCATGAACTTATCACAGTGAGAGATGAAAGACGGGTGTTGCTGGGTTGACAGAGAACACGCTTGTGACAGCTATTCCCAGTTGTCAACTTGACTATATCTGGAATGAACTACAATCCAGAAATGGAGGGCATGCCTGTGATCCAGACCCTGCGGTTGGAAGACACAGGCTTTTGATCTGGATCTTGCCATGGGATGACACACTTTTGATCCAGATCTTGAGGCATGGTGGCCATAAAAAGCTTAGGCCAAGGCAAGGTGGTACATGCCTTTAATCCCAGGAGAAAGAGGCAAGCTGATCCATGAGTTCAAGACCAGCCTGGGACAGAGCAAGTTCTACCTAAAGAACTGCTTAGGTCCAGGCGTAGTGGTATACACCTTTAATCTGGACCAAACCAGAGGCCTACATAAGGATGATGGAAGGAGTCCAGTTTATACAGAAGACCAGCTGAAACACCCAACCTCATGGGAATGAGCAACTACTAGATTCTTGGACTTCCAATTCACAGCGGACCATTGTTGAGTTAGTTGGACTGCAGATGGTAAGTCATTCCAGAAAATTCTCTTAGTATAT
Source organism: Mastomys natalensis (assembly GCA_021653895.1). Classification (NCBI taxonomy): domain Eukaryota; kingdom Metazoa; phylum Chordata; class Mammalia; order Rodentia; family Muridae; genus Mastomys; species Mastomys natalensis. The sequence goes on from JAJTUV010000594.1 coordinate 1,373,214, forward strand.
AGAGATATTCCATAAGTTCTGTGACTCTGGAGAACCCCTGACTAAGACAGTGCCCGTGCTGAGAGAAATACAATGTATGCTAATGGGAGCAGAATCTGAGAGCAGAAACAGAAAGAGAGCTGCTAGCATAAGACTCAGTGCACAGTGACAAAGGTCTCTGCGATAAAGGGCATTATACAAGGGAAAATTATACTTGTTGAGGTAGTACCTACTCGTCAAGTCTCCTGGTACTGTAGGAGTCTCTTCATGCTCCAGAAACAGGCCTGGAAGATCATTTCCCAGCTGGTGGAGGGGGCAGGGGATGAAGATTGGATTTGGCAAGATGCCAGAAGCCTGACAATATTTGATGTGAGATTTGTGCTAGGAGAGGAGAGCCCCTCTGAGGGAGCGAGCTATCACACCTGAAGCCGGGGGGAGTTGGCCACGACACTGTCATCCAGCTCCTCGATGTGGTAGAGAAGTTCAACCACGTGGATGTCAGCCCTGCTCAGTCTGTTTCCAACAAGGTAGTCTTGCCCGTGGTTCTTCAATGCCTAGAGAATACAGGAAATCGACTCATGAACATATACAGTCTGGCTGGAACCCCAGTATCTCCCTGACCCTTTCAGCCCAATTCTCCCCTGTCTACGGCCTTGCCAAGAAAGTGTGGGGTTCTGGACTCTCTCTAGGACCCTGTCACAAAGGAGGGGAGACAGGGAGTCTGCTGTCTCCTCCATGCAAGTCAAAAAGACTCTCCATTTTCCTTTCCAGATCCACATGGTATTCACATCGCCTGCCCTTTGCTGAATTTTACCTAAGTACCAAGGGCTCACCTCCTGCTGCAGTTTCTCCCTGATCCTACACCCTAAAATTGGCAATGTTTCAGCTCTCCCCATACATAATGAATGGGAGCCCATACATAATGAAGTTGCTTGGCTTTCATGGCAGCCCCCTTCACCCATGCGTAGACCATTTTTGGGTAGGCGAGTATACATTTCTCCACTTGTCTGTTTTCCTCATCCTTTACATTTGCTTCTGGGATCTAAAGTCAACTGGAGAAACTGGGAAGATAGTTTAGTTGATAAAGTGCCAGGTCTGAAAGCACAAAGACCTGGTTTCAGATGCCCAGAATCCACTCGAGAAAATGGAACATGGAGCTCAGTGGTTAAGAACACTGGCTGTTCTTCTGGAGGTCTTGGGTTCAATTCTCAGCACCCACATGACATCTCACAACTGTCTCTAACTGGAGTCCCATAGGATCCGAGGCTCTCTTCTGCTATTCATGTGTGTGTGTGTGTGTGTGTGTGTGTGTGTGTGTGTCCACCTGCCACAGTACCTGTGTGGGGATCAGAGGACAACCCAAGAGAATAGGTTCTTTTCCCCCTCCACCACATGGGTCCGAGGTTTCAAGCTCAGGTCATCCGGTTTGGTAGCAAACACTTTTACCCGTGGAGATAACATTTCAGCCAACAAATGAATGCTGCAATTTACACAATGTATTTACATTCACGGGATACTTTTATATTTCATAGCATAGGTGACCTGATTTTAATAATGGCTGCAGAGATTATCATCATGTGACATGTCCTACATCCGTTATCAGCACCACAAAGACCAGAGTGGGGGTCTGACCATACATCGGCACTGCCTACCTTAGACCTGGCACTCAAGCAACAGCTTAACATTCACTGGATGAGTGAATGAATGAATGAATGAATGAATGATCTAATGCTCTACAGGTGGAAATTAAGCAGTTATTTCATTGCTTATTTACAAGTATGTACTTCTTCTGGCCCGTTTTTTGATTTGCGCTTTTATTCAACATGATCTCGGGTGATTTCCATCATGTAATGTTTATTCACACACAGAAAGAGGTCTTATTAAAGCAGGGACTAGATATAGTGATGAGATTTTATTCTCTTATGTTTATGTAACTTCCTTGGGAAAAAAATCAGGAAAGTAACCTGTAAATCATGACGTCATTTCTCTGTTCTATGTGTCAGTGTATAGATGTCCCATCTCTTGAACACTACAATAGTCTCTGATGAGCAGCTGCTCGCCGGCCTCTGGGCACTCGGTGACCGTGTGTCACTTTCATTGTGATGCTCCCGAGTTAGTATTATGGTGCCCTGCATGGTCTATTCCAGCCTCTAAGGTGACTCAGACTTTTACACAGTCCAGTTCTAATTATGAGCAGGAGGTCACACCATCTGAAAATTCTAGAATGGATCCCACCAGAATCAATTTTTATGAAACTCTGATATAACTAGAATGATGCCTCTGCACAATACCTTCAGTGCTAGACTAATACTAATAAAAGCTCTTTCGAAAGGAAGGTCAATGCCCAGGAACAGTGGCCCTGTTCTCCTCCTGTCTTTGTTAGACTGAATGTCTATGATCCCCAACATTCATATACTGAGATTCTAACTCATGATCTGATATGGATTGTAGGTAGAACATTTAAGAAATAATCAAATGTTCTCATGAATGGCATTAGTTAGTGTTCTATCTATCTATCTATCTATCTATCTATCTATCTATCTATCTATCTATCTATCATCTATGACCTATCTATCCATCTATCATCTATTTATCTATCTATCATCTATCTATCTATCTATCTATCTATCTATCTATCTATCATCTATCTATCCATCCACCTATCATCTAGCTAGCTAACTAGTTAGCTAGCTCACCTTGAGATGGGCTCTCTTGTAGCCAGAGTAGCTAATGCTAACTTTGAACCTGCTCTTCCTGCCCCCACCTCCTGAGTGCAGGGATTACAGATGTGCTGGTGTTATAGGCATGTAACATCCTACCTGACTTATGTAGTGCTGGAGATGAACCCACGGCTTTGACCATGTTAGGCAAATACTCTACCACCTGAACTGTAGCCCAGGCCTCCCATTGCCGTGATTATAATGGCACTTCTGAGAGCTTCTTTGAACCATCTGCTATGTAAGGACTCAGCCAGAGGTCAGGCATCCGTGAACCAAGAAGCAGGCCTTATAAGAAAGGAATCCACCAGAGCCTGATCTTATACTTCTCAGTCCCTAGAATTATGAGAAATAAGTCTCCTGATATGTGAAGCGCAAGCCATTTAGTCACTGCCATTTATGCTGTAGCAGCCCTAAACTGGAGGATCCTCTCTTAGACCATGGTGGCCTCTAAACTCAGTGCTGCTGAAAGAGACACAGCAGCCTTCACTTACCCCTTCAAAGGCAGGGAGATAACACTTTCTTGCTTTCCGTGTGATCTGGGCAAGGCTTACATCCTTCTGCCCAGGTGGAAGGAATGGGTAACGCATAATCATGTCATTCAAATCATATGTACCTTCTGGGTACATGTCAATCCTGAAAGAGAAAATTCTTATCAAATACTTCCTTCCTGTCTTGTATTCACTGTTTAAAAACCTAAGAGATGAGGCTGGAGAGATGGCTCGGTGGTTAACAACCTAGGGGAATAGAACTCAGATGGCGGCCAAGTCACGCTTCCTTCGTTGGGACCTCCAACTCTCATGTTTAAGTTAATGCTTGTTTCTTAGATATACAGGCAAGATAATGTGTGTGAAATTTTTATGTCCATGTAACTAAACATGGTAGAAGGAGCATCAGTGATCCACCAGAGTCAATACTGAAAGAAAGTGGCATCCATAACCATAAACCCTACAAAGAGGGCTTGTGTCTCCTGTGGTGTGCCCTGTGTCACAACGGCTCTGCCGTTCCTCCCAAAGCCTGTCACGTGGCTTAGGCTCATTACAGACCTAATGTCAGAAGCTGTCTCAAGTCTCCATAAAACACAGATCCACTACCCTCTCCTGTCCTCTTGTCTAATTCAAGCTTACATTTCTTGAGTCCCCACCTGAAACTGCACCTTACTAGATATGCTATTTTAGGATCACAGGTGTGTTATGTTATAGGAAAGCTTGAATGGAATTTAAAATGAAGTTGCTGGGCTGCCTTTTAAAAATAATCTGTTGGTTGAGCTATGTTCATAACTGTAATCGTCACCCAGGCATCTCATTTGGTGCTTTTCCATAAGGTCATCAAAGCTGCAAAGAACGACATTCTCCAGTCCCGGTAAGCCTTAGCAACACTGTGTGAATGACCCATAGCTTTTGCAGCCAAGCCCCGATACCCCACTCCCAATGCTAGACTGCTTCTAATCTGCTTCCTGTCTCTATGGATTTTGGTATTTTGGACATTTTAAACAGAAGAGAAGGCACAGTGGGTGGTGTATTAGATCTGAACTCTTCTATATAACAAAATATCAAGGGTTATTTCTGCTGTCCCACAAGTCAGTTCTCCCCCTGCCCTCCTCCTGCCTTCCCCCCTGTAGATATGATACACTGTGTGACTGTAGAACACTCTCCTCATCCATTCATCTGTTGAATTGTTAAATATTATAAACAACGTAGCTAAGAACACTCTGATATAAGCATAGCCAAGGATGCATGTCCATTTCTCCTGGATATACTCCTGATGGTATTTCTGGGTCAGTGGTAACTCTATGTCTAACCTTTCCATGAAAAACTGCTGAGAGTCTTGCCTCTACAGAGTAAGCAAGAGGAATCAAGATTCCATGAGCTTTGTCTTAGTCTCTAACCACAGATTTCTATACCCTGCTCTACAGTCACGGCTCTCTAAGGGCAGCCATGTTTGCTGCTCCCTCTCCACAGGAGTCTCCCACCTTGATGTCAGTGCAAATGCCCAGCCTGAAGCTGGTTGTGATCTCCCTACCCTGGTTATGCTCAAGAGGGGACTTAAATCCTTCTCATAGTATCCGTTCATAAGTACAGGAAACTCATCATACAGGGCTCTCACCTTCATGTCCTTCCCATAGAGGTTGTATTTGGAGGCAATATAGTTGAGAATGGCTCTGGTCTGCACCAGCTTCATCCCATCAATCTCCAGCATGGGCACTTGCTGGAACATCAAACTCCCATCTATTGGATGAAGCAAAGAAAAGAGAGAACTGTCTATAGCTCTGATATGCTTGTTATGATAACTGAATCTATAGGTGAAAAACACAAGTGGGAGCCTTTCAAGTTTTAGTTTTTGCTTCCTATTCCTTCCTTTTCTTATTTTAAATTTTAACTTATTTTAAAATGTTTATATGTATGGGTGTTTTGCCAGCATGTTTCTTTGTGTCCCATGTATATGCCTGGTAGCTATGGGAGTTAGGAAGGACATCAGATGGCTGGAAACTGGAGTTACAGATGTTTCTGGGCTGGGTGCTTGGGGATTGAGCCTAGTTCCTCTGTAAGATCAACAGGTACTTTTAAAATGAGCCCCTTATTTTTTTCAAACTTTTTTTTTCCTCTTTAGCCTGACATTTAGCATTGCTGTTTTCCACATCTAGATATGCTGTTGGTCTCTATAGTTCCTAACTTAATTCATCTTCATGGGTCTTTTAGGAAGAAGTTAAGGAAGCCGTAGGGCATTCCTTACTTCAAGGTCAGCACATAGACAGGGATTTCTAGGTAGCGTCTCTGTATGCTCTTTAACACCATGGATATGATCTTTGTCCTCTCTCCTTCCTTCCCTCCCTCCCTTCCTCTCTCCCTCTTTTCTTTCCTCCCTCACTGCCTCCCTCTCTCCTCCTTCCTTCCCTCCCTCCATGCCTCCCTCCCTCCCTCTTACGCTTTCACCTGAACTTCAAATTATTGTTACTATTTCATTATCCACCTACAATATTACTGAGGAGTTGTGTTTAAAAGCTTGTTAGAGAACGCAAGGTAAGCAAGTGCTGGGTACTGTGGGCTCCTAAGCTGGTGAAGCTAATTCTAGTACAGAAAGCACGAAAAAAGGAAAGAGTCCATTCCTGAGGTCCTGGGGGTGGAGCCTCAGTAAATCCTCAGAGCCTTTGCCTCAAATCCTCAGAGAAGAGCCTTTTTAAGCTCTGAGAGCCCTGCTGGGCCTACTCAAGGGGCTCATCCCTTACAGCCTACCCCTCTGCCTCTACCATCTCATGATACGCTACAATCTCACAGATAAAATCTGGTATTTAACCATGATATTGAGGACACTGTTCAGAGGCAGTTAGATCTTAATTCTTACCATTCTTTAACCTTTTCAAGTCTTTTAGTGTTTTAATATATTTCTCTTCAAACTGTAAAGCAAAAACAGTACATGAGTTCTTGTTCATCATCCCACGACTTGTTGAGTTTTTCAACATGACAGAACCTGTGCATACCCTGTGAAGGGAAATATCCTTTAGTTTGGTAGGAACATTGATAAGCTGGTCTTAGCCGTGTAGAAATTGATTATAGATATAAAAAGTACAAGGAAGAGGAAGGACACACATCTACTCATTCCTGTAGTTCACTGCCACCACGACCACACCTATGTCTATGATGACGTCATGGCTTTGGAGGAATGTAATGGAGGCAAGAGACTGAGAATTTCTCCTAACCACATCTCAGAGGAGTGTCCAAGAGAGATGTGATCAGAACTTTTTGCATCTCCACCATGGCATATGCTATGCAACTAAACTAACTAACTAACTAACTAACTAACTAACTAACTAACTTACTTTGTGCCACTGAGAGGCCTCTGTTGTAATTGACAGCATTCCACTCCCAGGCAGCTGTGGGGTGAAGTAAAACAGTCCCAGTGGATACATAACTTTAACCTTACAAACAGTGTTACACAACTGTCTACAGGGTGCACTAACGTAGAATTCCACATTTAAGGAAAAATATCAGAGTTATCACATTATTTTTCCCTGAAAATAAAACTACCTTTGATTTCTGATATGACAGGAGAGGGTGAAATGGCACCATTGTAAAGTTACATTGATTAGACACATTATTAAACACTGGTATACCAACTAAATCACTATACATTCACATGACTGAGAAAGTTCCAGGTTTCCACTTAGATAGATATGTCAACATTTGGATGTATCAGTACTGTTAATCATATAATCCTATGGGTTTCTCTTTTCTTCAAATCACTTAATACTGATGAAGATACAGCTTGGTCTTGATCTGCATTCAGTAATTTAAACCTTGTCCTGAGGCAAAGACACCCAGGTTGGAATGACAGCCAGTAGCAGTAGCAGAGACTTCTCTATCTGGCCAGAAGTTCTGTGGTCACATGCAATGAACCATCAAGAAGAAAACCTGGTTCTTTTTTTTTTTTCCTTTTTTGGTTTTTCGAGACAGGGTTTCTCTGTATAGCCCTGGCTGTCCTGGAACTCACTCTGTAGACCAGGCTGGCCTCGAACTCAGAAATCCACCTGCCTCTGCCTCCCAAGTGCTGGGATTAAAGGCATGCACCACCACCGCCTGGCGAAAACCTGGTTCTTATTTAACATACATTATTCAGTGAGCAGACTCCATGTCCAACTAGAAGTCCATTGGGACAATCAAGATCTTTGGATTTCAATTGCCAATGTGTTCTGGTTTCAAAGGAAGCTCTGCCTCATCTAAGATGTGTGATCCAGGCAGTGACTGGCAGTGACAGAGGCCTTTGGTTGCTCTTTAAAATGGAGACGAGAGCATGTTCTTAGACTGATATAGACCTGCTGAAACACATTGTGCTGGGTCAGGCCCACACAAGCCAGGTGGTAAGCAATAGCGGTGTTGATAGTGGCTACTGTATTTTTACAGAGTTTCTTATAAAGAAAAGTCAGAGTTCTGGGGTTCCTAGCATCATCTTGTGTCTGTATATGACTATGCAGGTCATACTGCAGAGAAACTAAGGAGACGTGTGCAGTCAGTTTATCAGGTGTTCAAGAAAGAAAGTGAAGGACATCATGGTCATTGCAGAAGGGTGAAGAGTTGGGGAGGGGATGACATTGGCTAATATGGTATTCATAGTAGGGCTCTTGGTGTATAATGAGGCTGTAATGATGAGCCTTTGGACACAGAGATCCGAGCAGGCCTAAGCAAATGTCTTCAGAAAGTCCCACCTACCATCCTATTTTGTCACACCGGGATGGAGAATGGAAACCATAAGCTATTCCCATAGACTCTACCTTTTGAGCTTACATTGCCCACAGGATCCTATTCTGCACTGTATACCTGACATCTAGACTGTTGAAACCAGATTAACCATTCATTACAAGTACGATGACCTGGAACAGCACCATGGTTTATGAGTATCGCTTGCTTATTTCTTTGTAAAGTTGAGAAATGATCGGGTCAAAGTCTGTGCTCTCATGAAGCAATGCAAAAAGTGCAATCCCAAGACTCAGGCAAATTCATTGCTATGAGGATGAAGGGAAGGCATGAGCAGCCACCCATAGGGATGTAATCTCATTCCTTAACTTCCCTCCTTTACTCTCAGATGAGGGTCGAGGGCTTCTGAGAGAACACACATGACTTTCCAGTCAAGAGACCCTCACAATTGCTGGGTCCTTCTGGTCTGAACCAAGGTTTTTTTTTTCCTGAGACCTCTAGGGGTAGCACCACAGTCCAAAGATCCTGACCAGGTTCCTGCTCAGGTAGTAGGAACCCTTGTCAAATACTTGATCTTGTCCTCTTGATACAGAGGTTGCCATATCACAGGTACCCATCTGTCTTTGTCAACCTGTACCCCGCCAAGTACAGCACAGAACAGTCCCATGGCTATCAGGTAGTTACTATCCTCATCTACCCACTTCTGATGTTCTGTGCTCATTTTGACTAGTTGAATTTTTTTTCTAATCATATAATTTCAATTAATTTGTTAAGAACATTTGTGAAACATATAAACATGCAGAAAAGCAGACAGCTGTTCTTTGTGCCTTCAACAAACTGTACAACCCAATGAACAATTAATTGGTTCAATAATGCCTTGTCTTCCCAACCCCCAACCTCACCCCTTCTTACCCCTCTGGCTTAGTTGTGCTACTCCTCCGGCCTGTGTAGTGTTTTATTTTGATACTTCCACCCCACCCAAAATTTTCACTACAAATGACATAGTCACTCCAGTGATGCCGCTCCTTTCAAAAAGTAAAAGGGGGAGATATGGGACCATGAAAGGTAGCTTGGTCCCTGGTTGACCTAAGGCTAGAAACCCCAGAGACCCTGAAGGGACGGTAGGAGTTTCACCTGTTCCCTGGTACCAGGCCCCTGTCACTAGCCTCAGCCCCGCCCCCTTGATTTCTGGCTCTCAGATATGTAAGGACAGTGCCTCAAGCCCCTCCACATGTAGAGGACATGACCTGTGGTCACATAGGCTCAAGACAGATCTCCATTTTAATGAGGTATCTAGAGGCCTGTAGGGCTTAGCCAATAAGCTTTCCTTCCCAGACACTCCTCCCTGCCAAAGGCATTTAACCTCAGGCCCACCCTGAGACATGAAGTACAGTTTTACTCATTCACTTTCCACCATGACAATAAATGTTTTAAAACCATGGACTGTCTCTTTTCATCAGGATCTGCCATGGGGAGCCATGGAGAAGGCCTTTGCCTATAGAGCCACTGTCTAATCTCCAGTAGAAGGCCTCTCTGTGCTAGCAGCCATGGCCTCAACCAAGCCTAAGCTCAAGACTGCCACCATCAAGCCAAGGACTCTCCCCACAGGATCCAGCCTCTGTAGGATCCCTGCGGGGCCCCTACTCCATTCTCAGCTCTTCCAAGGCTCCCAGCAGTGCCTGAGTGTTCAAGAGCCTAAGAACCAGACCGCCCCGCCCCGTCCTCATCATAGGCCCAGGCACCCCTGAACCAGCTCCAGCTGTTCCATGCTTCTGACTGCGCTTCCCCACCCCTGGAGCAGTGTCCTGGGGCTTCCCTAAAGCCCAACACCCACCTGACTACATCGTGGGGTAAGCACTGTCAAATGTCCCGTGTCCTGCCTCCCCGAGGGGTTAAGCCCTGTGGCGGAGCAGATGCGGGACCTCAATAACCCTACACCTATCTATCTATCTATCTATCTATCTATCTATCTATCTATCTATCTTCTATCTATTGAAAACCTCTCAGAGAAGGCTGCTTTTCCCCAGCATTCAAGCTGGTTCAGACTCTTTGAACCACTACCCCATTTAAGCTTCGTTTCTTCCATTCCAGCCTGGTACACAACACAGCAGTGCCTGGATACTCCAGGGCAGAAGCAGGCATCACACTCCAACAAGGCCATACCTCCAATAATGTTATTACCTATGAGTCTAGAGAGGCCATTTTCATTCAAACCACCACAGATGGCTCACTGGGTCAAGGTGCTTGCTGCCAACACTGAGAATGTGAGTTCTAGCTCCAAACCTACATGGTAGAAGGAAAAAACTCACTCCCACAAGATATATTCACACACACACACACACACACACACACACATACACAGAGGCCAGGCCATATGCTTACTCACTCACATACACACAATACAGAAATAATAACAAATGCATTAAAATCATAAATTGATGAGTAATATATTTTTCAGGACATCCCACCATATTAATACATAACTATATTTCATACTTCAATAATGTAATTTGTTTCTCTAAAGCACAGGAATCATGTAAAAATAACTCTAATGCACGATCGCAACAAAAAAGATGATTTAGTGTCGCTACCCAGGACCCGCGTCTCTAATTTTTATTTAAATGACAGATTATTTTTCAGTTTGTTTAAATACAAATAAAGTCCATAAAAGTGATGCTTCTTATATTTCTTTCAAACTTGGTAAGAAGAAAGATTTAATAATTTCTTAGGTCAAGTCTGTAAATCTCTCTCTTTTAAAGATTTGTCTTATTTATATGAGTACACTACAGCTGTCTTCAGACACACCAGAAGAGAGCATCAGATCCCATTACAGATGGTTGTGAGCCACCATGGACTTGATGGGAATTGAACTTAGGACCTCTGGAAGAACAGCCAGTGCTCTTCACCGCTGAGCCATCTCTCCAGCACCCATGAATCTCTTAATAACTGAATTTTGTATTCCAACTAAAACTCTTAATAAATGATCCCATGAGAAACATCATGTGGCTTATGAGAGGAAAGTATTTCATTCAGTCAACTCAGGTCCAACTTAGAACCTACCATCTTGGGCCAATCTTAGAACCTACCTCTATTCCAGCTGCAGCCAAGAGCCATCGGACAGACTCCATTCTGCCTCGTGAATTGAAATAGTGAAGGATGGGCTTGCACGCCATGACAGCTATCTCTTTGTTTCTCTAAACATGAATGAATAAGAGAGACCATGGGAAATGCATTTTATAACAGATGCTTGGATACCATCAACTAGAATAAAAAAGTATCTTCCTTCCTGACACTTAAATGGATTCTTGGATTCTTGCTCCAAATTGTTACCTGCAATGGCCAACCATGGATTAAAATATACCAGTCCCAGATCACCTTTGGTTAAAATGCTACTGCTCTTGGCAGGCTAACAGGTGTAAAATAACATTTGTGATTATGCCTGTTTGGGAGTTGGTGGGAAAAGAAAGAACCAGAGAACTCAAATACACTGAAAACCCCCTAACACCCTCAATACCCTCTCCTGATACACTGTCTTTATTATTCATGCTATACCTATAAAGTTGTTATTAATTCTACATTCTAGTTAATGAAAGGACAGAAGGATGGCAGAGTGAGGAAGAAGAATGCATGGGGAGTCTTCGGCCTCACTCACAGGCATGTGTCATACATGTGGGCACATGTACGTGCTCGCTCACTCATTCTAGATGATAACATACATATTGATCAAGCCTAGTCAAGGCAGTTGGATAGCCTTTGACCTACCTCAACCTGCTCAGAAGGTGGAACATAGCGAAGAGTCAGAGCATGAAAACCATCAGCTCCTGGCATGACCTTTACCTTTATAAGGGTCCTGGATGACTAATCTCGTCATGATAACACAAGTAAAAGGCTCACTGAAGGCAGGGGCCCAAGAGCTGAGACCCAGGGCGAAACAGCTACACGTTCTGAAGCTCTTTTATAAAACATTTAGGATATATAGTGCTGCACAACATACACACACACACACACACACACACACATATATATATAGTACTGTACACACACATACATATAGTGCTGCACAATACAGATATATAGTACTGCACACACATACACACATATATATAGTGCTACACACATATAGTGCTTCATAACATATATATAATGTTGCAAAACATATATAGCACCGCACAACATATATATTTATAGTACTGCATACACACACGTATATAGTGCCAATTAATATATATATATATATATAATATATATATATATATATATATATATAGTGCTTTACATACATATACATATATAGTGCTGCACATAAACACATATATATAGTTCTGTAGTATATATATATAGTGCTATATACACATGTACATATATATAGTGCTGTACAATATATACATATTTAGTGCTTCACACATACTTATATATAGTGCTGTATACACATACACACATATAGTGTTTTAACACACACACACACACACACACATATATAATATCTCACTGCATACACATATATATAGTGCTGCTCATACATAACATGTATACATATATGCATTAAGAGAGGCAGATAAGTATGATAAGGGGAAATATAAACGATGTAGGACACATATGTGTGAAAATCTTATAACAAAACTCACTATTTTACATACCAACTAAAAGTTAAAGTGTTTTTTTTTTATTAAAGAAAAATTATTCTTAGAGTTGTTTTTTTTTTAATAAAAGCAAGAATACACTAGCTTTACCAACACTCATGTTTCTGAGAAATTGTGTGACTTGAATTACAGAGGTCCAAATGTTTTTAAAACACATATTTTAAAATGGACAATTCAAAAAAAGAATCAAACCTTTATAAAGTATAACGCCCTTAAAAATACACACCTCACTTGTCTTACTAGTTGTAGATCACAGTGTAAACTGTAATTCCTTATCGGGGTGTGGCATGATCAGAAGAGGGGCCTGAAGAGTGGAGTCCACACTGCTTGAGGCACAGAGAACTGTTAGGGATGAAGAGCCTAGGGACTCAGTCCTCCCAGGAGTCCTGACTGAGGATCATGTTAAGTTAGGAAGTGACGTTTTAGCTTAAGAAACACTTTACCGAATGATCCTTACTGTTTCTGAAAATGAGGCTGTCCAAGGCCAGGCCAAAACTAGGGTAAAGGTTACATTAATGTGTTGCTGGGTAAACAGGAAACGAGGCCAAGGGAGATAATGATTCCCGGTGGCTGTAATATACTTTTGATGAATGATTAAAACTGAAAGCATGCTGTTTGACAGGTGCTCCCTCTCGTCTGTCTGGACAGCCTTGAGTGGGGAACTATCAGCCAAGCAGTTCCATCATGGCTGTTGGAAGCCCAGATGTTCGAGAAACTTTATAATTACTCTAAAACGCTTCAGCAGCTGGAGAGAAAGATGTGTTCCGGCTATGATCACTCCAGACTGTAGAAAATCAGCATTGTAAACAAGGTGAGCTTGGTGAGCCCTAGATGCCCTTGAATAGGCTGTAACCATTTCCACTACCGCCAGAGGCAGAGCAGGGCACTTCCACTAAGGTCTGAGATTAATACATTGTATCAAGACTATCCGTACCAACCCACTTGCCATGCTCCGCCATCTAAGCTTCAAGCTGCTCTGCTACCTCCACTACACTGTTGATCTGATATCTAGGCTGCTTCTTTGTGTTATCAGTTCAGCCATGCTACACAGATGGGAACAGACTGCAAAAGAGGAGTCTTTTTACTGAGCCTAATATTTTAAAACAAGGGGGCGCAGCACATGAGAATATCTCCCAGATAAATCACCAAGAGACCTGAACAACCCACTTATAGGTACAACACAGCAAGCCTTGTATGCAAATAAAGGTTTGTGTCTGGACCAATCACAGCACTGGCCCATTGGCTCCCCAGCCATAGTGGTCCTTCTGCTGGGTCACAAGGGAGAGGCACTTCCCCTCTGGAAAATGGTTGCTACAATGTTTCTGCAGTTTCCTCAAGGCATCTGGGGAGTTCAAAATGAGAGTAATGAGATAAAGGTAGGTGAGCTGGCTGTTTGGCTAACAGTTCCTTTGTGTAAGGCAGCCAGGGCAGCAAGAGACATCCAAGACTTTGCTTATCCCCAGGAGCCTGAACAAGAGAAGGCAGTGCTTACAATAAGAACAGGAAGGAGTTATTGTTAACCGAGTTATTGTTAACCACGATTTTTAACCAGTGATTTTTAACCACTGATTTTTAACCAGTGCTTTAATGATATTTAACATCTACCCAGTGCCCCAGGGGAAGAGAAATGTTCCAAAGCTTTCTCAAAACTATGGGGATTTAACTCACAAAAGATGAAAACTCAGCCCCGGTAGCTCAAAATCTAAGGTAGAAACTGATATTAAATAAGTAATACCAAAGTAACTCAAGGAAAGTCTAAATTGAGAGACTACAATAGCCGCTGAAGGTAAAACACCACCAATCAGGGCCAACAACTTATATAAAGGCTGAATTGGCTGGCAAGGTCCTGAGAGTCAGGCTCCAAAGGGAAGCAAACAAATAGTTGCCACACTAACTAGATAAAACTCTAGACACTTGTGTTCATGTATACTTCAGAGAAACAACACTTTGGTATAAATATGGTCCATGCAATGTTTGAGACATACTTGGATTGATAATTACAGTTTGTCTGAAGTTCTTATTTGACTTGGAGTTCTGCATCTTGTTTGGAAACATAGCAAGAAAGCACTCCAGTTCACCAACTGGTTGAAGGCTAGATAGATAAAACTAGAATCTTACAGCCAATTATTGCTGTAGACTGCATTACATTCACGAAAACCACACAACTCAGGTTCTTGAAAAAGCCAACCACAGAGACAAAGCAAAATCTAACTGAAATACTCCAAGTTTTAATTACAACCTTTGAGAGGGATGAGTTAACCAGTTCTTTTGTAAGAGCAGCAAGAGCAGTAAAGAGTGGATGGTAGCTGCCTCCCACTGTGGCAACAGAAAGAGAAGTACAACAATAAAAGACAGCTTCCAGGGCAATAAGATAAGGATGGTAGAAATATAGAGAAGGAAAAAAAAAAGTGGGAGAGGGGACAAAAAGTTGAGGCTGAAGGGCTAAGGATGAAACATGGTTGACAGGTTTATCTCAAGTGTTCGAGCTCCAACACCACATGAAACTAAGCATGGTGGTCCATTCCCTATCATCCCAGCACTTGAGAAGTCGAAACTGAGGATTACAAGTTCAAAGCTGCCCTTGGCTAGATTGAGTTCGAGGCCAGCATGGACTACAGGAGAGACCCTCTCTCCATAAGAGAAAAGGAGTGAGGGGGATCCAGAATGCAGAAACTAAAGGAGAATGGAAGACTAAAAGAGCTACGAGCACCATGGAATAGAAACTGCAAGACCAGCCACTAGAAGAACTCCAAAGAATAGTTGCGTTTCAACGCTCATACCAATAGGGTCTCAAATACTCTAAAGGCAGCGAATAAAGCAGCGGATCGATCGCAACCTTCCTAATGCTGCGACCCATTAATACATTCCTCACGTTTTGGTAACCCCCAGCCATAACATTATTTTCGTTGCTACTTCATAACTATAATTTTGCTACCGCTATGAATCATAATGTAAACATCTGGTAGGCAACAGGGACTTAAGAGGATCTAAAGAAAGGTAATGCAATTCAGACTGATTTTTGAAAAAAACTACTCTGGTTGTAAGTGGAGAAGAGAGTAGAGCGAGGGAAGCGGCTCCCCATCCCTACCCCCATTCCCACCCCCACCCCAGCATTTGTCTGCCCCCTCTTCCTTCCAAGCTAGGAAAGCTCACTACCACAAAAAGTCATTGTCGGGTTTCCTGTAAGATGTTTTATTTTATCCTACCATCAGCTGACAGTAAAATCCACTCCCGAGCCTAAGGCAGGGGAGGGAGAAGTGACTACATCTGGCTTCAAACTGATACGACTCCGGCTAACCTGTGAAAACTAGGCACAGCCTTTAACCGCTTAACTGTGCGTGTGCATTTTTACGTGCTGAGGCTTTAACCATTATGTTTCCTTGAGGTCCCTGGACATGAAAGACATTTCCCAGCGACGTCTGCATGATCCTGAGATGGCTGGAATTCATGAGCTCACTTTGTAACCTTTACCAAGACTCCAACACTAGGAAGGTGGAAGGCCATTGGGTAGGAGATTTAGGTATGTGAAAAATTAGAAAGTCAGAACATTGTCCGCAGATAGCATGGGGGTGGGGCACCACGATCTGCGGTCAGGGAGGGCTCAAAGCAAAGTCCATTTTATTTCTGCACCTTAGCAAGACAATCCAGGGCAGGGAAGTCAGCACTGTGGGATGAATATATACAACATCTGCTGTCCCGAGCCTCAACTGTGGCTAAAGAGAGAAACAGTGGTGGGGATGGGGGAGTGGCGCAGAAAAAGCGACACGCAAGCGCAGTACCTCATTCCGGAAGCAATCACAACGCAGTCGCACTCCTGCGGTGCGGCTCACCCTTTCTAACCCGGGGTTGGGGGTGGGGGGTCCAGGCCCTTAGCACGCATGCGCGGTCCCTTCATCGAGCTCCTCCCAGGAGCGTGGGTGTTGCTCATCTGCCTAGAGAGTCCGAGCCTGAGAATGTCAGGCTGGATTTTCTGCCCCCTCCCGGGCTGGCTGACACTTGCATGATCAGAAGAAGACAGAGTTCAAATTGTTCTGGTTTCAAAGCCCGAGTGCCCTTGTACCTCACTACTTAGGCAGGTCATGATCTACTTTTACTCTGAAACCAGGATAGCCAGGCTTAGATGTCCGGGAGGAATCTAAGAGCGCCAGCGTTGGAAAACATTCTGAGTCTTGCAAGTCCAGGGGAATCAGTTCCCCAAAAAAGAACCTTAAATTGACATGAAATTGTGCCTCGTGATACTCATGCCACTGCCAGTTTTGACTAAAAACGGGACGAACTTTCTGACCTCTGTTATATATACAGCGGTAGTCCTGGTATTGAGGAAGTCCAGGTGAGTGCGGAATAAATGAATTCCCACCCCCCAACAGACAAAGGAACCTAATATGTACATTAAACCTGAGACGTTCCTTTGCTGAACCTATTCCTCCCGTCCCCCCCTCCCCCCCCCCCCCAGGGGATTACTCAAACCCTAGAAGCTTGCCAGAACACTGGCAGCAAGACACAGGGTATAGAGGCATTTGCATCCTGAACTTTGCTTCTTACCTCCTGTTTGTCTGCCCTGTCCCAGCCTTCTCTCCTCAGACTCACAGAACTCCTTCCCTACTCAAATCAAAGAGAACTTTTTCTAATTCCTCATGTTACAACATTACATTAGCTGGAATACATAGCTTTTGCTCTGGGAAGTAATATCCTTCTAAGAGAATGTCTCAGCTAGCTGGCTCCAAAATCTTTTTCACCTTGCCACTACAAACTTAGAAGACGAAACAGTGTTTATTTTTCTATTGGACTCATGTTCTCTAAACAATTTTAAGACACCTCTGACACTATGGGGATCACACACTCGCAAATATATAGGAAAGGACCTTCTTCAGGCTCAACTTCCAACCGCCAAGCCAGCAAACCTATTTTACAAACTGAAACCAGGGCAAACTAAGGTGGGTATGATCACCATGCTGGCACTGCAGAAAATAGTTTCAGGAATGTGACACCAGAAGAAGAGGAATGTTTTGATCACAAGCATAGAAGAATGAATTAATGGAAAGTGAGCGGGCGAGGAGATCCGTGTGAACCCTGTTGTCCTTACAGTAAACCAGCAAAGCCCTAACAAGATAGGAAAGGAAAAGAAGAAACAATAATCTGACCAATAAAATTACCTCTCCTAATAACCTTAAATGTAATGACTTCGGCTCACTAGATAAAGACATGCAGCTTGCTTGACTAGATTTAAAACACTACATCCACATGTTTATGGTCTCCAAGAAACACACCTCAAAGGTAAAGACACTAGCCAATCTGCCAAGTGAATGGAAGCCAAAATCAAGTGGGCATGGCTCCTCTGATGTCTGCTAAATATACTTTAAGTCAAAGTTAGAAGAGATAAAGAAAATACTACATTATTAATAAGAGGAACAAATTTATTGAGAAAATATAAACAAGCATAAATTATATATACACATACATACATACATACATACATACATACACACATACACATATACATATATATCCACCAAACATTGGAGCCCTAATTTCATCAGCAAACATTAAAGGCCACAAGAATATGTCCTGATAAAATAATAGTGGATGACTTCAATACAGAAAATACCCTCCCCTCATCTTTAACATTCAATATAGTGTAATTGAATTGAATGAAACATTTTCTCCTGCATGGAGGCTCCTTAAAACTCAGGACATTCTAAAACAGTGGTTCTCAACCTGTGGGGTCGGGACCCCCTTGGGGGTCAAATGACCCTTTCAGAGGGGTCACATATCAGATGTCCTACATGTCAGATATTTATATATATGATTCCAACAGTAGCAAAATTACAGTTATGAAGTAGCAATGAAAATAAGTTTATGGTTGGGGGATCACCACAACATGAGAAGTTGTATAAAAGGATTGCAGAATTCAGAAGGTTGAGAACCAGTTAGGAAGGTTGAGAACCAGTGTTCTAAAGGGATGCTCAAGAGCACTTGGTAAGAAACTCACAATTCCAGGAAATCCCTGAAACTTACCACATTCATGAAGATTCCTCCTCGAGGTTATATAAACCATAAGACTCTGCTCTGAAATGGACCTTTCATGACCAGTAACTTGGGTCGATGTAGCTGACTGTAAGACTGTCCCATTCCTGTAAGTGACCCCCAAAACCTCACTGGCTCACCAAGTTAAACTTTGGCAGAATCTATTCTTCGACCTGTAATCAGTGCCCTATCTGGGATAAGAAGAACTTCCTTCACATGTCCCATGAAACACACACAGTGGTTTCTTCCTGTGCAACTAACACTACCATACCTATCTCAGATTGTACTTCAATGCCGTTTTAAGACTCATGTGTGAAGTAGTAAGCATAGTGCCCAAGCAGGCATACAGACAGGTACTAAGTGCCAACTGCCCTCTTCCTGGACACTGAAGCCCACATACCTGTGGGAACAAGTCCCTGAACTCTACTTACTCCAAAGTACACTTGACTATATCTGTGGCTCAGACAATCCCATCTTGGTCCTTCTCCACCCTGCTTTCCTCTTTCTAGAATATTCCACAGAATCTCTTGGTCTGCCGGTGCTGGCATTCCTTTTGACAGCCTAGTCAGGGATCACTCCAACGTTGGTTGATTAAAGTTTTTTTGTTTTGTTTTGTTTTAGCCTTTCTGGCCAATATTCCAGTTTAGTCTATCACTGAGGGAAGTCGAAACAGAAAGCTAGAGGCAGGAGCTAATGAGGAAGCCGTGAAGGAGTGATGCTTACTCGCTTGTTCTTCATGGCTTGCTCCCCATGGCTTGCTCAGCCTGCTTTCTTATAGCACCCAGGACCACCAGCCCAGGCATGGCCTCACCCACAATTAGCTGGGCCTTCACAAATCAATCACAAATCACGAAAATGCCCTATTGACTTGCCTACAGCCCAATCTTCTGGAAGCGTTATCTCAATTGTGAGTTCCTCTTCCCAAACAGCTAGCTCTAGCTTGTGGCAAGCTGACGTCAAACTAGCAAGCAAGTTCACAAGAATTTACCTCTGAATGATATTCATAAATCCCCACAGCTCTCTCTGACAAGACCAGTTCACCTTATTTGTTTCCAGGAGCAAGGAAAGAACCCGGCCACAGTGCCGGTCCTGGGCACACTGGAAGTTAATCTGGAAACCCTCTTACAGAAACAGGCTTACTGTGGTCCTGTTCTTTGCCTGGAATCCCAGAAGTAGCTCAGAGAGCTGTCACTCTGAGCTCAGAGCCTGGGGATTGAGAAAGACACCCTGCCCAACTAAAAGGTAGGAGAGCAAACGGAGGGAGGAGTTGGAGTGACGTAAAAGGCTTTGAGGAACGAGACCCCACTTGCTCCTCCAGGTCTGTCCATCAGCCCTTTCAACCAGGCGGTTCCAGAATCATGCCAAATTCCATCTGGTAATCCTGCAGCTCTGAGATGCATCTGGTACTCTCAGTCCCTGCTGCTGGTCGCCTGTTGGGACCTCCACTCTCTGGCCTCAGTCCTGGAAGGCGGGTAGCCTAGCCTTTTCATGCAGATTCCTGGTGGGTCAATATTGGGGGCTATTTACTGTCATCTGTTCCTGACATATAGCTAACCCAGGTGGTCCCCACATATACACACAAAGCCACCCGACCACTACTTCTAGCATTCTAAGGTGCCATCTCCAGCCAAGGGAAGCTTGGTAATGGGTTCTGGAGCATTTTATGTTGAATTTAATAGACACAGAGGCCAGGCAGTGGTGGCGCATGCCTTTAATCCCAGCACTTGGGAAGCAGAGACAGGTGGATTTCTGAGTTCAAGGCCAGCCTGGTCTACAGAGTGAGTTCCAGGACAGCTAGGGCTACACAGAGAAACCTTGTCTCGAAAAACAAACAAACAAACAAACAAAAAAGACACAGAGGACATGAACTCTGGTAGTCCAAAGCCCTCTGGGCAAATCAGTCTGCACAACACACCTCTTCATGGGCCTGCTCTAAATCTGTCAGAAGTTACCGCCATGCTGGGGGTCCCCAAGGGCCACTTGTCCCTAGACGTGGTCATTTGCCACGTCATACTCTTCACTGAGTTTTGCCAAACTGAAAAGGAGACAAGGGTAGGACAAAATTTTAAATAATCAAAACAAAACATCTGAAAATTAAGGAAAACAAAAAGACACGAAAAATGCCCAATAAAGAAATAGAAAGCAATATTTGCAAATGAAATACAAAGAGATAAAAGTTAAATCGGAGAGGACAGATTAAAATAATATAAATCTAATTTCAGTTTTAGTATATTTGCATGGAATTTTTATTAGGACCTCCATAATCAAACATGGTAAATAAATAATGCTTTTCTCATTCAATTGTATTTTCAGCAGAGAGGCAGCAGGGGGCGCTAGAGGCCAATGCTTCATAGAGCAAGATTGAAGGAGATCTTCGTGGAAGTCTGTGCAAAAAAAGGGACGTGATTTCTTCACATATTCTGTTTAAAGACTATAATTTTCCTGAAGTGTTGTTACAGGATATAAGATGGAACTTTTAACTAGAGCAGTGAAGAATGACCGGAACAGCGCCTGCCTTACCTGTCCTCAGCCAGACATCTTGACTCCAAATGGACGTCTTCCAAGGCTGTGGGACCTTTCATGGTAATACTGGGGAATAAAGTTTTCTCAAGATGGAGACCATTCCAATAAGACAACAATAACGGTATAGGAACAGCTGATGATAATGAGCACCTTTGTGTGCTGTCCAACACTTCAAATATTTTATAGATATCAGCTGTCACCTTCACAGCTGCCCACTGAGGTAGGTACCACGTCATCCCCATCTTAGAGAGGAGGGAACAAGCGGCTTGCCTTGGATCATACAAAGAAGCATCCGGTACAGGCTTAGGAAGAGCACGTTCCGACTCTGTGGTCATTCCACCTGAGTTGTCGTGTGTAGCTCCACACTTACAAAGGAAAACACTGAGTGACGGTCGTAAGGAAATACACAGTAGAAAACATACAATAGGAAATATACAGTATTTGCTATTGTTATTAATACAGTTATATGTGTCCTCTAGGTGCTTAGTATCAAGTTAAGGAGTTTGGCAAGATTAATCATGCAAGAGGGGCACCAAATGAGTGAGTTAATCAGTCAGTCAATCAAACCAAGAAATAATAGATGCATATCAGCATTACAGTGAAGGAAAAGAGATGCAGAGAGAGTGTCAGGCCTGGGTCATAGCTGGCTCAGTGAAGCGTCTACTTAAAATTTTACACGAGAAGCCTCTGTGCCATTAACAGAAAGCAATTTCTGATCCTAAGTGGCTGAGATAATTGTTACATTCTGAATGTTTGATTGAATGGATTAGACACATTAAATAATCCTCACGTGACAGGAGGCATCAAATTCACCCGGGCTTGAACACATTAATAATAAACCCCGAGTTAGCAATAATGTGTTGGTGCGGCATTAAGGAACGAAATCAAAGCACTTTGGATTGGTATCGTCTAGGTTTTATTTCTGTACTTCAGGCTCCTTGTGTCTTCCACACACTTGTCTGTGTGTTGATCGAGTTTGAAGCTATGCCTGCCCGAAGGCTTGTCCCAGTGTCTGTCCATCTGTGTGAATGTGTCCGTCTGAGAGCGACTGTTCCCAACAGAGTGTTGTACCCTGTGTGCATTGAACGTCACAGAAAGCAGCGCATGACGGAGGAAGGAGGGGATCCTTTACAGAACTCTTCAACAGAGTTTACATGCGATTAAGCCACTGACTCCAGCTGATCCCAGTAGACCCAGGATAACACAAACATCAAGCAATAGCTGTGTGTTGTGCTCAATACTTATGGTGGATATAAGATTACTTTCACCCTCTATCTTTGCTGCATTCTACAAATGATTATCAGAACACACATGCATTGCTCTAGGTCTGGCATGGAGCAACACATAAACCAAGATTACAGCTATACATTGTAGCGTGGGCTGTAAATGATGATTCCACTGCAAATCTAAGGCAGGTAATGTTGACTCTTAACATTGTTCTCTTAAGGAAGGTTAAAAAAACCAGACGGAGTGCACAGTAGGAGAGCAGCCTGAAGGCTCAAGTAACCTCAAAGTGCGTTATTACCTGTGTGGAGTCCAGCAAATGTCTCAGTCTTTTAAAATGTCGAACTGTTTTATCATAATGCATTGCCACATTTGATTGTCATATGCCTGTAAATGTTTGACTAAACGTATCCTCTTCACTAAACGTCACAAAAATAAAGCAATAGCATGATGTCTATATTTTGGTCAAACTAGTTGCTGATTTTGAGGGTCTATTTATTTCACGGGTATATTTTTCTATTAGCTCCAGAATAAGACTCAGCCGTGGACAGGATGCCAACTCACAGACTGTGGAGGAAGGGACATGGCTAGGCATATCGTGTTAATTGAAACTCCAAGTCTGAGAGGGAGCCAACAGGCAATGAGCCAGTTGGACCACATATTGGAACCCCATACTGGGTACGTGGAATAAATAGGTTGAGCAAGGGTGCTGGTGGGGGACGGGCTCGGTGACGGGTGGGAACAACACGGGAGTACTTGGTGCTGCGGGCCTGGGAATCAGAAGCACAGTGGATTGATTCAGCAACAAGCTGAATTCATAATGCATTCATAAGTGACTTTGGCTAAGCGTGGTTTCCTGCCCCTGAGTCATCTATTCACGTTACCTGGACTTTAGCCGCCTCCAGATGTTACTGAGTGGAAAGCTGGCATGAAAGGTGACTTTTGTGTGCAGCTTGCTTTGCATTGGTGTCATTAAGTGAACTCGATGCTGTATGTTTCTATGCACATACAAGTCCAGAAGAGTGTCTGCCTTAAATGGCTCTTCATTCTTTGTTTTGTTTAACCGTAAAAGAAGGGGCTGGTAAGATGGCTTAGGAGGTAAAGATGCTTACACAAAACCCAATAATGTGCATTTTGTCCCAAAACCCATATAAGGGTGAAATCAAGAATGGACTCCACAAAGGTGTCATCTGACCTCCATATGTACACCATGACATGAACACACACACACACACACACACACACACCATCATACATAGTCATGATAAACAAAATTAACTTTTAAAAGTTAGAGAATGTTCTTCATTACAGAGGATTACATGCATTCGCTAGCACACAGGGATAACGTAACTTCATCTCATCAGAAATAGATTTCTTGATAATAAAAGACAAATAGCAGAGATCACTCAAATATTCTGGTCTGTTAAAGTCTCACAAAGTTGCAACTGTACTTGTGACTTTCAGAATATAAACATCAAACAGAACATGGATGACGAAGAAGAAAACCTGGTGTTCAGGGTTAATTTGTATTTCTTCCTCGACTCTTTTGAGCAAAGTAATCTTTGCAATACAATTGGCATCCTTTGGGAAAAGAATATTATTGAGTCTGATGAAGCTGCCTTTCCCCTTAGAGTATTCCATTAATCCACTGAATGCTGTTTTTAATCTAAAAGGAGAAATCTCAAGAGAAAGCTTAGGGAAAAACAAAAAAGAAAGAAACAATATCTAAAGATGTCCACCTTTTGGTAGTGTAACAGGAGTTACTATTAAGGTCTGGTCTGGTACAAGTTTAATGAGAGGAAAGATCCCAACCCATTTCCTCTCCTTTGTTTTTATGGTGTGATATAACATGCTGTTGGTCATAGCGAGTTGAAGCAGAATCTCTAAGAAGTTTCTTGGAAAGAAAGGAAGTGGATGCTAAAGGCATTGGAATGCTAGCCAGGTGCTGTTGTGGAATTAACACAGCTGTGGTACCTTAAGGCTGGCTCCAGCATACCTTGCAGAAATTATGTCAGGTCAGGCTAGGCTTAATAAAAAGTTAGAGGGGCTGGAGCGATGGTTCAGTGGTTAAGAGCATGTACCAAGATTAGGTGGGTCCCAAACACCAACATCAGGAGGCTCACAACTGAAAGAGAGAGAGAGAGAGAGAGAGAGAGAGAGAGAGAGCACAAGGGAGGGAGGGAGAGGAGGGAGGGAGGGAGAGGTAAAGTATGGAAAAGATTTTTATTATAGATATAAGGGAGAAAGCAGTCAGAGGGAAGAGTCCAGGCAGCAGACTAAACCTGACTGAGTAGAGAGAGGGGAGAGAGAAAACAAAAGAGGAGCAGCAGAACAAGAGAGGCCGGTGGACCAAGAGACCAAGCGAGTGAGAAAGAAATCAGGAGAAAAATCTATTCAAAATACTATCTAAAAGTAAATACCAAGAAATAAGCCGACACAGTGAAAGACCTATACAATGGATGCTATAAGACACTGAAGAGGACACCAAGGGAAGGAAAGACCACCCATGCACATGGATTAGCCTAGTCAATGCTGTGAAAAGGACCATATTAGGGGAAATCATGTATATACTCAATAAAATCCCAATGACATTCTTCACAGAGCTAGAAAATGTCGTCATCAAATGCATATGGAAGGGCTCTGAGACCATTGCAGACAAGGGTGTGGAAAGTGTGTGAGGATTGGAGGTAGGAAAAGACTAGGCTAAAAAGGCCACTGTACTCAGGAACACACAGCAGCTGTGGTTGCCTGCACAGGATCAATCTTGACAGCATTCCAACATGGTGGTGAGCAGGCTCTCAGGAACCTCCAGCCCAACTAAAGAGCTTAGGGCTCCTGGGAACTGATGGCTTCTCAGGAAGGTATAGTCCATTTTCTTTAAGGGTGTTGCCCTTGGTAGGCCAACCTCACTTCAGCGGACAGCTGCCCACCTGTCAGTGTATGGGCAGCATAAACTGAAGTCAATTGGTTCTTCATTCTAAGTTGTGAGTGATAGGGAAGTAAAAGTATTCCTGGAAGGAGAAGTGGCATGTGAGTGTGGTCCAAATGCATTGTATGTACAGACTTCTCAAAGACTCATTTAAAAATCAAGCACATAGAAACAGAAAAGATGTCAAGTAGCCAGTGCCATCTTAAATAGAAAGTACAATACTGAAGGCATCACAATACTTCAGCTCCAATGATACTACAGAGACACCGTAACAAAAATCACATGGTCCTGACACAAAAAGACTCATTGACTGAGGGAATAGGAGACCCAGAAATAAACCTACGTGACTCCAACCACCTCATTTGACAAAGATGCCAAAAAAATATGCACCACTGGAAAGATAACCTCTTTTAACAAGTGGTTCTGAGAAAGGGTGACTATACACATAAATAATTAAGCTAGATCCATATCTCTCCTACTGCCTCAATAGAAATGTATCAAGTAACTGAATGCAGACCTGCAAGCTCTGAGACTGCTAGGTATAAATCATAAGTAAAATAGCTCTAGATATAGGTATGATCAGAGCTTTCTGGGAAGGTCTGCAGGGGGATAGAGATCCATTTCAAGAACTGGGGAGTGGAACAGCATGAATTTCTTAAAAGTTTCTATACAGCAAAGGAAGCAATAAGCACACAGCACAGAGAAGAAACATCCAGGAGAATGGGGGTGTGGGGGGTAGTCTTTTCCCAGGGATTTTGTTTGTTTGTTTATGTTTGGTTTTTTTGTTTTGGTTTGATTTGGGTTTTTGAGACAGAGTTTCTCTGGACAGAGGTCTGACTGACTGCCCTGGAACTTGCTCTGTAGTCTTAGGCTGGCCTCAAACTCATAGATTGCCTGCCTCTGCCTCCCAAGTCCTGGGCTTAAAGGCATTCACCACCACTGGAGGGAATTGGGTAGAAGGAGGCAGAGAAGAGGGAGGAGGCGGAGGAAGAGGAGGAAAAGGTGAAGGATAAAGAGGAGGAGGGGAGAGAAAGTGGAGAGGGAGCAGAAGTTGGAAAAAGAGAAGGAGAAAGAAGAGAAGGAGGAGGAGGGGAACCAGAGTCTTTGCTACAGAGGTCTAGTTGTGAGGACCAACCAGAGACTTTTTGTCATCTTTTTAGAAGCAGACCTTTCTTCCCCTCCTCTTATATCTGAACTATGGTCCCCTAACCCACTCTGTGCTTGACAGTGCCCACTTCTATGTCCAAGGGCCACTTGAAGGTCAAGCCAGGTGATCCTGGAGTGGGAAACAGTGGGAAAATTGCCACCAGGACAATAAATACTAACTGAGGACTGATCTTTCTCCAGCTCATCTTCCACGGTTCACCTTTCATGAAATGAAATGTATTACCACAGGATCACAACTCCTCACAGTCCGTCTTCTTGGCACTGTTATTTTAATTTTAAAAAAATTTATGTGTGCAAGTACTTTGCCTGATATGTGTGTACCACTTGTGTGCCTGGTACCCACGGAGGCCAAAAGTGGGCATCAGACACCCTAAAAATTGTAGATGTGTGTGAACCACCATATGGATGCTGGGAGTCAAATTTGGCCTGTCAGGAAGAGCAGCCACTGTTCTTAACCTCTGAGCCATTTCACCAGCCCTAAATCAGGCAAGTGTGGCAAGTGTTACAAAACCCCAAAGTTTCTATGTCTCTAGAAAGTTTAGATCACCCTAGACGGATTACACTTCCTTAAGCTCTGTCCTGCCTTTTCGTATTTGAGGGTTAAAATGAAACAAAACAAAATTGACAGAACTGGACAAAAACATTCTCTTTTGTTTATAGTTATCACCCAAACAGGATGAACTGTCCTGCTTCTCCTCAGTGGTCCACACATGAATTACTGCATCCACTTACAGTCTGTGTGCTAGAAAGCCCCAAGAACTTGAACAGCAGACTCTTTTATTTCTGCCTCCTCAGTGCTAAGTGGCTCTGATGTGTGACTGCATCCAAACTTAGCCAGTGACTCCAACACAAAATAAACTCCAGTTCATCTTTTCATTCTCAAGTCTGGCTTTGATGAGGACCACAGGGACCAATGGGAACGCTGTGCATGAGATTCCCGGGAGAGAAGGGCCTGCTGAGTCCCGATATAAAACACCCCAAAGGGATCCTTCGCTTTGGATTTTTTTGAGGGGTGGGTTTTGAACAAAGATGCTGATAAAGACAAAATTCTCATCGAGAGCTAAACAGGATCCCTGACACCGAGGAAACCTGAGCTTCTGAGAACCACATCCAGTTGCCTTTGCGCAGAGGCAGGAAGCCAAGCAGGGTGTCCCCTCTTCTAAACGTGTCGAGATGTGACCCTTCTAAAGACGTTTTCCCCACTCTGTCTGATTCCAGACGAACAATCAGCTTCCAACCCTTAGTGATCAGACACCACTGTGTCTAAGTCTGACTTTCACTGTTCCTTTGGCTCCCCTGGACGATTCAGCCTCTTGAATAGCGTGTTCTGTCTTGGTTTATCTCAGAGGTGAGTTGTGTCAATACTGAGTGTTCTCTTGTCTCTTTGAAGCTATACAAAGAAGCTAAAGCCCTTCATGAGTCAAATCTAGGCCCCAGGAGCTCCAGGGAAGCAGCCAGGCACATTTGACACAGTAGTGTTTGTTTCAACACTTCGAGTCTTTTACTGCATTGTGTAACTTGTTTAGTTAGAATTTTCACTGGAAAAGGGTTAGTTTAGACACTGAATCTGTCCTGACATCGCGGTAGCCCGCTGTGGTTCATTCTGTTGAGTAGGGCTCTGGGATAGCGCTGGTCCTCCAAAGACCTGGCTCTTTCAGGACCTCATGCTTTCCTTCTGGTTGTTGATTGAGAATGTTTGTCCTTTCCTCTGTGGCTGGATTCAACAGACGAGGAAGAGAATGGTGCTGTCTATGGTTTTGTTGTTGTTGTTTGCTTGCTTGGATTGCTTTGTTTTTTTATTTCTTCTATTTTTCTCCACTCCAAAAACATGACAGAAGGATTACAGTCCTAAGTTCATCTTTACTAAAAGAACTCTGAGTTACCTTTCTTTACAAAAAACAAACAAACAAACAACCTCAGCTTAAAATAACTGTACAGGTAAAGTCAGTATAGGAAAATTAGATAAGAGATAAAGAAAAAGAGAGTGAAACATCCAACTTTTTTTCTCCAGTGCTGTTACCCTAGCAACCAGTTGAAATGTTTTCCCCAAAGTATCTAGCTAAGTTACTTTAAGAAAGTTTTCTCCCAGATAAAGCAAAAGGGAACATTCAAGCACAATGGGAGAGGAGGAGAGGGGAGAGGAGGAGAGGGGGAGAGGGGGAGAGAGAGACACAGGACAGGGAGGGAAAAGGGAAAAGAAGGAGGGAGGGAGAAGGGAGGGAGAGCATATATCCTAGACTACCTTCAAACTCAAGAACTTCTGTCTCAGCCTCCTACAGGCCTTCACCACCATTCCAGGATAAATCAAACGCTTTTAAAACACAATTCAGAGAACCCTCTAGGAAGCCAGGCCTTACAATTCTTGGCTGTTTCTTGTAGCTTCCACCAGTCTCAGTCGTTGGGTCTCTTGACCCTTGAGAATTTGCGGCTGACCTTGGACTGCTCTTCATCCCTGAAAAGCAGTTGCTGGTCAGGCAAGAGCAGTCTCTCCCACTCTGCACAGGGCTCATTGATGCCAGAGGCTCCCTTCCCTCGAACTGTCTAAACCCCTTCCAACTTCCCTTTTTGGGCAATGTAGCACATATAAACCTCAGTCTACACACACAGGGATATAACACATTTAATGTTCCTTATTTTCTTACATCCTAACTTATTTTCTTATTCATGTCCATATCACCCAAAATCAAGAGGTTAATGCGTCACTGTGGAATTTAGACACACAGTCACACTGTCCCTGTGGTAGGTCACTTGAGTCAACATCTCTTGATACAGCGCCCCTCCCCCAGGCATGGGCAATCTTCTCTCCTTTATACTTGGACTGTTTCTATGACCTACTCTGCCATCCTGGACCTGAGATTCCATTTCCACCTCACTCTTCCCCTCAATTTTTGCATTCTTTGAGACGCTTAGGATATATTTCTTGTTCCTATACAATGCTGGGCAGAGTGAACATTTGTTAACTTATTGTAGAAGGAATCTCTTATGTCTGTGTGGACGTTCACCTAGCAAAAATAAAAGCTGATTGGCCTATAGCAGAGGCAGGAAATGGAAAGTGGGACATCCAGCAGAGATAGAGAGAATTCTGGGAAATAGTCAGGAATGGGGAGGATTGGCCCCAGGACTTTAATGCATTGAAACTGAGCAGAGGTAACCAGCCACATGTTAAAACTTAGATTAGAATAAACGGGTTAATAGTTGTGATCTAATCAGGGAAACAGCCAAAGCTTATGGCCAAGCTATTTATAAATATAACTGAGTCTTGGTTGTTATACCTGGGTGTGGGAGTTTCTATTGCTACTGTTTTCTAGAATTTCAGAGAAGATGACTAATGATAGTTAATTCTTATTATTTTGTTGGTGGTGGTAGTGGTTGTGGTGGTAGTCTCTGTGTGTTTCCTTTCTTTTGATTTTATTGGTGCAAGAATGTTTATTTCCTATGTTTTCATGGGTGTAATTATCCTCCTTGGGTTGGAGTTTTACTTCTAGTACCTTCTGTAGGGCTGGATTTGTGGATAGATACTGTTCATATTTTACTTTGTAATGGAATATCTTGTTTTCTCCATCTATGGTGACTGAGTGTTTTGTGGGGTATAGTAATCTGAGATGGCATCTGTGGTCTCGTAGAGTCTGCAGTACATCTGTCCAGGCATCTCTGTAGAATCTCCATTGAAAAGTCAGGTGTAACTCTAGTAGCTTTGCCTTGGCCATTTTTCCCTTGCAGCTTTTTATTAAAAGCTTTCTGTCTTGTTTGTTTGTTTGTTTATTCTGTATGTTTAGTGTTTTGATTATATGAGGGGGGTGTTCTTTTTCCAATCTATTTGGTGTTCTCCAAGTTTCTTGTACATGTTCTTCTTAAGGTTAGGAATTTTTTCTTTTATGATTTTGTTGAAATTCTTTTCTGGGCCTTCGAGCTGGGATTCTTCTCCTTTGTTTCCTATTATTCTTAGGTTTGGACTTTTCAGAGTGTCCCAGATTTCCTGGGTGTTTTGTGTCAGGAATTTTTTATATTTAACATTTTTTTTTTGACGGATGTATCAACTTCTTCTATTGTAATGCCAGGAAAGTGTAGTGATCCCCCCAAAAAGCAGACAGGAGCTGATCTGATACAACCGCAGAGGGTCTTTATTCTATTCGAGCTAGCTCGAACCCCTAGCTAGCGCACTACTGTCACACAGGATGATTTTGGTAGTGGGAGATACCCGAATATCTATTGGGGCAAGGCTTTATAGTAAGCAGGAAGTTTGTGGGGGGGAGGTAAGTGTACTAGAATCTAATTGACAAACTACTGTGGCCTTTAACATAAGTGGCTGGTGCTAGGAGTCATATCATAAACTTAATTTCTGCTCTCCTCTGCACTGGTGGTCATTAGGCAGGGGGTAGGCTTGTAACCTGCGGGGTACAGATCTGTTGGGGTAATAACCTGGAGATGCTGGTCTTGTTGAGGATTAGCCTAGAGACTGGAGTTAGGCTCGGGTTTTGTTAGGGGACAACTTGGAAACTAATGTTAGTTTACTTGAGTTCAAACTTAGGTCAGGTTCTCTAAAAGGAAGTCTAAACTTAAAAGATCTCACCTCTATCTATCACATCTTCTGTGCCTGAGATTCGCTCTTCTGTGTCTTGTACTCTGTTGTTGATGCTTCCATCTGTAGTTCCTGTTCACTTACTTACCTAGACTTTTTATCTCCAGGATTCCCTTCGTTTGTGTCCATTCATTTCCTTCACCTGTTTATTTTTTTTTTCCTGGCTTTCAAAAAAGGGATTCATCCATTCCCTCTCATTGCTTGTGATTTCCTAAGTTTCTTTTAGGGATTTATTCATTTCTGCTTTAAAGACCTCTATCATCAGAGACCTGGGAACCAAACAGGACTGGGAAAAACAGTCAATGAAATTATTCCTAATGATACTCTGCTGTACTTGAAGACACGATCATCATCAGAGAGGCTTTGTCAAGCAACTGATGGGAACAGATGCAAATCCCACAGACAAACATTAGGCAGAGTTCAGGGTGTCCTATAGAAAAGAGGGAGGATTGTAGGAGCCAGAGGGTTCAAGGACAACTCAAGAAAACCCACAGAATCAGCTAATCAGGGCTCATGGGGGCTCACAGAGACTGAACTGACAATCAAAATTCATATTTGGGTCTGATCTAGGTCCTCTGCATATACATTATGGATATGTAGCTTAGTGTTTCTGGGACTCCCAACAGTAGGAGTGAGGGCTGTCTCTGACTCTTTTGCCTGCTTTTGGGACCCTTTTTCTCCTACTGGATTGCTTCATCCACCCTTAATAAACAAGGATGTGCCTAATCTCGTTGCAACTTGCTATACCTCCTTTGGTTGATATCCCTGGGAGAGCTCCCTTTCCTGAAGGGAAAACAAAGAGAGCAGATCTGGGAAGAGGGTAGGTAGGGGGAAGGGTCTAGGAAGAGAGGAAACTGTGGTCAGGGTGTAATATATGAGAGAAGATTAAAAAAGAAAGAAAGAAACCAAATATTGGTAAGGATGTGGAAAAAAAGAGGAACCCTATTCATTGCTGTTGGGAATGTGAATCTGTTTAGTCATAGAAATCATGTATATTTTTAAAAATAGATATACGCTGTACCCAGATATATCGCTTCTGGATATTTATACATAGGAGCTGAAGTCAACACACCACAGAGATACTAGCACATTGGTGTATTGCTGCACTACTTCCAACTGGGAATGAAATGAAATCCATCCTAGATACACACACACACACACACACACACACACACACACACACACAGAGAGAGAGAGAGAGAGAGACAGAGAGAGAGAGAGACAGAGAGAGAGAGAGACAGAGAGAGAGAGAGAGACAGAGAGAGACAGACAGAGAGAGACAGACAGAGAGACAGAGAGACAGAGAGGAATTTTATGTGGCTATAAAGAATAATGAAACCATAACCTTTGCAGGACAATGGATGCAATTTAAAACCATGATGCTAAATGAAATTAGCCCAACATGGAAAGACAAATATCACAGTATTCTTCATATGTTAAACCTAGATTTCAAATTGTGTGTGTGTGTGTGTGTGTGTGTTTATGATCATAGGGTTGAGGAAATGGTTTGAAGGTTGAAAAAGGATCATGAAGGGAGGAAGGGATCTTAAGGGCGGGAAGAAAGAGAGTGTAGTGAAGTATAGTGATAAGATGTCAGAGTCAGACTATTGCTTCACTAAATAGTTGTTTTGCTGACTGGGCCTGGTGTGAGCTGTCTTCTAAGTCAATTAATTATAACCATAAACTGGTGCTGCTCTCAGCTTTGTTCAGCAAAGCCTCTGTTTGGAGTGTGTGGCAGTTAATGCTCAGATCCTTGTCAGGGTGCTCAGAATAAATGACCACTGAGTGTTCAGCCCTAAACAGTTAAACAGTATATTGTATCACAGTCCCCCGTCCCCAACCTCAGGACTCAGGGAACACAGCAGAAGAGAAAGAAGAAATAATGGAAGAGGCAGGTGATTGGAAGGAATCTGTCAAGTGCTGTCATTTGAATGTGACAAGGAATTTGCTCCCGTGAGCTTACCGTAGATGTGCATAAGATGGGGCCTGTAATCATTAAATCCTGTACAGGGAGGGCTCATCTGGCTCCACCTCTCCTGAGGAGCTACTGGCTGTTTCAAATGGTTGCTGGGGGAGAAAGAATCCTTTTCGTCAGTGGTGCAGCCACTGCTAAGTTGCCCATACTCCAGCCATCATCACACATGCAAAAAAATACCCATAAATATATATATATATTTTTTTTTAATGAATAAAATAAAGATTTGTGTCTGCTGGGTATGGTGCTGCATGCTTTTAGTTCCAACATTTAGGAAGCAGAGGCAGGTCAATCTTTGTGAATTTGAAGCCAGCCTGACCTGTACAGAGATTTCCAGAGCTATGTAGTGAGACCCTGTCTCAAGTTGATATCCAAGAGTTTATGC
This sequence comes from Mastomys natalensis, assembly GCA_021653895.1. Taxonomy (NCBI): domain Eukaryota; kingdom Metazoa; phylum Chordata; class Mammalia; order Rodentia; family Muridae; genus Mastomys; species Mastomys natalensis. The sequence goes on from JAJTUV010000594.1 coordinate 1,406,545, forward strand.
CAAGTATTTTTTTTTAGTATGAGCAATAGAGAATACAGTCTGAAGTGACTTAATCTTTTCTGTTTTAAGTATCTATTTCCTTTTTGTAATAAAAAACCTAAAAATGGTTTTGAAACAGCTGTTCAGAAGAAAGCCCAGTTGTTCATTTAGTCATCCGCTGTTCTTGAGCTGCCTTCATTGCCGTTTCTGCATGGATACAAGATCCAGCTCCTGTCTGGCCATATGTATCTCTATGCTTTAAGCAGGGATCTGAGGACAAACACTGAAACCCCAGCAACCCCACACATGTAAGACTGATGGGCACACACTTCCTTTCCTCAGCTATGTACCTATCCCGGAAGCAACTGCTGCCCCCAGGAGAAATTAGTCATGGGAAGTGAGACAAGGTCTCATCAACTCCATAGAAACCACAGGGGCCAAAAGTAGGGGAAGGGTGGTTGTGGCCAGACAGACAAGGCTGTTACTGCGAACAAGGTGAAAGGATAGGGACTGGCCAAGAAGTTCCCACACACTCACCTCAAGGACCTCAGCTCCAGTTCCTTCCAACTCTGTGAGGTTCCCATAGCCTAAGTGCTGGAGAGAAGCCAAGTTCCTGAGACTCCCTCCAGACAGGGTAGGCACCAGGATGAGTAGAAGACATCCTGCTTCTACTTAGGAAGACTACCCCCACACTCTCCAGCAGCCCTGGGAAAGGTTGATCTTGTAGACAAACCACATGAGGGCGTGTGTTCTCTGTGAGCTTTACATAGTCCAATCTGGCAATACCACCCTGTTCCTTCCACTGGAAGCTGCTTTCTATGTGCTGAATAAATACATCCATTCATTTTAAGGTACTAAGGGCCAGTTTCCACTATCCACTCAAACTTGCTGAGATGCTTAGAAAACTCAAAGTCCGGTGCCCAAGTTCTGATGTAAAGAAAATTGTGTTCTTTTCAAAATCCGACTGTGCATCCATCCCACTGAAGTGTAAAAGCAAGTCTGAAGACCTGATCCCGGGTTTGGAACAATCCATTAGCTATGGGATTATTTTACATTTAATATTATGATTATTTAATATGTAATTATTTTACATTTAATAGTCAGCAGTTCCTGGACTATTACAGTGTTCACGGACTCAGAATTTAAACATGGACCATAATTCACAAAAATTAACTTCTACAACTTCCAAATATTTCCTACTCTTGTAGTCTCATTTAAAATGAAGCAAAGGGGCTCATAAAATAAATGCCCCTTACCATTCAGTGGTAGCCACTAAAAATTTTTCCTCACAAAATGTGATGCCTTATCCAAAATTCATGGTAGGGGAAATGCAACCAACACACATAGCCGGAAGGTAGTGTGATAGAATGTGATTAATGTGTTTTCTTGTGACAACAGGTGTAGAATTTTCTACTGTGATATCATGTTGATGCTCAAAAAGATTGTGGGTTTTAGAGCCTTCTGCATTTTTATTTTTATTTTTTAAATCTGGTACAGAACTAACCTAAACCAGAAGGTCTCCTGTTTTTCTTTTTTAAAGCAACCCCTACCTTTAGTAGGCAAGTCACAGGAAAAAACCAATAGAGAAGGGGGGAAAATATGAACTATAAAGGCTTTGTTCCCTTAGAATTTGCTGTCTAAAAACATACACCCTGCCAAGTTAATTTTCTGCTGCTTCTTAGCTCTCCTGTTGTCTGTAATAACAAGCCCGAGAAGAGGAAGGACAGTTCAGAACAGGAAGTTTGTAATGTTGTGGGAAGCTTATTGAAAATGTCTCTGCTCAGGAAAGTATTTGATGGGCAACACTGAACACACACACACAGACACACACACACACACAGAGAGAGAGAGAGAGAGAGAGAGAGAGAGAGAGACAGAGACAGAGAGAGACAGAGACAGAGACAGAGAGAGACAGAGACAGAGACAGAGAGAGACAGAGAGACAGAGAATTCATTGGGACATAGTGCTGTGTTTTCCTGACTTTGAATCATTTAATTTTAAAAGCACTGGGATACTCTTAAGAGCAGTAAAATCCTAATATATCTAAGAGCTTTGCTGAATTCATATTAGACATTGCTATAATGTCTCAAGTTAGTGCAGGATTGAATATCTTTCCACAGATTTATTGAGCTATAATTGACCAAAAAAAAAGGTATATTCTTAAGGTATAAAATGTTTGGCTATATTTACAATGTGAAATAATTGGTCCTGTTAAGCTAACTAGCATATTCATTATTCATAGACTCACTATCTTTTTCTTTTGTATCATATTCAAAATCTGCTCTCAGACAATTTTGAGTGCATGTACCATGCCACTGAGCACAGCCCCTATACCATATACTGGATCAATCATAAGGCATTGCTCATCTTGTGTCATTGAAACTTTGTAATCTTTGGTAATCACCCTAGTTCTAAGCACTACCACTCCAGTCATTGGCAGCCACCATTTTACTCTGTTTCTGGAACTCTAGTTTTTAATCTAAAGTCAGAGGTGGGTGAAGATGTTTGATGTGTATATTATGAAACTCTTCTTTGATTGGTGGCACTCTAGATATATTCTAGAAATGGAATGCCTGCTTTTTTCTACTCTCTGCTCTTCACTGGGTTTTCTCAGTTTAGAGGTGAGATGTAAGCATGGAAGGAGAGACACACAAAAAGATTCAACTCAAAGAGACCCCACTACCACCAAGTGTCATGCTGAACTTCGTCCTGCAAGGCATTGCTGGGACTTTCATGCGTGGCTTCTCAGGTCTAGTCCCTGCATCTTCTACTTCCCTTCATCACAGACTGTACTTGAGGCAAGAGAACGCAGGCTTGTTTTTCTGGACCACTTCATTGAAATGCTCTAAAACTAACTGACTGATCCATCCAAACAATATGGCCAGTCTACCGAGAAAGACACCAAGTCAGGAGACCAGAGTTTAAGGCTTGGGTTGGTCCTTGCTTTCTATACAAGATCAAGCAAGAATATAAGCTTATGAAGCTTCAGTTCCATATATCCTATATTCACCTATTTTTGTTGTCATAACAAAATAACTAAGGCTGGGTGAGTTATAAAGAAAAAAAGATACATGTTAGCTGAAAGCTCAAGAGCAGTCCCACTTGAACTCTGGTAAGGGTCACAGCATGGTAGAGACACGGGAAGAAAAACAGCAAGCTTTCTGCAGACGTGGACAGGCAAATTGGATACTTTAAACAATGTAATTAAACAGGGCGGTAGGTTTCAGAAGTTAAGAGTACGTATTGCAAGTACTCAAGGAGAAAAAAGAGAATGATGCAGGTATTTGCATCAATTGCTGTTATAAAGCCTTTATGATGCTCTAAGACAGCAGTTCACAACTGTAGGTGGTGATCCTTTGGAGGGTTGAAGAAACCTTTCACAAGAGTTGCCTAACACCATGCAAAAAAACACAGATATTTACATTACGATTTGTAATCGTAGCAAAATTACAGTTACGAAGTAGCAATGAAAATAATTTTATGGCTGGGGTCACCACAACATGAGGAACTGTATTAAAAGGCCACAGCATTAGGAAGGTTGAGAACAGCTGTTCTTTTGTTTTGTTTTGTTTTTTTGAGACAGGGTTTCTCTGTGTAGCCCAGGCTGTCCTGGAACTCACTCTGTAGGCCAGGCTGGCCTCGAACTCAGAAATCCACCTGCCTCTGCCTCCCAAGTGCTGGGATTAAAGGCGTGTGCCACCACCACCCGGCGAGAACAGCTGTTCTAATGCAATTAAAAAATGGGGACTTCCCTCTCCTCCCACCCTCATCTTCACCAGCTCATTGACACCTCATTCTGAAATGGTCCAGAAAGATGTGTTTAGCTTCCAGAAAGAATATCAAGATTTCTGAGTAACTTAGCTCCGGGTATGGAGAATGAGAGACAGTGTTTGTCTTAGGGTTTCTATTGCTGTGATAAAACACCATGGCCAAATGCAAATTCTACAGGAAAGGGTTTATTTCATCATATAGGTTGTGGTCCATCATCCAGGAGAGCCAGGCAAGTACCTGGGAGGAAGAGCTTGATGCAGGCCATGGAGGGATGCTGCTCACTGACTCTCCAAGGCTTGCTTGGCCTGCTTTCTTAGGCACCCAGGATCACTACCCCAGGAGTGACACCACTCATAATGAAATGGAGCATCCCATAATAATTGTTAATCAAGAATATGCCTCAAAAGACTTCCTCATAGACCAATCTTGTGGAGCATGTCTTAGGTTCTCCATTACTGTGAAAAGATACCATGACCAAGGCAACTCTTATAAAAGAAGATATTTAATTGGGGCTGGCTTACAGTTTCAGAAGTTTAGTCCATTATCATCATAGCAGGAAGCGGCAGCGTGCAGGTAGACAGAGTGGTGGAGAAGCCAAGAGTTCTACATCTTGATCTGAAGGCAGCCGGGAGACAATCCTCTGCAGGCACCCGGGAGGAGACTGTCCTTTGCACTGGGTGGAGCGTGAGCATAGGAGGAGACCTCAAAGCCCACTCCCACAGTGACACACCTACTCCAAAAAGGCCACACCTCCTAATAGTGCTACTCCCCATGGTCCAAGCATTCAAAAACATAAGTCTGGGGGGGAAGGGCAAACCTATTCAAAGTGCCACAGGAATAATTTTCTCATTTAGAGATTCCTCTTCCCAAATGAGTCTAGATGTGACAAGTTAACAAAAAGATGGCTAGCCATCACAGTGTTTTCCTTCCTGCTTTCTAACAAAGAGTTAAGGAAAGGAAGGTAACATTGACTGAACATCCAGCACACAGCAAGGTTCTCTCAAGTGGAAGTTCTTATGCCTGCTGCTGTGTAAGTGGACATTGAGAAATAAACATATTGGGATCACACAGTAAATGCTTAGATGCTATAGGTTTCTCCATAATCTTTCATTCTTTCCATAAATTCCTCACCCAAACCAGGAATGGAGGGCAGCCATAGCTGTAGCCTTTTCCTCAGTGGGATAGCAAAACTATCAAGCTGACTTTAAAATAAAGACATCACTGAAGAGTATTCCCTTCTAAATGACAGCATTGACTGAAAGTATCCTATAAGACAAAGCCTTGAAGATATTTGCAAATGACCAAGATTTCTCAGTAGATCTCCATGGGCCAGACTGTGACATCCCTGGAGGACAAAGACGCACCGTGTCTCACACCATGATGACTTCTGACAGAGACTGCTAAGCATTTCATTATAAAGTGAAACACACAACTATGCTTGGCTCAAGGCATTGTGGGAACAAGTTGTGACATGCCCCCTCATGCAGTTCATAGCCAATACCTGATATTAACAAGTGATTACTCAGATAAGATGGAACATGTCTTAGTCAGGGTTTCTATTCCTGCACAAAACACCATGACTAAGAAGCAAGTTGGGGAGGAAAGGGTATATTCATCTTACACTTCCACATTGCTGTTCATCAGCAAAGGAAGTGAGGACTGGAACTCACATGGGGCAGGAACCTGGAGGCAGGAGCTGATGTAGATGATGGAGGGGTGCTGGTTACTGGATTACTTCCCCTGGCTTGCTCAGCCTGCTTTCTTATAGAACCCAGGACTACCAACCCAGGGATGGCACCACGTACAATGGGCCCTCCCTTTTTGATCACTAATTGAGAAAATCCCTTACAGCTGGATCCCAAGGAGGCATTTCCTCAACTGCATTTCCTCATGTGGGCTCCTTTCTCTGTGCTAACTCCAGCTTGTGTCAAGTATACACACAAAACCAGTCAGTACAGAGGGCCCATTCTAGTATTTGTCCTATTCTGTCTATGTTTCACGTGTTGTAGGATACAAAGATTTCTGTTTCAGTTCTTTCTCATTTTCCCATTACTATTTAAAATCACTTATACTCAATGAAATATCAAGCTGAATAGGTTTCCACACTTGCACACATCTGTGTATCACATGTGTCATTAACATAGTCACAGTGAGGGGCTGGAGGGCTGGCTCAGTGGTTAAGAGTGATTGCTGCTCTCACGGACGACCCAGGTCTGGTTCACAGCACCCACATGGTTGCTCACAACCACCTGCAAGCCCAATTCCAAGCACCTCTTGGTGCTCAAGTATACATTCGGGGTCCCGTCTAACATTATTGTTGTTGTTATTATTATTATCATCGTTATTGTAAGGTAGACATGGTGAATAAAAACTGATTCAATATCAGGAGCCCTATCCTGTAGCTCCTAAAATATCCTTTGTGTCTCATCCTAGACCATTTCCCCAACTGGTATCCTCCATTCTTGATATCTTTTCCATGATATGTTTTTGCTTGGCTCAGAACCTCATAAATATGGAATCACTTATAATCACGGAGTCACTTACAATCCTCTGTGCATGACTTCCCTCACTCATAATAACACTGAGGTCTGTCCGTGTGTTATATGCATTAGGACTCTTGGTTCTGTTATTTTTGGGTGGAATCCCTCTGAGCAGACATACTCATGTGTTGATTAATTCTTTTCTAATGAACATTCGACTTATTTCAATGTATTGAGGCCAAGGATGGTAAAGGGGGAAACCTGTGTGCGTGCGTGCGTGCGTGCGTGCGTGCGTGTGTGTGTGTGTGTGTATATGTGTGTGTGTGTGTAATTGGACTCTGGGCCTCATGCTTGCTAAACATGCCAATTACCAGCGAGCTAGTCTCCCAGCTGGATAAAGTTTTGAAGTGTTCTTTTCCTCCTAGAGTATTCAGCATGAATAACACTGCTATGAACACGTATGTACAAGTCTACTCTGTGTTTAGACTTCATTTCGTGTGGTGTTAAGAATTAGAACCAGGGATTTGTGCATGCTACCCTACCACCGTTCTGGAACTTCAGCACCGAACTACATTTCCAGCCCCGAATATTTTCATTTCTCCCGTGCACATCTCTAGAAGTGTGTTTGTTGGGCCATAGTGTAGTTGCATGTTTCTGAGAACCGGCCTGCCTGAGCGGGTCCCAAAGTCATCACACAATTTTCTCTGTTCACACCAGAATGGTATGACTCATTGCTTTGCCGGGGTCCTCATTCTTGGTGCTATCCATGGTGGCAGGTCATGCAGTTTGCATCTCCTTGATGACTAATGATATTAAACACCTTTTCGATATGCTCCTCTGCGTACCTTCCTTTGTGTGATACTTGTTCAGTTGTACATGTATGTGTGTGTGTGCATGTGTGTTTGTGACACACATGTGTATGTGCATATAAGAGTGCACTCATCCACACATACACATATGAAGGTGAGAGGGTAACATGAATGTCATTCAAACACTCCCCATCTTACTTTCGGGGCTAGGATCCCCCGGTGAACCTGGAGAGCAATGATTGACTAGATTGGCTGGCCACGGATCCTTCTGTCTCTGTCCCAGTGTTGATATCATAGGCATGAACCTCCACATCCAGTTTTTTGCTTGGATTCTGCGGATCTGAACTCAGTAAGCTGAGGTAGGAGGATCTTGAGTTCAAGTCCTGCCTGGGCTACAAAGCAAAACCCCATCTCAAAAAAAAAAAAAAAAAAAAAGGTTCATACAGCCTTACCTATTTTGTAATTTATTTTTATTTACCAACTGGTCAAAACCACCTTTCCCTGGTAATAAATGTCCTTATGTCCTAACATCAGCATTTTCTGTACTTCTGTTCACAATAGCTTGAACTAGAAACAAATTAAATTACCTTCATCTAGTGAGTGTACAAACAAAATATAATGTCTATCTGTACAATAGAATACTAGTCAGCAATAAAAGGATAGGTAATAAAGATAACACCCACACAAACCTTCACTCAAAATCCTGCTCACTGACAGAACCTTGACACCTCTGAAGGCTGTGTCTAAACCTCTTGATGTAAGTGTTGGGAGAGGATGTACCTGACTTGATCCTAATTTTAGGGGAAGTGTCCTGACACTATAACATTAAATACATTTGCTACAGACATTCTGCAGAGGTCTCATGACAAATGGACAAAGTTTTTCTTTAGTCTATGTATTGAGAAAGAGAGAGAAAGAGAGAGAAGAAGAAGAGGAGGAGGAGGAAGAGGAGGAGAAAGAAGAAGATTGTAGGCTTAAATTGTTTAAAACCTACTTTAATAAGGGTTCTTAAACGGTTTAACCTCCCTTCTATACCACAACCCACCAAAGGGTAGTGGAAAGGTTAATAGGGCAAAAAGGAGATGTGGGCCTGTTTAGAAATAGTTCTTTTGGGAGATTCCAATCTTCATTGTCAGGATACCAGCAGTTCAGTTCACATGAATTAGCAGCAGTAGCTCGAGCCACTCACAAACACCATTCATGAATCAGTAATGTCAGGTCACTCCAGAAGAAACTAAGAGACTCTGCCAATTGGCTGGAGTCCATGGAAGTGGAAGCAGCAAGAAACTGCCGGAACATCATGAGAAGTTCTTTGGTGTGTTTCTCTCTACAAAATCATGACAAAAGATGATCAGCGAAGAAGGCAAAGTGAACCAATTTCACAGTGTCATCAATAAAGACCATGTCAACAAAACCCAGTGAAGACTAGCAAAGAGTGACAAGGTGAATCAATGCCACAGCATTGTCCACTGTCTGTTGGGACATACTTATACGCTTTCCAAACATCACTTGTCCTCTCAAGTGTCTGCTTCAGCAAAACAGCACATGCCCTTTTCCCAGGCAGCTTTCAGAAAAAAAAAACAAAAAAACAAAAAAAAAACACGTGTCTGTTCTAAACAAAATATCCTCCCACATGTCTGCTTCAGCAAAACATCCTCTCAAAAGAGTCTACAGAAAAAAAATCACATGACACAACTGAGTCTCCAAAGAAACCAGAGATTTCCTCTTTAGAAGGTGGTGGTGGTGTCTTGTTCTTCTTCTTCTTCTTCTTCTTTTTCATGTAAGCTGTTTGAATTTTGAAAGATGTTTCTCTTGTATCTATTAAGGCCACCATATGGATGATATTTCTATCCTTAATTCACCTCAGTTCATATTTAAAGTACTGCTAACATAGCCATCCTGTAATAAACCCATCTAACTATGATAGGTTGGTCTTTTTCTGTAGTGCTGAATACACTTTAGTAAGAAATCCCAGCTTTTGCATCTAAGTTACTTTTGACAATGTGAAGCAGTAATATCTTTTTATAATGTACTTATGCAGTTTTGATATGACTGGAATCCTGACCTCATAAAATGAGCTCTTAAGTATTATCTCATGACTTTTTCCAATAAAAAGTTTGTGTAAGGTTGACATTATTTCCCCCTTAATGTTTAAATTCACCGGTAAAGTCATGGTTTTTGTTCAGCTGTCTGGTCGGATTCCCTTCTGGATAACAGTCTACCTATTGTCTAGTGTTCTTAAACCACCATTTAATATGGGCAATGCATGGTATTGAGGCTGTTTGTAAAGCAGGTTACTCTGTGCTGTTACCCCATAGAGGATAAACAATATGTCTCCAGTGAAAAGCATACTAATGTTAATGTTACTTATTATTGGGATAGCTTTAGATTAAGCAGATTTTACATAACCCAGTATACAATCCTAATAGATTGTGTTTATTACTTATCAATCTTTTGTGTCTAACATCTCAAATTAAATGATAATATAATTAACATAATACATTAGTCACAAAAGCTAGTTAATACAAAGAATAAGTCTTAAGCCAGGTGTGGTAGCACATATCTATAACTCTAACACTGAGGAGGCTCTGGTAGGAGGAGGGACAGAGGTTCAAGACTAGCCTGGACATGGAGTGAGACTCTCTCAGAAAAACAAAATGAATTAAAATCAAGTATATTATACCCATCACCTGGATTGAATCATTAATAATGTTTGGTATCCTTCAATTCTGATGTTTTTTTACATGAATGAAAGCTACACAGTTAAGGGTAGTGTTATGCTGCATAGTTTCAATCTCTTTCAGGAACATATCACATTAAATATAATTTTAAGAGCCATTATTTGTATGACCCATAAAGTCCATTATTTCAATACATAAAACTTCCCTGCTCCCATCCACAAAGATGTGTATGTAACTCTAGCACCAATGCAGAAACAAGGTGATTCCCAGTAACCTGTACAAGAGATATTTACAAAATCATTTTATAGAACTATTCTTAATATTCAACATAAGTGGGAGAATTATTAGCCTTAGGGCTACTCACATAGCATCTCTGACAAAAACCTAGTAATCTGTTTATCACACCTCGTCTGAGCATGACTCTATTTTCTTTGGCAAATGAACTATTTGCTTTAACTTCCTCTTTGGAAATTAAGTTCTAATTTAAACAAATGATGATGTGTTTCCACCACGTTTGGGGGCCACTCTGTCCCTGCCCGTTCTGCTGCTCCGGTCCGTGGGTCAGGGTCTAGCAGGAGAGAGAGTGGGAATGGAGGGGCGAGAGACGCGAAGAATGGAGACAAGACAGAGGGTCTGATCAAGTCTCTTTTCTTTTATTGAAAGGAACTCCTGGGTATTTATACGCTTTACCACGTGCCTTGCCCTCGTGGACAAGCAGGGGAAACAGCTGAAGGCACTATGCCATGTGCCTTGCAACGTGGATACCACATACGCCTTGCAGCTGGGGGCACTAAACAGCAAAACAAGATATGTGAGAAAAACAAGATGTTTATCAGAGTGTGCTCAGCTGTTGTAGGATGTTGAAAACAAGTCTCTTGTCAGGGTATATGACTTGAGATGGCTGCAAAGATGATAGCCGCTTTCTGCTAGGAGTCAGCTCCCAACAATGATGTGAGATGAAGAGACACTAGGCAGTTGTGGTTCCCGCCTTTTCACTTAGAGTAAAGGGAATGGCCTTTGCTCACTCAAAGTGCCTGTCACCCCATCTTTGGACCTTCTGAGTACCATGTGTGAAATAGCCAGAGCTTGAAGTTACCATGGCATAGCACTGTGAACTTTGACATGGGAGCAAATAAATGAGAAAGGCTTTGCAGACTGTTCTATTGACACTGTAGTTAAGGAGAACATTACATCCTTTGAAAATATTGGAAATGATATCACCGTGTAGAATGGTGGAGAAAGCGGTATTTTTGACGTCCACATGGACGGCACTAGCAAATTCTATGACTGCTGTGGATGACCTTGGTCTTCCGATGTTATTTTTCCCCAGTCAGAAATAATCACTGCAACAGTTTGCCTCAACACACTTATTAATTTCTCTTGATAACTTTGGGGGTTAAAGGTAGGTTGACAGTTCACTTAATGCAGTGGGTTGCAAAACATTACAGTTCCTTAAACATCATCAAATACCACAAAAAGCTAAAATGCCAAGACTGGGTCCCTAGATGTTTAAGTTTTCACTGGGAACTGATTTATGTCACCCCAGTAGTGTGAGATTTTTTATTTGTTTCAAAGTGAACTAAGACTAAATATTCTTTAGATAACCTCTCCCAGTAATCTCTCCCATGTTAAGTGGCTCTCTTCTGATAAATACCTTTCCTCAAATCGCCACTTTGTTCTTATTCCTTAATGAGATTTTTTAACTGCTTGGGTTCTCTGTCCCACTCGAACATACATGTATAAAGCCTGCCTGCCCAGACCCTGAGGGCTCCAACTCCAGGCTGTTTCTCAGTAGATCTGAAAGTGTCCATGATTTCTTTTAATTGTTTTAGTTGGGTTTACTTGGGGTTTTGTCCTTTGAGCTTTTGGTGTTTCTGACTAGATCTTCTTCTGGAGTTGACAATACCATTGTTGAAAATCTTTAAAAACCTTTAAAAATCACAATCAAGGGCTTGGATCAGTGGTAGAGCACTTGGCTATAATATACAAGGTCCTGAGTTCTATCCCAGTATCAGCACCAGAAAAGGTGAGGAGATAAAATTAATTCAATTAAAGTGAATTTATAATCTTATATTAACATCTAAGCATGATGAGAGGGTTTTTTGTTTATGTGTGGATTGTTTATATGAGAGTAAGCTCTGTTGTACAACCTACCCTGACCTCAAACCTGAAGTCCTCTTGGTTGAGCATACTGGGTACAATTTAAGTTAATACTTACGAAATGAATATGGATGGGATCTAAATTTAGTCTTTTGCCTGTGCACATCCACTTTTCAAGCACTGTGGTCTTGGCCAGCTGTCACAGATACTTTTCTATTGCTGTGCTAAAACGCCAGGACCAAGGCAACTTACAAAAGGAAGTGTTTAAGTGGTGCTCACAGTTCCTGAGGGTTAGAGTTCATGACCATCACCATGGAAGCAGGGCGGGCATGGTACTGGAATACTAGCTGAAAACCCACATCCTGAGACACAAACAAACACAAGGCAGAGAGAGAGAGAGAGAGAGAGAGAGAGAGAGAGAGAGAGAGAGGCAGAGAACAGAGAGACAGAGAGAAACAGAGACATAGAGATGAGTCAGGGAGACAGAGAGACAGGCACACACACACACACACACACAAGAGAGAGAGAGAGAGAGAGAGAGAGAGAGAGAGAGAGAGAATGGTTTGAATCTTTTGAGACCTCAAAACTCACCCCTAGTTGACATAACCTACTCCGTTGATGCCATACTTCCTGATCCTTCCAACAGTTCCACTTAGTGCAGATTCAAATATGTGAGCCTATGAAGACTATTCTCACTCAAAACACCACAGCACTTTAGTCAAAGTTCACTCGACTCATTCTATGTGAGGGCTCACCTCTGGACTCTATTCAGTTCCACTGCTCTGCCTATATGTGTACCATACTGTTTATATCATTTTATGTAATTGTTTTGTACTGTAAATGAGGTTAGACATATTTTTCAGTGTATTGTACGATCACTCTGGGATACATAGTGAAATCAAGGCCAGCTTGGGTAATCTGGTAAAGGCCCTGTCTCAAAAACATTTTTACAGGAATAGGGAGATAGATAATGGAGTCCTTGCCTTGCATGTGACAGACCCTGTGTTTGATACTCATCGCTGAAAATAGAATCGTCTGCTTATGTTTTTACATTTTGAATTAGGAACTATTCTAGTTTGCTTTCTACAGCTGTGTTAACAATGCCATGATCAAAAGCAACTTGGGGATGAAAGGGTTTATTTGGGCTTATATGACCTGATAACAGTCCATTATGAAGGGAAATCAAGCAGCAACCTGGAGGCAGGAAGTAAAGGAGAAGCCAGCAGGAATGTTACTTATTGGCTTGCTGGGCTTGCTTTCTTATACACACCAGGACCATCTGCTGAGGACTAAGACCATCCACAATGGACTGGGCCCCGCTACATCAATACCCCACAGGGTTGTCTACAAGCCAATCTGATGGAGGCGTTTTCTCAAATGAAATTCCCTCTTTCCAGATGACCTGAGCTTATATTAAGTTGACAAAAACAAACAACAACAAAAACAGCACAGGTACTAACATGTTTTATAACCGAAACTGAGAGTTAGTTGGACAAAATAAATACCTACCAGCTAACCTGCTCACTTCTTTGTTGGGAATTGCCCTCTCCTCTAACACAGGTGAAGTGGAGCAGCCACCATTTCACAGTATACACTAAGCTTCTCCCAAATCTGATCATAGTCCACTGCTCCTGGCACGGCATGGATTCCATTGATTAGAAATAGCTGCCACTCGCCTTGACATAGCCTTAAATTGATTCAAATGTTTCTCTCTCGGTTGTACTAAAAGTTCTCATTTGTACTGTACTAGCTATCTTGTTACTGCTGTGACCAAATACCTGCCAATAAGCTAGTTAAGGAAGAAAGGGTTTATCCTAGCTCATGGTTTGAGGGCATCATGTCATCACTGCAGCAGGAAAGTTCTGGAAGTAGCCACATGAGGCACAACAGGAACAGGAAGCTGGCTGGTCACATTGCATTCACACACAGGAAGCAGAAAGCATACAGGAAGTTGGGCCAGTTTGTAAAGCCTCAAGTTCTGCCTCTAGTGACTCAAGTTCAGTGAAGTTCCACTGCCTGAAGGTTCCACAACCTTCTGCAACAGCGCCACCAGCTGGAGAGCAAGTGTTCAAACAGGAGCCTATGGGGGACAGTTACATTCAAACCGCAAGTTCATACGTTCAGCTATTCATTTAGCGAATACACACTGCTGCCAATGCAAGGAATATAGTAATATAGGTCAAAATAAGCATGGTCTGTACCATGCTTGTGCTCAAAGGGCAGGAGGTGACAGAGAAACAAGAAAATACAGAACATGGAGCAAGTTTGTATTTTCAGTTTTATTTCTGTTGCTGTGATAAAAACAAAAACAGCCCAACAAGAAGAGACTAAGAAGAAAGGTTTACAGCATCTCACAATTCCAGGTCAGAGCTCATTGTTTGGGGGAAGAGAAGGCAGCAGACACTTGATATGTCTTATCACATCACATCCACAGTCAAGAGCAGAGAGAAATTAATATGTTCACGTTCACTTGGGCTCAGCCCAGTGAACTAGGTTCACTCTGGGTTCTACAGCCCAGAACTCAACCGCAGGGATGGTGGCTGCTTACACTGCGCTGACACTCTCCCCTCAGCTAATACAATCAAGACAATGCACACAGACGGGCCCACAGCCCACCCTGATCTAGACAATCCTTTGCTGAGATTCTCTTCCTGAGTGATTCTAGGTTGTTTCAAACTGAAACCTGTTATTTTGAATGTGTGTTTTTTTTTAAGTTTTTTTTTTTTTGTTGTTGTTGTGCATGAGTATTTTGCCTGTATGTATACAAGTATACCACATGTGTGCCTGATGTCTGTGAAGGTCAGAAGAGGTTGTCAGATGCCCTAAATCTAGAGTTACAGGTGGCTGCGAGCTGCCCTGTGCATGCTGGGAACTGAACCTGGGTCCTCTGCAAAAAACCAGCAAGTGCCCTTAACCACTGAGCCACCTCTCCAGTGCTCTATACATTAATTTAAAAAAGAAAGAAAGGAAAAGGTGTATCAATGTCAGCAGAAAGAGAGCTTTCCGGCCTGAGCTGCTGCTTCAGTCTGCCGGTCAGGGTCTAGCAAGAGAGAGAGTGGGGATGGAGGGATAAGAGACTCGAATGGAGACAAGGCAGAGAATCTGATCAAGTCTCTCCTTTTTATTGAAAAGAAAATCCTGGGTATTTATATGCTTTTCCATGTGCCTTGCCCTTGTGGACAAGCAGGGGAACACAGCTGAAGGCACTATGTCATGTGCCTTGCAGCGTGGATACCACATGCGCCTTGTAGCTGGGGGCACTAAGCAGCAAAACAAGATATGTGAGAAAAACAAGATGTTTATCAGAGTGTGCTCAGCTGTTGTAGGCTGTTGAAAACAAGTCTCTTGCCAGGGTATATGGCTCAAGATGCTGTAAAGATGATAGCCGCTTTCTGCTAGGACTTGGCTCCCAACAGAGAGCCACATTGAGAAGGAAGAGGCCTGAAGACCATAACATAAGGAGGAGAGTCTAGAGGCAGAGGGATTGGTGACTGTAAAGGCCATGTGGTGGCATCTGCTTGGATGGGTTGAAAATATGGAAGCAGTGAATCTGGAGTGGAGTCACTGGAGAAAGAAGAGAGAGAGAAGAGAGAGAGAGGAGAGAGAGGAGAGAGAGGGAGGAGAGGAGAGAGAGAGAGAGAGACAGACAGACAGACAAGACAAAGAGAGACCCCTGGGGCACTAGGGCTATTGGATTTGCTCTTTGCTTGGAGTGCTGCAGAAGTCATTGAATGCCTTTCAGTAGAGGAAGGTGATCTGCTGGGTGTTGAAAGGACTGCTATGTGATTTGCTCTTTTATATATGCTGAAGAAGCAATTTTTTTTTTTTTTTTTGCATTCTACATGTATTTAATTTGAGAACAACACACACACACATCACATGAGTCCTTCACACAGCTACACAGGCTTCAAGAATCTCAGGTTCTTTCCCAACCTAACAACCCAGAAACCCTTAAAAACTTGACTGTTAGGCCAGCCATGGGGGAGGGCATCTTAATCCTAGCACTTGGGAGACAGAGACAGGAGGATTGCTGTGAGTTTAAGTCACTTGATCTGCATGGTGAGTTCCAAGCCAACCAGAGCTACCTAGTGAAACCGTGTCTCATAAAAAGAAGACACTCCCACTCTACTTTTCTCCATGCTCAAAATATAACCTTTATTTTAGAAACGTCTTTATTGTTTCAGTTACTATACTAAATAATGGGTTTCAGGTGACATTTTTACAGGTACATACGATTATACTTTGCCATATTCTTTCTCCAATTACCGCTACCCCTCTTGTTAGCTTCACATAAGTAGTTGGTTGTTTATTTGTTTATTTTGAGACAACACTCATTATACAGCTCCGATTAGTATAGAACTCACTAGTCCATGCTGGCCTCAAACTTAAAATTCAGACTCTTGTTTGAGGTATTGCAGGCAAGTGTCATCATGCCTGGGTGAATTTTTTTAAAATAGCAATGGAAATATAATTTCTCTATTCACCATTGGAATGTGATGTTTCTCATTCATTAGTAGATAAATAGACTGACAGGCAAACTTATTTGCAGGTCATATTCTATTCTGTTGCGCCAATCCGTTTGACTTTCCTGTCCAAAGTAAAAAATGTGAAACTCGAAGCTCTGTGCTGTATTTTAAAATAAAGTAAATCAAGAAGTGTCTTGGTTTTTCTCATCAACCCGTTCTTTGAACTCAGAATCCTGTCTTCCAATTAAATAAACAAATTTAAGAAGATGAAATTCCATTGGGATTTCCTGGCTTTGTAATTAACACAGAAAGGTTTGTTCGTCGTTTCCTCACAAGGAACACAGTCCATACTGTCTGGATGATTTTAATTTTCTTGTGCATTTCTTAATTAAGTTTTGACCATGTAGGTCTTCTACACTGACAGAGTTCATTCCCCTTACCACTTTAAAAAAAAAAAAACAAAACAGTAATTGTTCTCAGATTGGAAAGTAAAACAAAACACTGGATAGTTCTCAATTTTACTTAATTTGGGGGAGATTATTTACTGCTCCGTTATGCTCATTAAATATTTGCCAGTGACAACATCTTCAGGTGGGGTGTGGTGATGTATCCCTATAATCCCAGCATTTGGGAGGCAGCCACAGAAGAATCAGAAGTTCAAAAGCAGCCTTAGCTACAGAGTTCATGGTGGGCCAGCCTGGTCTACATAAGACACTGTTTCAAAAAATGAATAAGTCAATTAAATAATCATGTATGTGTATTATGTGTATATTTTATGTATATATGTATATATGTACATATATGTGTTATATATATGTACATGTCTATATATATATATGTACATATATATAGACAAACTGTAGTTAGTTTTATGCCTTTAACTTTTTTCTGCTCTTTCCAGAAACAAGAAAGCTGAATCCGAATAAGAAAATCTTCAAAATTTCATTATCAATTTAATAGCATCAAAGACATTTACAATTAAGTTTTAAAATTTTTTTCTTCTTTAATGTCATTTTTCTGGGAGTAAGGATATAAGCCTTTGACATGTTTAGCATATATAGGGCTAAGGGTTCGATCCTGAGTGTCACCCAAAAAGGAGAGAGGCAGACAGAGATATTTCTTTCCAACATGAATTTGGCAGAGTATCTAAATAGGATTCTCCCATTACTAAGCAGAACATATCCTTTTCAAAAAGTTATAGTGTCAGAATTTATTTAATAATCATCACTAATTTCTAATTATGAAGCATGTATATATCTTTGTATAAGTCGTTATTATGAGCAACCGTGAAATCCCTGCTCTGTTCTCAGCCCCACTTTGTCATTTCCAAAGGGATCACTCCTAACAATTATCCAAGTATCCAGGGTGTTTGCTCCCAGAAAAGACAGAGATGCTCAGATTTAGTTCTGCTGTGCACTTCCTGATGAATATATGCGAGTGTGTAGTGTGTGGGGGGGGCTAGTGCCTAACCATACTTAGTTTTTGTGACACTGGTTTTTTTATCTTATCTACCAGAAACAAGGAAGGCGAGCCCTCATTGGTATCATCAATGACTACACTAGTTTACGAACCCCCGCTCCAAATCAGAAGGATCTAGGTTTCCAGGTTTTGACACTCACACACAACACAGCTGCCATTCACATCCCTGCCTCTACATTGGATGTCTGATGTTGGAACAGAAAATTCTATTTCTTTTCCTTTGTTGCCCAGGGATTTTCATTAATTTTTGTACTTTTAAACTCAAAACAACCTCAACCCCTACCAGATGGAGTTTTCCTCGAGGCCTTGAACTGGTTAACTTGCAGACTTGGGCGTTGTTTTCTTTACTGGGCAAGGTGATTCCTGGAAACATCGTACGAGCAAGCTTGCGCGTGTGTGTTTGTTGTTCATCCTGCTCCGTTTGGCTTGGAAGTTTGTGAAGTCGCTCGGTTCCTACAGAGATAAATGAGTGACTGTTTGTGGGTACAGGTTGGTTGGTGGTTTTTAAAACCTGGGCATAAGCCTCTGTTTTTGGAGGCTTGGCTCTGTGCATCTTGGTCAAGCTGTACAAAGGAGCCTTATATTATAAGGGACCATTCATTAGCTTCTCAAATGGGCCATGGGACAGGAGCATTTCACTCCAGCCCACCAGTTATTACCATAAAGCCTGGGTACGAGACAAAGTTAGTGAGAAACACTAGACCTACTCACTCTGCATAGCTGAAATTCTGCTAGCCAGTGTCTCCTTGGTGCAGTCGCCCTGGAGTGCCCCTCCTCCATTACCAGAGTAGCTTTCCTTTGCTCATGTCTTTAAAAAAAAAATGTGTATGAATGTTTGCATGTATGTTTGTGAGTCACATCCATGCCTGGTGCCCTCAGAGGCCAGAGAAGGGTGTTTGATCCCCTGAGCCTGGATTTACAGACAGTCGTGAGTCACGAGTGGGTGCTGGGAATCAAACCCCGGTCCTCTATTCTCTTTACTCATTTCTTTATCCAGTGCTTCACACGTTTGTTGCATGCCCAACCACTCTAGACAAAGTATAGAGTAACCTACAGACGAGTGTACAATGATGTAAAGGAGACTACATCATCCTCTCAGCCAGACTCACACCTGTAATTCCAGCACAAACAAGCTAAAGCAGAGAGGACCACAAAGTGTCTAAAGCCAGCCTGGCCTATATAGTGCGTTTCAGACCAGCCTGGCCTTCAGGGTAAGATTCTATTTTAATATTTTTAATAAAATAAAATATCTTTGTCAATAAAGTTCAACTAAACCTTAAACTTACCATCATTTGAGGTCAGACAGTTCTAGATTCGAATCCCAGGTTGAACTGCTCATGCAGTTGCTTGTTCAAACTACAGGATGGTGCAATTGTTCCCTGTCTGAATGTAATCCCCAATGCAATAATGATATCAGATATGGCCTTTTAAGGAGGCAATTGTGTCAGAGGATTCTGTCCACACAGTAGATAAATGGCATTATCCAGTGAGTGGGTTAGTTATCATGGGGGTGGATGCTGAACAAGAAATTTAATTCAGTTCCTCTCTTCTCTCTCTCTCTCTCTTCTCTCTCTCTCTCTCTTCTCTCTCTCTCTCTTCTCTCCCTCTCCCTCCATCCCCTCTCTCCCTTGCTAGATCACCCCTGTACTTCCCAGCTTCCAGAATTGTAAATTAATCTCTTGATTTTTTTACTTATTAAACATCATAACTTATGCAGTCTATTATAGTAATACCAAAAAAAAGTCTAAGAAGGGGCACACTGACACATCCTTGTAATGCTAACATTTGGGCAGCAGAAGTCAAAAGGACACAAGTTCAAAGCCACCCAGGGCTACATAACAAGACCCTGTCTTTTTTTTTTTTTTTTTTTTTTAACCATCTAAGGCACAAAACTGGTACTGAGAAGCCAGTCTCATTGTAACACATACCTGAAAATGTGGGAACACCCTTGGTTCTGAGTAGTGAGGAGAGACTAAGAGGTTTCAGAGGTTCAGGCTGGAAAAAAGTCTAGGTTGTCACAAGAGGAATGATAAGGAAGGCTCTGGTCGGGATGGGGGTGTGGGGGAAGAGGAGGAATGCTGAGTGCCTGCGACTTCTCAGAGATGAAGTCAGTGGTCAAGGTGCTGAGAGAGAGACACACAGCTGAAGAGGGAACCCTGAAGAGGTCCCAGATTAACATCAGGAGCCACAGACAGGGGATGAGAACAAACACTATATTTGTTTTCACTTGCAAGAAGCCGCAAGAACTGTGTTCAGTTCCTAAGACTGGGGCTCAAGGCATGGGTCAAGTGAATTTCTTAGATTCTCGGGATTAGTGCAGAGTAATACATCAAATTTTTTAAAAGATTATTAATAATAATCCTGGGAAAGAAAGCCTCACTTGTTCATAATACTCCAAAAACTGTCTTTGGATGAGGTCAATGCAAATGCATCTTAATTAAACACTTGTTCTATGTTGATTTCTGCAGACCCTATGAATTATGGACCATCAAACTGCATCCTTTAAGACAAAGCTGACCTGCAGCTGCTTAGTTTTGTAAAGTTTTATCAAAACATATCCATTTTATTTTGGCTATGTTGTTTGGCTATGGCTGAAACTATGTATGGCCTGAAACTGGGGGGTGGGGGTGGACAGCACACACCTGTAATCCCAGCACTCAGAAGGCTATGACAGGGATATGTTAGGTCCCATATCAACCTGAGCTACATAATCAGTGTGAGCCTAGCATGAGTTACACAGCAGTATTAACAACACTGTTATAAATATAAGACAAGCGCAGTAGGTTGAATATTTATACAGACCTGTGCGTGGTTACTACATAATGATGTAAGGGGAAAAAAAAGACATGTTCTGAGTGAATCCAAACAGGGATGCCTCAGTGCTGATGTGGTTAAAAGAGAGGCATTCTGGGATGTGGGGTTTGAGATTCATGATAGGGGAAGGTTTGTACTGAGAACAGCATCGATTGACAGGCACAGTCATGACAATGAGACAGACAGTGGTAAGGCTGTCCCAAATCCAATCCAATCTAATCATGATGCCCTAATGCTCCAGACATGTACAGCTATGCGTTAACTGGCTTATGAGACCTCTGGTTATCTGGCTTTGCTTGCCTCTTTACCTCCCTACTTTTTTTTTTTGATGTCATTGTGGGACTTACACTACACATTCACACACATATACATATGTGCTTTATATTACAAATCTCATTCTGAGTATAATTTTCTCAGTTCCTCAAATCCTTGTGTTCTCACAAGGCCATTGAACAGTTTTCTTTTCTGGTGCAGCTGTTTTCAATTTGTGCTACATTTGCACTTGTCTCCCTTCTCTCTCTCCTCTCTCTCTCTCTCTCTCTCTCCTCCCTCCTCCCCCCTCCCCCTTTCCCTCCCTTCCCTCTCCTTCTCTCCCCTTCCTCCCCTCTGGATTGCATTCTTTAACTTCTCCAAGGCTAGATTAAGTACAGTGTGACTCTCATCAAGGCTCGCTGGCATTGCTATGGTCAACCCTATTGACACATCCTTAACTAAACAATACGTTTTTTGTGTACAAAAACCTCTCATCTCAGCCTGGCCACACAAAAGCAGCCTTCATTCTTGGCCATATGAATGAAGGAGTGGACCAAGTGACGGGAGATGCACCTTTACTGTCATGATCTGACCATTTTGACCAAACAGAAATTTCAGAATGAGGGACTTGTGAGAAATCAGAGCCATAAATAATTTCTTTCCAGTTTTTAGAGGCTCTTCAAATTTAAATTAAGAATAAACTTGAACATGTGGGAAGTATTAAATACAGAAACTAACACACTTGGAATATTTATTTACCTGGAGGCATGGTGGCATGTGTCTATCTTGCCAGTACTCGGAAGGTCAAAGTTCACAAGTTTAAGGCCATCATAGGCTACATAGTAAGTTTTAGGCCACCTGAACTACACAGCAAGACACTGTTGCTAAGCTAAATAAACAAAGAGAATGCTTATTTAGGAACATTAGGTAGGCAGCAGCGTTCTTGAGTCTTCAGGAGTTCATTTCTTCTATCATGGGAAGAGACTCTAGGAGAAATGGATCACTGTGACCCATCAGCCTTGGAAGCTTCTAATGGTGTAAGGCAAAGCATAGTCTTCTTTCTTTTAAAAAAATGTATTTATTTTATTTTATATGTATGAATGTTTTGCCTGCATATGTGTCTAGCTGTGTATCGTGTGTACAGTGCCTTTGGAGGTCAGAAGAAAGCACCAGATCCCCTGAAACTGGGGTTACAGGTGGCTGTGAGTCCTCATGTGGGTCCTGAGATTTGAACTTGGTTCCTATGGACAGACAGCCAATGCTCTTAACAAGGTTTCACTTCCTTGAGGTCACATACTCTTCTTTCTATTCACTGTAACCAGAACAGTGACTTGCATATCAGGGGTGCTCATAACAATCACTGATAGCGAGTTATGTCACCAGGGAGGCCTGCCACCATTTTTTTTCCTTAGAAAAAGGATAGATGCACAAGCTTTGGAAAGGAGTAAATGGTAATGACCTTTACGTGGTTTATTTCTTCTCACTACAGCCATTTACTGAGACGGAAAGTGATTTTTTAGGCAAGATAAAAACTTGAGGTTCATGTTAGTTATACATCCAAAGTGTCATAATGCTCACACTCAAAGGCTGGGCACGGCAGCTTGCGCCGATAGCCCTGGCACTGTGGAGGATGGAGGCAGGAGGATCACTGGGGCTTGACAGCTGCCAGCCTGACTCCAAGGGTCAGCAAGACCATGTCTCCAAGGAATAAGGCAGAGAAAGATCAAGCTACAAACCTAATGTCTTCTGCTGTCTTCCATGTGTGTGTATGTATAAACAATTCATTGTTTCAAGTTATACTGCAGAGTTTTAGTAAGAAGGATAGCTCACTCCTTGGCACATTGCTGGTAGAAAGACAGACACACTCCTCAGTGGAATAGAATAAAGAACTCAAAAATAAACTTATGCAGGTATGGACTACCTTATCTTTGACAAAGATACCAAAAACATACGTAACAAAAAAAGACACTTCAACTAATGGTGCTGGGGAAAATTGATGAATGTCCACATGTAGAAAGAATGAAACTAGGTCTCTCCTCTCAGGCTGCTCAAAAATCAATCCAAAATGGGTCAAAGAACGCTTCAGGATACAGGCACAGGCAAGGCCCTTCTGATAAAGGCTGCGGCAAATCAAGATACAAAAGCAAGAATTGACAAGTGAGATTACACCATATTCGAAAGCCTCTTCACAACCAAGGAGGCAAACGTGAGAGTGAAGAGAAAGCCTGTGGAATTAAAAAATAAACAAACGACGTATTATATATCTGATCAGGACTGGTGTCTGCAACACATAAAGAACTAAAAAGATAAAGGAAAGAAGGAACTCTTCAAAGAAAGAAAGAGAGAGAAAGGAAAGGAAGGAAGGAAATAGGTAATTCTCAGAATATGAACTATGAATGGCTAATAAGTATGAAATAACATTCAGCACCCTTGATCATCAAAAAAAATTCGAATATTGATGTCCTCAGCGTCACAGGCACCTTAGCCCTGAAGTGAAGTTAGCCTTAGGAGACAAATAATTCTCGCGCTTTGGCCTGGGGCAGAGCCAGACTAACCTCCTAGGCCACTATCGGTCATTTAGTCCTCTTTTGATCGTAAAAGGAAACCGTGAGAATCCTGGACCCACCCTACCCCCACCGCAGCGAAGCGCTAGAGGGAACAGAGAAGCCGGCAGACTGAGGGGAGGGGACGGGAGGCAAAGCTGCTCACCTTTACCTTCATAGGCCAGAGTGTGGAAGGGTAGGGGTTGATTGGAAAGGAAAGAATTCAGCAGACACTGCAGCCAAGGTTGGGCCACAAAGGGCGGGTTTCATTCCCCCAAGGTGAGTGAAGGGAGCCATGGAAGGCATATTGAGTTCTGTTTCCTCAAGTATCAGGAATCAAGTGCTCGAATCTGTCTTAGACGCTTCGATTCAACAGAATTTTGCTACTTTGAGAGTCGCCCATTTCCCAGTCCTCTTTTGCTGTTTTAATCACTTGAAAGCCTGGTTCCCAGCCGGCCAGTGGTGGCGCACGCCTTTAATTCCAGCACCTGGGAGGCAGAGGCAGGTGGATTTCTGAGTTCGAGGCCAGCCTGGTCTACAGAGTGAGTTCCAGGACAGCCAGGGCTATACAGAGAAACCCTGTCATGAAAAACCAAAAAAAAAAAAAAAAAAAAAAAGGAAAAAAGAAAGCCTGGTTCCCAGTCCTTTTCTCTTTTGCTGTTTTAATCACCTCAAATCGTATCTCTTCGGTATTCTTTTAGTATACTTAACAAGCTAAGATGAGTTTCTATTTAGCCAAACCTGCTGAAAAATCTTAACTGCTCCCTGTAGAAATGGTGATGTCCCAACACTGCCCTGTGCTGTATGTTTAGACTGTCGTGGGGGTTGGGGGATTCAAAAAGTATATGACAAAACTTATCTGAAAATTGAAGTTAGACATGATGACATATGCCTTTAATCTCAACAACACTCAGGAGGTTGAAGCAGGAGGTTTGCAAGTTTGGGGCAGCCTGGGCTATATAATGAGATGCTGTTTTAGAAAAAAAAAATATATAGCCTAGCCTAGAAGCCCAGGTAGCTCACTCTGAAAGCCTGTTTCCTAGGCTATGGGGGATGTGATCCTTAACCGTCTGCCTAGGGCAAAGTCCCTGGACTATGGGCAGAGAGTGCTGCATAGTCCCCCTCACACCACCACCCTCTAGTCAAGCAACCCCACCCCTGTGAGCCAAGCGGCTTTTGGTGGGGTGTTATCCATCAGTTCTCCTAGAAAAAAAATTATTAAGTACTTACTGTATACAAAATTATAAAAACGGATAAAAGAGGAGTGTGTTTACCCAAAGGCACTCTACCCAGACACTTCCAAAGATTAATGATGTCTTACTTATAGGAAGTCCCATGCAATGGGAAAATGAGTTATGAACTTCTCATTTCCATGACTGTCATTGCCATGTCCTACCTTCCTCTCCTGTCTATAAAAGCCACATAACCATGGATCATTGACTTGGGTCATCTACTCATCGATCTGTAAACATGCATCAAGATGTCAGATAACTACTCATGCAAATTGGTTATGCTCCCAGACAAAGAAACCAAAATAAATCAGGCCTTTGGTCAGCAAGCAGTCATCGTGACCCAGAGGCAGAGACTGGGCGCCCTTCATTGGCCTTCTCTATACCCCTTTAGTGCCAAACACACTTAATACTGCTACTTTGCCGGCTTCCTCTTCTCAGCACCAGAAGATTGATCCTTCCCAACCCCCAAGCTTCAGCTACCTGCAGAGGGTGCCTGTGTCTACAGTTTCAACCCTTACGTATTATAAACTCCATCTGGGTCAGCTAGCACTAGGGAAAAGAAAGACCAGTGGGCATCAACAGCACAGGACATTTCAAGTGTGTGCTTTAAGAGAAATAAAAAATGATATAGGTTAATCAGCAGAAATTTTTAAAAATATGAAATAACATAAAGGGAGATTATGATTGCTTTTTAGCCCCACTTTAAACTATTCTCATGCACACGTTCAAAACTATATTTAAGACTGTATTTTGAAGCCAAGAAAAAAGTAGTTGAAATATTATCATCTGTGCTTATTTAATAAAATTACCTGGGGAGGGGCTGAGGAGGCAATAGCAGTGAGCATACTTTAGTTTTGTTGTTTTAAAATTTATTTACTTATTTGGGGTGTGTGTGTATGTGTGTATGTGTATGTGTGTGTGTTGCCACGGTTTCCCGGAGAAATCAGAGACCAACTTTCAGGAGCCAATTATCTCCTTCCACCATGTGGGTTAGAGGAATTTAATTTAGGTGGTCAGACTTGACCCCTTACCCCCAGTGGAGTCATCTTACCAGCCCTCAAAGTAAAAATTCTTCATGGGACACCCCTTCCCAGTTGCTGAGATCATGTAAGCCATTTCCAGGAAATGCAGGTTCCTAGCTTTTGGGTTTTTTCCTGGCTCCGTAGGTCAGAAAGCTATAAGGAAGGGGACCTAGGAAGACAAGAGGTTTAAGCTCCAGTTCGGTCTCCTGAGAGTTGGAAAGGCCTCAGGTCCCACCCAGACCCACTCATCACAAATCTACGTTTTGCAAGATCCCAGATGCTTCCTGTCCAGCTAAGCGTGAGAAGCCAGGCGCTTGGAGCCCCTTCCTGTCCTGCTGCCCTCCCCAAGGCAGCACTGCTATGCAAGATTTGTACATAGCTTTCACACCTCCTTGATGATGACCTAGCAATAAAAATCCCAGCTCTGTGGGAGTAAACGCCTCCTGCTCAAGCCACAGTCTTGAGTTCTGAGAAAGCCCTGAACGAATGACCTTCTAAGTTTCCTGAGGGCTATGGGGCCTCCAAAGGGAGCCAAGGTTAAAAACAAAACAAAAAACAACAAAAAAAAACCTTTCTGGCCCCATCATCAAAGTCTGTTTGAGGGTCAGAGCTGTTGTGTTTGCTGACCCTTAAGTCACAGTAAATCATTTACCTATGGAGAACAGCAGGAAGACTCAAAACATAGCTGTTTAAAGTCAGCTGGGAAGATCCACACAGCCCCCTTTCCCAGTCCACCCTTATCTTTTCCTTCCTGGGCCAGATAGTGTTTTTATCCTTTGCTCTTCCAGCAGGGGGCGCCAGCAGGCACTTGGGATGGCCACCACTTCCAATTAGATTCAGGACCTTGAGTGCATGCCTGGTGATAAGAGGAAAAATAGAAAGGACAGGAGCCAAAACAGTCGTGTCTGTCTGGGCTGCCAGCCACAACCATGTGTGATCATGAGAGCTTGTCAGAGTCAGAATGGCCCAGGCAATGCCTGCTAAAAGGCTGTGTCCCTCAGATCTATGCTGTGATCTTAAAGCAGGCAGCCACCCAAGGCCCTCACAGGAGCAGCACCCGAGGCTCATTTGGGAAGCGTCAACCTTCTCACCTTGAATTTGTTTTCTTCCTGAAAATCACTAGTCATCACAAGACTGTGTGACCAGACACTGGACCCCTCCGAGTTCTGGCATCTATTCTGTTTCTTCAGCTCCATCGCAATCCCACTGGCACCAGATCTAGCCTTGGCTTTGGCTACCAAGTACTCACCTGGCATCTACCTCTCCTGGGCCTGGCTTCTTATGGTCCTTCCATGGGAGCATATGGTCACCTGTGGGGGTCTAGTGCCTGATGCAGAGGGAGAGATGAGGGATGGATAACAAGGACTGCTTTCTGACCTTGAGGAGCTCACAAATGTCACTCAGTTTGTCCTGGCAACTCATCGCTGTTTATAAAATAGCAGCTATCTGGATAGTCTTTTTTTTTCTTTTTTCTTTTTTAAATTGTAGAGATCACTAGTCACTAAAAATAAATGGTTGAAACCTCAGACTCTGGGGCTGTAAAGATTTCATTCAATGGTTCTGGCTGCCTATTACTAGCAGAATGATCCATTTTGTCTTTTGTATCGTCTGAAGTGTGTGTGTGTCTGTGTGTGAATGTGTATATGTGTGTGCATGTGTGTATGTATATGTGCATATGTGTGTGTATGTATGTGTGTAAGTGTGCATATGGGTATGCATGTGTGTGTATGTATGTGTGTAAGTGTGCAAATGGGTATGCATGTGTGTGCATATGTGTGTGTTTCAGGATGTGTATATGTAGGCCCAAGCCACACATATGTGTGTGGAGGTCAGAAGACAACTTTGTGTAATCGATTTCCTCCTTTCACCTTTACTTGGGCTCCGGGGATTGAATAGATATTGCTGGCCCTGCCTTCTGATTAGGCCTTGGTATTCACCTCCCTAAAATGGGGATAACAGAGAGTGTAAAGATAGCTTAGCAGCTAAGAGTGTTTACTATTCTTCCAGGATACCAAATTATATTGAGGGACGCACAGCAGTCTGTACCTCCAGCTCAGGTAACTCTGATACCTCTTCTGGCCCCCGTAGACAACTATATGCATATAAGTACATACAGACAGACACACAAACTTCTGACTTAATCACCAGTTCTGGGGAGAAACAAGGAAAAAAAGCATATGTAGTTTGTGTGTGTGTGTGTGTGTGTATGTGTGTGCCTAGCCAGATTTCTTTCTCAAAAACAAACAAAAAAACTAATAATGGTATGGATAATTGGGTTTTTTTTTTTAACTACTTCATCCAATGTATGTAGACTTAACACAGTGCTGAGCCCATCCTCTGTATCAGTCCACAGCAGTAGAGTCCCTCTTATTATTACATAACAGTGGCAGCAAGCAATGAAGGATGACACACCACCACAGAGGGTCTGGTTTTCAGTTGTAGATATAATGTAAGTTAATTGTGTGTGCCTCAGTTTCTCCATCTATAAAATGCCCATGGCACTGCCTGTCTCTTGTTCTTATTGTGACTAATATTTGTCAAACATTAACCTTGCCACAGGCCCTGTGGTAAGCTCTTTGGGTACTAGTACATGTACTACGCCCTACATCCTAGTTTCGAATATTAGGAAACAGACCCATAACTTGAGGGCCAAGCAGCTAGTCACAGAAGGAAGTGGCATTCCAAGCCCAAGCCGGGCAGAGTGGCCCAGAGCCTGCCTTCTTACTCCTGATACCATGAAGCCTAACGTAATGCAATGATTCCAACTGTGCCTGGGAGCAGGGAACACTGTGTACACAGGACAGATTGTGACTACATACTCAGCCTCTCGCTGTTTGGTCATCAGCTGGGATCCTTAAGCAAACAAGGCATGGAGTTGGGGGACTGCTCTAGACGGCCCTGTGGCGTTTGTCTCAGCAGCTAGCACTTCTGAGTCTTGTGGCTAAAAAAGTGGGACGGATGTTTAATCCCCAGTACCATAGAATGTGATCTCATTTGGAAGCGGAACCTTTGGAAACGTTGTGGAGTTCGAATGGAGTCACTGGAGTGAGCGCTCACACATACCGCTGGGGTCCTTCTTAAACATGAATACAGTCATGTTCTGAGTGAGGTTTCTGTGGAGCCTCAAGCAGAGCTATGCTCTAGAGTGATGGGGCACAAAGCCAGCAAGCCTCTAAGGCTACAGAAACTAGGAGCTAGTCATAGAAAAAATGGTTCTCAGCCTCCCCAGAGCAGGCAGAGTCTTGCAGACACATCTTGATCTTAGACTTGTAGTCCCTACAACTCCCTTTGACACATACCTTTAAAGCCATCCAGTTGGTCATGGCAGCCCAGTGCATTTATTTTAGTTTATATACGTTGTAGTGTGGTGTATGTCCATGTTCATGTGTGTAATGTGCATGTGGGTGCACTATTTTGCTCTATCTTATTATTGGAGACAGGGTCGCTCAAATTCAGTGTCACTTACAAATTAGGCTAGACTGGATGACCAATGAGCTTTAGGAATCAAGTATCCTTGTGCCTCACCAAATTTCAGACTGCATTTTTGGTTGGCACACAGGCAGATCAGTTTCTCAAAACTACATCCTGGTCGTCTGCCTGCCTGCCCGCCTGCCTGCCCTATTTCCTTCCTTTCTTCCTTCCTTCCTTCTTTCCTTCCTTCCTTCCTTCCTTCCTTCCTTCCTTCCTTCCTTCCTTCCTTCCTTCATGTGAACAGTTGCAGAGTGACCCAGACCATCAATGGATATTTAGCATGTCCACATCAATGTAAGCAGTGCCCAGACAAAGAATGAGGACATTAGCCACCCCCGACACCTCCGACACCCCCCCACACACCCCTTCCAACCACCGTCCAACAAAGGAGCCTCTATCCTTACCTCTAGCGTCACAGATTGGTTTTGTCTGGTTTTAAGTTGACATAAATGGGATTGCCCAGCTCGCTCTCTCTCTCTCTCTCTCTCTCTCTCTCTCTCTCTCTCTCTCTCCTCTCTCTCTCTCTGTGTGTGTGTGTTATACTCTTTGTTTCACGTTATACTTAACCTTTGCCTGTGTTTTGCACAGGAAGCCATTCATTCTTATAGTGTAGTAGAGTGTTCCACACTTCCAGACTGTGGAGCACAATTAAGAAGTACGTGGAGACAGAGAGAGAGGGAGATCGAGAGAGAGAGAGAGAGAGAGAGAGAGAGAGAGAGAGAGAGAGAGAGACTAACACACACACACACACACACATACATACACACACACATACACACACAGAATTCTTTCATTTTTAGATTGCATGTAATATAATGGATCTATTAATACCCAGTTCTTCAAATCACTACCCATCATCCCCTTCCTCACCCCATCTTTTTCCTTAGTTCATACAGTCCTAGTTGTGTCTCACTAGCCTGACCCTGCTTGAACAGATAGGAAAGGAACTATGTTCCACGTGAATAAACCTACATCGCCCTCAAAATAATCCAGAGCCTGGACCATCCTCAACTGGCAGTATGGTCCCTGTGTCTTCAATAGCATCATAGCCACGGAACGGAGCTGGCTACGCGCCTCTGACCCTGATCTGAGTCTACCTCAGGCCAGAGTTCACAGAAGGGGTCTGCGGCTCCCCCTTTGAAACTTCTGCAAAGAATCACTCCCACGGTTTTCTCAGGCTCAGCCCTTCATCTGCAAGTACAGCTTGACTGAATCGAGGCTCTGCCCTCCTCCTCATCTTTGCCAGACTATAAATCATCTCAATTTCTTCATACTCATCAACTTTTCCGGGGTCTCCCTTTTGCTGGGAACAATGACCTAATCCCAAGATGCAATTTTAGAGGAACCCTGGGGCTAATCAGAAGGCCAGCTAGTCCTGAGCCTCGGTCCATATATGGTACAGTCTTTGAGCCAACAGTAGAATAGACTATAACGCAACACAGCTGATTCACCAGCTGTCCCTCTGACTCCCTAAGCCGCGCTGGCCCACTCCGGTTTCCATTGAGGTCAGCACGGCATCCATAACAAGAGGGTAAGATCGCTAAAGTGCAACAGGGCTTTGTGCTTTGAGATCTCTGCATTTTACTATTCTTTTCTTTCGAGGATTCCAATTCCTGGGAGGCTGTGCCTTCTGGAATGTAATAGAATAATAATCTGTTATCTTGTGGGCGTGGCTGGGAGCTGAGAGGGAGGAGAGGAGACACAGCAGAGACGCTTGCTCAAGCCCAGTTACAGCTGAGCTCAGTTCTGAACTGGAAGCAGGCGAAGCGCCCCACCCTGACCCTAGGCAGAGGTCAGTATTCCCAGCCCAAAACTGGGACATTAGCTATTTTGTTCAGTCTCCACCCTCAAGTGCATCTTACTGATTCGGGTTTTTGTAAAGTCTGAAGGATCGAGGCGAGCAGCCCTAAGACAGCAGAAACAAATGAAGCCTAGCTTGCCAGTTGTGGGAAAGCTCTCAAGAAGATAATCATGTTCTTCTATTACTAGCCCCCCTCCCCCCAACCAGGCTATGCCTATTAAAAAGCATTCTACTAGGGGAGTCTTGAGGCTGGCTCAAACCAGTTTACCAATCTTCTTATATTTTTAGAAACTTTTGAAAACAGATTGTTAAACATAATCATTAAAAGATTGAATTATGCCGGGGGGGTGGCGCCCGCCTTTAATCCCAGCACTTGGGAGGCAGAGGCAGGCGGATTTCTGAGTTCGAGGCCAGCCTGGTCTACAGAGTGAGTTCCAGGACAGCCAGGGCTACACAGAGAAACCCTGTCTCAAAAAACCAAAAAAAAAAAAAAGATTGAATTACATATCATTACAATTGGACAAATGAGATTTAAAACAGCTATGGCTGATGAGATGGCTCTGTGAGTAAAGACATTTGGTCCCACCTAGACCTGTGTAGTGAAAAGATAGGACCCTCTCCAGTAAGTTGTCCTCTGACCATCTCATGTGTGCTAAGGAATGCACACACTCTCACACGCAAATACATAGGATTTACATTTTTTAATAATTTTAAACAGCTATAGAAAGACTGGAGAGATGGCTCAGCTGTTAAGAGCAAGTGCTACACAATCATGAAGACCAGAGTTCAGATCCCAGCACCCACATAACAAGCTAGACCAGATGAACTTAAAATGAATGTAACTCTGGATCCCAGCGATCTCTGTCTTCTTCACTCCTGGGCCCATGAGCATGGGCATGTGGGGGCACACACCCATACCCACACACACCCACCCACATTAACACTTGCAGACACAATTAAGTAAATAAAATAATTAGCTGTAATAAATATCTCAACTTATCACATCCTCTGTGTCTGATCAGAGGGTGCTCACTGCATTGGATCTGTATGGTGGAAATACTACATGCTGCTGTGCCGTTTCACGTTTCACGTTTCACGTTTTCCTGACTCCATGTTATTGTCCTCCTTGTTCTAGTAAGCTTGAAATCGGGAAGGAGCAAACCACTTGCTCTATAGGACTTGGATATGTGAACCCAGGTTTCCTTCTCCAGCGTGGGCGAGCATACTGCTGCAGGAGGAGATAACAAAGATTTCCGCCTTGGGTACTTACAGTACAGGAAGGAAAACAAGTCTTTCAAGCCTTTGGGGGCACAGGTTCCTGAAAAATGCCACAGATGAGGAATAAAGGGACAGAGGAGAGGTAAAGGACATTTGCTTGAGCATCTTCATACTGCCATTGGCCAGCTTTGTCACCAGAAAATAGTAAACTCTCAGGCTTTTAACCTGCTTGCAAATGAGGCATTGGTGGTTATCTTCCCATTGTGCACAAACAAAGGCACAAGCTAAATTCAAAAAATTCCAAAAGCAAAAGCTAAATTCTCACACATCAACAACCAGGCCATGACTACATGGCACTCAACTCCCAGTTGTTATGCAGTTATGTACTTATGCAGTTATCCAGTCATCTGAGCCTAACTCCTAAGAACCTTACCAGTCTCAAGAAAAACAGCTCAAGCTGTAAAATTGACTTCTTACTAATGCATGAAATGCCCACTTGTCTTTCCAGACATGGACACTACTGCACCGGTGGTCTGCAACATAGATCCAAGAAAGTGTCTTCTCAACTGTTATAAAACAGAACAGAACAAAGAACAAAGAAGTCCTTCCATTCTCTCTCAGCATCTTTCTTCTCTGGAAACCCATTCATTGTCTCCTTCAGTGTATTTCAATAAATTCTCTCTGTTTTCCTGTGTTCTGGTTAATTCTCTTACTGACTATATTCCAGTCTTACTTATGGATTTCACAGACATTTACCTCCTCACAAGACACTCCCAGAAATCCAGAGGTGGAGGCAGGAGAATCAGGAGCTCCAGGTTGGCCTCTGCTACATTGTAAGTTCAAGACTAGTCTGAGTTATACAGGGAATCGTGGTAAAGCCTTCAATGAAGACACAGTGTGAAGACCTGAGGCTGTAAAGAGGACTATTTTCCTTTTTAAAGACAAGGCCTTACTCTTGTAGCCTAGCCTGACCTCAAAGTTGCCACAGTCATCCTGCCTTAGCTTCCTGGGGGCTAGCATTACAGATGTGAATCATCACATCTGGTTGGCTAAAGGCATTTCCCATTAAGGAACCAGAAATCACATAGCAGGAGAATGGCTAGTGGTCCAGTGTATGCGGATGTGAAGATATACCGGAACATCGAGTGGGTGAGTAGCTGTGAAGCAACCTTGGAGGAGAAGGCTTGATAGGAAGGGAAAACTGGGACTGGAGGGGACAGGGCTGAGGAAACCGAGGGCTGCAGAGGACAACCCAACTACTTGTGTTTGAGAGACAGCTCATGCATAATCTGCCCAGGGATAGAATGGGCAGACAGTGTGACTGCTAATGAGAGATCTTCCCATCCAAGGTTAGATCTCAGCTGTAACTGAAAAAATGGGGCCTTCGCTTAGCCATTAGAAAGGGAACCAGAAGGAAGAACTAGGAATCGTAGTTACATTTTGGAATGATGATATTGATGCTATAGTAGCCCAAGGTAAAGCAGGCAACAGAAGACTGAGATGCTAATCAAGGCATTAATGGAATAGGACAATAATGAAGGGATTGAGTCTCCGCTAGGAGAAAGTCAGCTACAGGACTGAAACATTTAACTAACAAGCAAAGATTATTCACGTATCTCACGAGAGTCTGGAAATGATGGTTGGTTTGATCCAGTGCTCAAGCGCAGTCAGAGGGCCTAACTCTTCTGTTCGGATATGGTCAGCGCTGTTACTTGTATGTCAGCTTTAATTCCTGTGACTGATTCCCTACAATCATAAGGCGTTTGTCACAACTCACATCATTTGGAGCATAGCGGATATGCCTGAGGCAAACTCAGACATCTCTGTAACCAGGGAACCTTTCCCTCCAGTCTCCAGCTGATTTCCCTTTACGTACTGTGGTGGTATGAATACACTTGGCCTATGGGAAGTGGCACTATTAGGAGGTGTGGCCTTGTTGGAGGAAGTACATTACTGTGGGGGTGGGCTTTGAGGTCCTTTGTTCAAGCCCCTGCCAGTGTGAGGAGAACCTCTTTCGTGGCTGCCTTGGGATCAAGATGTAGAACACTCAGCTGCTCTTTAGTACCATGCTGCCTGGATGCTGCCATGCTTCCCACCATGATGATGGTGGATTGAACCTCTGAAACTGTAAGCTAGCCCCAATTAAATGTTGTTCTCTATAAGAGTTGCCTTGGTCATGGTATCTCTTCACAGCAATGAAACCCTAAGACAAATACAATTAGCCAACATGGTCCACACACTCTAGCAGACAGAATAATACCTTTAAAGATATTCACACTCTAGCCTCCTGCAAACCATGGTGGTTTCATGTTACCTAGCAGAAGGCACTTTGGATTTGGGAGTGACCCCTGACATAGCCAGACTGTCCTACCATATGCTCTATCTAAGTATATCAGCCAGCTGGGAGAGGGAAAGGGCAGCATTTTAACAGTGTGCTACTGATTCTGAGATATAGGGGCTGTGAGAGTGAGGCTGCTAATATCCAGAACGATCTCCAGTTCAAGCCAGCCAGGAAACAGGGGCTGGAGTCCTATAGCGTCAAAAAAGCGCACAGTCTGCCACACACCTCCAAAACAAGGAAACAAAGTCTCTGTTGAATCCCCAGAAAAGAGCAGGGCCATGATTTTAGACAAGACCCAGGCTGAACAAACACATCAGAGACACAAAACTATAACAAAATAATGTCTACTCTAAGCTATGTTTGTAATGGTTGATGAGACAGCAATTTAAAAGGAAAACACAAGGCCAGTAATGGTATAACCACATATAGTTTAGACCAACTAGGATTTGCCTGGAATTGGAGGGGCAGGCTCATTTCTCTGTACATGCTATCAATTATCTATCAGATAGTTGAGGGCACATACACAAAAGATTGAGAGCCAACATTAACGAGAGTGACAGGTTGAGGAGCAGCAGGTGAGGTCCAGGACAGACATGTCAGGCGCATTTGTGTATCTTGGGTCCTGATTATCGGTAAAAACTTTGAACTTTCCTAATGGTTACAACTAAAGCCATATGCAGGCCCCATAACCCAGACAGCCTTCGTTATCCCGGGAGGAAAAGTCTCTAAGAACGGTCTTACCAGTTCCCAGCCTCTGATTGAGCAGCTAACATTTGTATCTAGAGAATGCTGTCTAGTGGACTTCATTAAATATGAGATGTCTTCCGTTGTAAGAGATAATGTTGCTACATTACGAAAGAAAAAAGTAAGATGTCAATATGGCCATGCAAACTCTATAGACCCGAGTTCGAGCCCCAGAACCCAGGCAGAGATGGAAGAGCACAGGCTCTGAGAAGTTGCCCCCTGACCTTTACACTGCAGAACGTGCACACATGGCTAATCAATAGGAATAAAACAACTAAAAAAAAATGCTGCAGAATGAACAATGGCAGACCATCAATTTTAGTATCAGCACTAAGCAGTATGCTAAAAGGAGGGAAATAGGCACTTTACGCTCTATCAAATATGATAGTTTTTTTTTTCCCACCAATATTGGGTGTTAATTCTTGTGATGCTGCTGGAATTTCTAGAAACCAGCTGCTCACCGCTTTCCCAGAAAGACAAAGGCCAAGTGGAAGGGAAACATGAAGTTCCTGAAAGCCAGGCTGCGGCTGCGGGGCTTCCTCCAGCAGGCCCCTTGCCGTTGCTGAAGGCTCTTTCACTGGGAAGTATGACGCTAATGTCTACAATCACCTGACCTCATTTAACTTGAAACAGTATTTATGACTTCTATCTAGTGCAAGGTTGAGAGATCTGTGCCCACCATGAGTGGACTGAAGCAGTGGCTGAGTTACCTTTTGGCTTTTGTTGTTGTTTTGAAACAAGGTCTGGCTATGTAGATCAGGCTAGCCTTGAATTCATGATCTTCTATCTCTGCCTCCTAAGTGATACAGTTACAAGCAGTCGCCAAGGTGTCTGGCCTGGGGGGTTAACTTTGAATAGCTCTGGCCAGAACATTCACCTTTACCCTGTATGAAGACACACTCAAGAAAAGAAGCTTCCTCCCTTCCCTTCCCTTCCCCTTCCCTTCCCTGTCCCTTTCCCTTCCCCTTCCTTTACCCTGCCCTCCCCTTTCCCTGCCTTCCCCTTCCCTTCCCTTGCCCTCCCCTCTCCTCCCTCTTCCCTCCCTCCCTCTTTTCCTGCCCCCTTTCTTCTCTAGTTCAAAGCATCAATCAAGCCCAGCTTTTCACACTTACTACATATGTTCCCTGAGCCCCAGTCCAGATCCCCACCTTTTACCATCCAATAAGGATCTATAACTTTGAAAACAATAGAAACAATACAAATTTCCAAGCAAGCCCAGTTTGTTTGGGGGAGAAAAATAAGAGCCTTCCTTCATTTACCCTTTCAATATTTTAATGGTGTGTGTGTGTGTGTGTGTGTGTGTGTTGTGTGTGTTGTATGAAGGGATATGTGTGCACGTTTGCAGGTACCTCTGTGTGTTGTGTATAGTGAAGGGATATGTGTGCATGTTTGCAGATACCTGTGTGTGTAAAGGGATATGTGGATATGTGTGCATGTTTGCAGGTACCTGTGTGTGTGTGTGTAGTGAAGGGATATGTGTGCATATTTGCAGGTACCTGAGGAGATTGGATGGACCTCCTGGAGTTGGAGTTACAAGTGATTATAGGGACCCTGACGTGAATGCTGGGAACTGAACTCCAGTCCTCTACAAGAGAAGTGGGTGCCCTTGACCAGTAAGCTACCATGTCTTCAACGCCCTTTCGATTTTGTAAGAGCATTTACAGTAGCATTATTGTTGCTCTTCAGGGTTAAACTTCCTTTGTTCTCAAGACCTCTCCGATTCTATGTCCTTAACTTCACACCTGTTTCATCAACTTCTTTCTCTTCACTGTCCTGCACAGATGGAGGCTGTGTGTTTTCTCCAGTGTCTGCAGCAACTTCACCTTGAACATGAAATTGTTCAGCATGTGGGCTCTTGCAGACCTTTGCTTTTGTGATGACTAAGAAGAGGCTTTTAGGTTTTTAGAGGGTGACTCTAGGAACCTGTCTCCAGTAAGACCTTGCCTGGTCTTCTTAAACTTCAGCGGCTGGTGTTGTCTGTGAAGGTAGCTTGCTTTTATCTGGGAGCTCATATTTGGCCATCCCCCTGGGAAGGCACTGTGTACTTTGTCCATTGCTGATGGGCAACCACTTGCCTTGAGACTTTGATGGGGTGGAAAGAGCCAACCAGGCCTGGCTCAATGACTTGATCTGAACAGATGGAATATTGTACAGATAGGGAACTTTAGGGACAAGCAAAGAGCACCTTGTATCTCTCGTCACTTTGCTGGTGGTTGACCCCGAGTCCAGAAACATCAGAGATATTTGAGTGCTTTTAACACTGGGACAAAGCATCACAGATAGCTACGGAGAGGACTCTAGGAAACCATTTCAAATCCCATTAGTTTTCTGATGAGGAAACAGAGGCTTGGGAAAAGAGGGGATGGACTCAAGTAACCTGCTTGAAGAATGACAGGATTGGCTTGGAATTCAGTTTCCTGTCACTTGAGGGCATGCCAGAAATTGTGGACAACAGTCCAGAGCTTCATCCCTGGGGAACACTCAGTCTATCTCGATTAACCTTGTGCCTCAGGTAAGTGCCTCAGTACCTGTGGGTTTCCCAGCTGGTGCTTGGAATAATTACCAACAGCAGTCTGTGATGAAGACTGCATTTGAAAATGACATATGAAGGGGTTGGGCAATTGCCTCCTGCTGGTGATTACTCCACAGAGTGACACTGCTGTGATTCCTTCCAGCCATCTCCTAGGGTTCCTGTTAGCGAGTTGAACTTTGAGATTTAGAGGTGGAGACATCTCCAACTACCATCCGTTCACCTTTCTAATCTCACTCATCAACAAATTCCATTCTACTCAAGAGGAGTCTCTGGAGATGGAGATAGCCGTGCAGAGAGGCACCAAATCCTGGCTGAAGAGATAACCACAGCAAGGCTGAAGGGAGGAGGCTTTCTCGGCACTGGAGAGGCTAGTTGAGTGTGAAGGGACGGAGAAGGGATCTATGAGCAATGAGGCGCCTGGGTGGGGGTACTTGGCATGTGAGTCAGGGGTGGAGACATCCAGGAAGGGGGATGTGATGTGGACATTTACAGCTATAAAGGAAGGAGGCTCA
This sequence comes from Mastomys natalensis, assembly GCA_021653895.1. NCBI lineage: Eukaryota > Metazoa > Chordata > Mammalia > Rodentia > Muridae > Mastomys > Mastomys natalensis. The sequence goes on from JAJTUV010000594.1 coordinate 1,444,793, forward strand.
GAGAGTATGAAAAGAACCATTTTCTGTAGGGCTCAGGAAGGGCCTCTCACAGGGGATTTCCTACCCAGGGCTCCAGGCCTTGGCTGCCTTCCCAGGGAAAGGTGGTGTCTGCTATGGAAGACTTGCACACTGTGCGGCTGTAGTTCAGAGGCAAACGATGCCCACTCCTTCTCTGGACTACAGACTGCCGAGCCTTGTTCAGCTGGGAATAACTATGCACTTTCTTTGAGACACACATTTTATGTGCCTTGGAGAGAAATGGATGCTGAGGTCAGGGCAGCTGGAGAAGAGGAGGCTGGAAGCTGTGACTAGCGCTGGAGCGTGGGCAGCTGAGAGCAGTGAGGGGCTGTTCAGAGAACGAGCCCTTAGCACAGGGGACAGTGGAGCAATGATTGCCAGCCAGCTCCAGACCATGGCTGCAGGGACACGGGTTCAATGTGATCCAACATAGGACACCTTAGAGTAAAGGATTTCAAGATTAAAACAGAACAACACAACAACAAAAAAAAACGTACAACCCCCATTGTTCCCCAACCCCAATTAAATAATATGTACTATTGAAAAAAAAAAAAAAGCATATTGCAGCCATCGAGGAAGCGGTTAGAACCCTTTCTTAGCATATGCAAGGCCCGGAGTTCTGTGTACACACAGGATTGTTTAAAAGGGGAAACTCACATCTCAGAAACAAGGCACACTTTCTATTGCCATCTCCAGGATGCGAATGATGGAAAACGTGTTTTGTTTTCATTGAGGATAATGAGTAGCCAAGAATCCTGACACATCTGTTCAGGCAAGATAATGATAACATCACTAGAGGTACTGTGCTGGGGACACCATCTGCTCTTCAATCTCTCTGACCCTGCTCTTTTCAACTTTATTCTTTTCCTGGTCTTTTCTCTCTGTACTGCTTCCTGCCTCCTTCCTCTGGCTTCCCTTTGTGTTCTTTCTCTCTCTCTCTCTCTCTCTCTCTCTCTCTCTCTCTCTCTCTCTCCTTCTCTCTCCTCCCTCATCTCATCTGTTCTCTTTACTCCTTCCTTGTATTTTTCTTTCTTTTGTGGTTTTGAGAAAGGATTTCATTATGTAGCTCAGGCTAGCCCCAACTCTCAATGGTGTCCCCCTGTTTCAGCCTCCCTGAAGGTTGGGGTTACAAGCATGAAAACCCAACACACTCTGATTTCATTTCTTTTCTTGATGTGTCTTAGTACCCTGTTCAGTTTGCAAAATGCACTGGACAATATGAAGAAACCCTATGGAATCAGGAGCAGGGGCTGCTGGGAAGTCATTGAGACCAGGGACTGGCTGTCATGATCAAAGGAATCTTTGCCTTCCTCCCAACAATGATTCCTATGTGAAAGAGCCTTGCTGTCTCTCAGCGAGAATCCATCATCCTAGTCAGAGAAGTCTCTAGCCCTGGTCCATGCTCAGCCTTCTCAACAAAGAGTCAACAGGAAGCAATAGTGCTAATTCCCACCAAGATGAAACAGATAGAAGAGGTCTCATGGTTTGAGCCTGGCCTTTCATGGCTGACCCATCTCTCCATCCCAGGTTGAATGTTTTAATATCCAGGAATGTTTTGTACCACCACTGGGATTTCCTAGATGTCACTTATTTAGTTAGTTTGTTTGTTGTTGTTGTTTGTTAGTTTGTTGTTTTGTTGTTGTTTCAGTTAGTTTGGGTTTGGGTTTTTGGTTTTGGTTTTTGGGTGGTTTTCGAGCCAGGGTTCACTCTGAAGCCTAGCCTGGTCTAGAACTAACTTGTAGCTTCAAACATGAATCAAAATTAGAGCTTCAGCAACTGAAGTCCTGGGATTATAGCTATGAGCTACAACGCCAGGTTAAATTAATTGATAATGTTTTAACTTTAGCACATAAACTAAAGTAAAAATGTGGGGTTGAGCTTAGTATTATTGGGAGCATGTGTTCCTCAAGTCATTCATTTTATTCATTCATTCATTTTATTTTCCATTTTGTCTGTCGCATGTGGTCAAGAATTAGCTGCTTCCTAAGGCACACGACTATTGCCTTTCAAGTTTAGAGTCCTCTGAAGTTACACTTCTGTGAAGCCTAAACAAATACAGATTTGTTCCTGACAGTCTCCTGTGGGAAAACAGAATCCTTTGAGGTCCTACGCTATGCAAGTCACTGAGTATCACTGGGTAAAAGTGCAATGATATGGATTAGTATTACACTGATCTATCTACAAACTCTTCCGCATTCCAACCACTTCATTTAGCTATCCATTTACTCACTTATCTATGTACCCGCTGATCTACCCAACCATCTGCTCATCCATCCAAATATTGCCCACCTACCCTGCAATCCCCATCCATCCCTCATCCATCCTCATCTATCTATCATCCATCCATCCATCATCTATCCATCCATCCATCCATCATCCACTCATCTATCCATCCACTCATCTATCCATCCATACATACATACATACACCCATCCATCCATCCATCCATCATCATCTATCCATCCATCCATCATCCATTCATCTATCCATCCCTCATTCCATCCATTCCATCCATCCCTCCATCATCTATCCATCCATCCATCCATCCATCCATACATCATACTACACCCATCCATCACCCATCCATCATCATCCATCCATCCATCATCCATTCATCTATCCATCCCTTATCCATCCATCTCATCATCATCCATCCATCATCCTCATTTCCATTCCATCTATCCATCATCCATCATCCATCATCCTATCCATTCATCACTATACCATCCATCATCCCTCCATCCATCCATCATCCATTCACCTATCCATCCACTATCTATCCATTACTCATCTATCCATTCATCCATCCATACACTCATACCATCTATCTATCCATCTCCATCTATCCATCATCCATCTATCCATCATCCATCCATCATTCAATTCATCTGTCCATCTCCATTCATCCTATCCCATCCACCCATCCCCCCAAACATATCCACCATCAATCTGCGACCCCGCAGAATAGGAGTCAGTAACTAACCCAGTGGGTCTCAGGATAAATGTCCCTAATTACTATAAAAGGTATCAATGCAAAACAGAACCTGGCAGTTTGCACTCAGCGCCCATACCTTAAATTCACAACTAAATATTTCTCCACACACACACTGGGCAGAGACGAAGTGAGAGCAGGGATAGCGGGATAAATGTCGAGGGCTGGGAACAAAAGATATGCTTAACTTTAATCAAGATGGCATCTAAGTTTCCCTGAAGTCTAAAGGGTTAGAGAAGCCCGGCGTGGCAGGTGTGTTTTGTCAGGGTAGCCCTGTGAGACTTCTTATGGGTAGCTTCTCCTCGGCATGACAGCACCCTGCTGCATCATGACTCTGATCATTTATTACTTTCTCCTTTACTATCCTCATGTATTACTGAGGATAAGCAGTTTGTTGGGCAGGTTTAAGTTCCCAATTTTTTTCTTTTCCATCCATAAAATGATTCCGTGAATTGGAGAACTAACTCAGAGTCTGGAGTTGTTGCCCAGTTCCACAGATGCATGTTAGTATTTTCCGGTGGTGGGAGGTTTACTCATCTCTAACATAGAGTAGCATCTCTTTCAAAGAGCAGCCCTTCTCCCATCCGGACAGTACAGTCATTAGTCACTTGGCATCCATCTGGAAAGGGGAAATGAGCCCTCGAACCACCAGGAGAGCTGTTTCCCATGCCTTAGTCTGGTACTGAGTCACTAGGCTGTGCTAGACAAGGAAGTTCATTTGTCAGAGTGGCTGTCTCTCTGAAAAGAGAGCCAGCAGCGAGATTGCAATCAGTGCTGGGCGTGACATGCCAGAATGCAGGGGGTCCTGTACGGAGCCACCTCTCTAGATCCTTATTAAAATCAGAGTTCTGGGCTTCCCTTTTCTGAAGGTGGGAGAGTGGATACATGACCTTTAAGGTAGCCTCTAATGCATGGGGTCTTGGTTGAGGGACGAGGAGGAATTACATTATCACTAACGTTGCTTACGACGTGCAGTTCACGGAACAAACAAAAGCAGACCAAAGTTCACTGTAATGTAAAACAACTGTAGTTTGCACCGTCTTAGGTTTGCAGGGAAGTTGGAAAAAATAGGACGGGGAGTTCTCATGTCTTTCGTTAGGTTGTGTCAACCTAATTAATGTCATTGCGCATTTTAATCGAAACAGATACTGGCACAACATGATTATCCAAACTCCGGACTTAATGTGAAGTTCTCTGGTGGTTTCCAATGCAATACCTCTTCTATTGCAAGTTAGTTCAAAAATTACATTGCATTTAGAGGCTCACTACTGTTTAAAATACCTACCTACAAAGCCTTGTCACATGTCCTGGGGGTGTGAACATCCCACCACCTTTGTTATGCCACTGATTCCCCTAAGTTGTACTACTTTGAGTAGGAGACCTGCAGAGTGGTCCTCCTTACTGGATGTCTGGACATTCCAGGCTCTATGGAGAATGCCTTCATGGAGACTTTAATTAAGTGTGCCAATGCTTGCTTTAGGAGTGAATTTGGAAAGTAATTCTGGCCAATGGCTAATGAGAAGTCTGGAGTTGCGGGGGTAACTTCCCTGCACTCCTCAAATCCCTCCCTTCCTTCTTGTCTGAATTTTGAGACTTATTGTTTGAGTTATCCTTTCTTGAAGGACAGAATGCCTGGAGCTGTTGCGGCTAATTTATAACCATGGTGGACAAACCTGGGAAAGAAGCAAATATCAAGTTCCAAAATGGAAAAAGAGTGAGACTCTGATCTTTAGCTGCATTATTTATTCCTGCACATGAACTAACTCCTGACCCCTTGTTATGTGAGGAAATACATTTTCCTTTTCTGGGGGGAACCTAAGTTACTGTGGACTGATGGAAAACCTTCATCAACAACAAAAATAGCATGCTCTGAGGCCAACAGAGGAGCACACCTTTAAGCCCAGCACTCAGGAGGCAGAGGAAGGTGCATCTCTTTGAGATTGAGGCCAGCCTGTTTCTATTTAGTGAGTTCCAGGACAGATAGGACTGCATAAAGAGAACCTGCCAAAAATAAATAAATAAGTAAATGTAGGACCATGAAAGGCAGCCTGGTTTCTGGTCGAGCACAGACTGGAAACCATCGAAGACCCCAGGTGATCCTGAGGAACGGCGTACATTATGCCATGTTCCCAGACTCCAGGCTTCTTGACACGAGGCCACAGCCCTCCATAGACTTGTGTCCTTTAGTCACATAGGGCAATGACCCCCTAGTCCCCTCCACAGGTAGAGGCGTGACTACAGGCCACAGAGCCTCAAGACATATCTCCATATTAATGAGATACCTAAAGGCCAGAGGGGCATAGTCAATTAAGCATTCCTTCCCAGACCCTCCTCTCTGCAAAAGATATTTAACCTCAGGCCCACCCTATCAAAACTGGGGTACAGTTTTTCATCTACTTTCTGCCATGACATAAACATCTTAAAACCATGGACCGTTTCTCTTCCATCGGAATCTGCCATAGGGAAAAGTAGAGCAGGCCTTTGTCTACAGAGCCCCTCTAATCTCCATGTAGAAACCCTTTTGCTTCCCGAGCCACGGAACCAAACCCAACCCAAACCAAACACCCCGGCACAAAAAAAAGAACTCCTACCCCTTGGATTTGCCAGGTTCAGCCCCCTCCCCCATTCTTGTTGGGCCATTGGCCCATAGCCCACCCAATCATTAATCGGCTCTTCTATGGCTTTTGGCCTGGAGGCCCAAGAGCAAGAACCTGCCAGCCTGGCCTCCTTGTCCCCAGTACCCCACAGCAGAACTTGGGTCCTGGGGAACCTCAGACTGCACCCCATCACCAGCATTGGGCTCTTCTTCAAACTACCCGGGGCACCACCCTGGCGCAACAATGAGGAGGCACATCAAACTTTGCGTCTCTATCTTCCCCAAAAGTGACAAAAACCCTGGTTAGACAGAGAACATTTCCCCCAGTTACCCAAAACTTTACGGGAAACACACATAAATAACAACAGTAATCAATCAATGATTAAAAGAATGCTATGTCCCATTTGACAATGGTAGCAGTTTCAGTTTTTGTCCTGTTTACCTCAAGGCCTTCTTTAAGAAGTGTAAATATTGAGTGGCTGGGGATTTTCCTGGTTGTTTATCAGGATGACAGCAATCCAAAGTTGGGTTACTCGGTCACCTTCTCTCTGCTTCAAGGCTATAAGAAGAAAGATTGGTAGGAGCCAGTTTGGCTGGCAGGTCACATTGTTTGAACCCTGATGCAGCAAATCTTGGCATTAGCTATGTGAAGCAAGTCTGCTCACCCTGGATTTAGAGGACAAAAGGAAGGAAAGGAGTTCTCCAGGAAGATGTCACCACCTTTGATGTTAATTTTCTCAAATAGTGCCCTTTTTTTTTTTTCCCTTTTAGGGTTTTCTGAAACCCGGTTTTCTTTGAGCCCTAACTATTGAACTAGCCTGTAACAGGTGGCTCAAACTTACAGGGTAACTGCCTCTTTTCGTTTAATACCGTAGGCTTATATTTTTTAAACCTCTTTAAAAGGGGTTTTAAATGCTTTAACCTTCTTTAGCCCCCACCCCCAGAAAAAGTGGAAAAAAAAATTAATGGGGAAGGAGGACGTTTAAAACCGTTTTTTTAAAAGTTCTTTGGGGTGAATTTTCCGTTTCCTTGTAAGGAATCAGCTGGTTCAGTTACACAAATCGCGCGCCCGTTACCTGGCAAAAACCCCCCTTAGAAAACACGAGCCGGTCTGAAGGAAACAAAAAAACTCGGAAACACCCCAGAAATTCTTGGGGCATTTTTTTTTATGAATCCACCACCTTCGCAAAAACAAGGCGAAAAAAACAAACCCCCAAAATGGCAGGGGGGAAAACCAAAACCAAATTGCCGCAAAGGGGTACCAAAAAGTACAAGGGATGGCTAAGGTGTCAAATATTTCACTTTGGGGCTTGGGCTAATTTATACACTTTTAAACACTGTGAGTTCGCTTTGCTAGCTACTCACCTCCCCTTTTTTACACTTCCCCGGGAAAAAACCTGTTTTTTTCCCCAAAAATTCCCCCACGGCTCTTCGTAAAAAACCTTCCCTGGAAATTTTCCAAAAGAAAAAAAATTCCTGCTAAACAAGTTTCCAAAAAAAAAAAATCCCAAAAATTTTCCCCTTAACCTGTTCCTTTGGCCCCCGTTCACCTATTTGTCATTTTCCCCAGTTGGGGGTGAAATTTGGGGCTTCCCCTAATTGGAAAAAAAATTTTGAACTGGGGGAAGAAAAACCCTTAGATTTTCTAATTAGAAAGGAAGATAAACTTTTAAAGGTGCTTCCTTTTTGGAAAGGTTTAGCCCAAAGGGACCCAATAAAAAATATTAAACCCGGGTCCCAATAAATGAGAGTTTGTGTAATTTTTTTTTTTTGGCGTTCCATGATTTTTTTCTTTAATTTTTAATTTTTACCTTTTACCCTTTTATCCTTTTTTTCCTCCTGGGAGGTTTTCCCCATTTTTTCCCTTTTGCGTTTTTTCCCTTTTTCTTGTGGCCCTCAGGTTTAAATCTCTTCAGGATGTTTATTTTTGGAAAGGAAATTTGGGGCCACAGAAGAAAAGAAAACCCGGGTTTTCCCCCCCAATTGTTTTAATTTGGGGGGGAGTTAGGCTTAACCCGCCCCCTTTGTTTGAAATATTAATAGGGGAATTTGTTAATTTTTAATTTTTCTCTCCCTTTCCCGGTGTTTTTTTCCCAAAGCCCCCCTGCTCCTTTTTAAAACCTTTTTACCCCCCTTTATTTTTAATTTCCCCCAGCTTTGGGGGGTTTGATTAGATCACCATTGATGCAGACAAACTGTGGGCAGTCATCATGGGTTGAACATGGGATCCCCGGAGCTTAGTGCACGATCCAAGTAAAGTGCGGTGCATCACTAATTATGTGGCCCTGGATATATGTCTTGGGGCAGCTGCAGGAAGAGGTTACCTTTGCTTACCTCCCGAATTTCCCCCACATGAAGTGATAGGTGAACTGAAAAGGCAAAGAAGAACGGATTGAAGTGGAAATATTTTGGGATTTTTTTTTTTTTTTTTTTAAACTTGTTTAGTCATGTGAAAGTGCGGCACAGAGAGACTGCTCCGTGCTGAGTCCAGGTTCAGCTACCTATAATTTTGTGGCCCCTGGTCATCCCTATTCTTGGAGCAGCTGCAGGAAAAGGTTGCCAATTATTTTCATTTTTTCTCACAGGGCACTTGCAAAGTGCAGTGTAAATATAAGGAAGTTATTATTCCCTCTGTCCCCAGAGGTAACTGAATATCTACCCACTCTGAGGTCCCTGATCTGTATCAAATTTTTCCTTCTTTTTAAAACAATTTATTTGTTTTGGGCTAGATTCTCTGTCAGTAATCCTATCTAGCCTAGAACATATTGAGTAGTCCAGGCTGGCCTCACACGCAAAGCAATCTTCCTGCCTAGCCTTCTCATTGCTGGGATACAAGCATGTTTTAAATTTTCTCATTGTTTCAGAATAAAATCACAATCCTTAGCATAGTTCTCAAAATGTCTTAAAAATCCAGCTCCATCTCTCTCCAAATTTACCTTCCTATTTCTCCATCTCTCTCTTCTTCCTTCCCTCCCTCTTTCTTTCCTTCTCTCTCTCTCTCTCCTGTTTTTTTTTTTTTTTTTGAAAGAAAGTCTACCTAAGTAGTTCAGGCTGGTCTTGAACCCTCAGTCCTCCTTCTCCAGCCGCCAGACTGCTGGGATAGCCCATGTGCACCTCCACACACAGCTTACATTCTCTATTTGTAAAACGTGTGTCAGATAAAGGCCCAGCTCAAATTTCCCCTTCTTCTAGACCACGATTAAAATGAGTCTCTACCCTATTTCAAATCATTCGAGCCACCACCATTCTATTGAACTGTAATGATGTCCTTATCTTCTAAAACATTCTCCAACAATGTATATTCCTTAGCTGTTACTACAAAAGGTAAGATGCAGTGGCTGAAGATATCAACTTCTTATTATCTTATCATTGTCGTGGGTCAGGAACTTAGGAGTGGCTTACACAGGCTGGTTCTAACTCAGGGTGGTTTAGAGGCTGTAGTCAAGACCCTATAGCGTTGGACAATCTTCTTCCAAAGTAGCTCCTTCCCAGACATGAAGTCCGTGCTGGCTGCTGGCAAGAGGTCTCAGACGTTGCCATGTGAATTCTGCTATATCTTTTGAGTAGTCACAAAATATGGCAGTTGGCTTGTCCCAGAGAGGCTGATATAAGCTGAAAGGCAAACTAGAAAGACCTTTTAGAACCTAGTATTAGAGGTTAAAAAAAACAAAAACAAAATCAGAACATAACTTATATGACTTTGTGTTAGAAGTAACCCCACTGAGTCAAGCCCACATTCAGAGAAGAGGAATTATTGGACCGGAAACATATAAAAGTACCACACTTGAATTATCATGTCTTTCTTCTCAGGAACTAGCTATGTCTACCACATGGTAGGGGCTCCATGGGTATGCCAAATCAAATGGCTAATAAACAAGGTAATAATGGACTTGGGAAATACATGGATGATTTGTGGTGGTCACATGTAGAATGATGAAGATGGGGAGTCTTGGGAAGAATTCTGAGATGAGACCTTACAGGACTCCGGTGCCACGTGAATAAGAAGAGTTGGGAATGGGCTTGCAAAACTCCCACAAAATGCAGGATACTTGTCAATTCTTAGTACTAAAAGCATGCACTGCAAGTACTGGGAAATGTTTAATCAATCCATTGTTTGTATTGAAGATGGCTTGGGCAACCTGGACTTAGAAATGGTTGTGATGGGTTGAAGGAAGCTTTTGGTGCTTCTTTTGCAGTTGTCAAAGCGATGTGTCATCAAACATGCATCTTATACATCTTAGAATCTTGTGTCTGATTGTTCAGTTATTCTGCAAAGGGAAGAGCTGGCTATCAGCAGCAAGAGCAATGTCTAAAACAATGTCTCTTGTTATTCAGATTGTCTAATTTATAAACAGGGGTCGGGGGTTCTACTGTCTGTTTCCCAACAAGTTTTGGTCTCAAGTATTAAAAGTTAGGTTGACACCATTATATATCCAAAGGAAATTCTCCACAAATCATTGTGAAACGTGGGGGACAGTTAGGTTGCAACCTTTCATATACTAGGATTTCAATTGTCGCTTTTAAGAACTCAGTTTCTCAGGACTCAGCCTCATCGGCACAGCTGCAAGTTGACCGTTAGAACATTTCTACACTGAGAGTCAAGGTGCTCCAGAGTTCGTAATCGTCTTGATTTTCACAAGGTTAAGGAGGCCGGATTTCAGAAGAGTCTTGATTGGGGAGACGGTCTAGTGAGTGATAGTCCATGCTGTTCAAACACTAGGACCTGACTTGGAATCCCCAGAACCCATGTAAACCTTGGCCACATGGCAGGGGCATTTCTACTGGGAAATAGGAGGAGCTAGAGGAGCAGCTAGCCTGGCCTACCCAGTGGAAAAGTCAACAAAAAGAGAGACCTTGGAACAAACCAGGTGGAAGGTGAGGCCTGACACTGGAGCGAAAATGCATGAATGTGTGAGCTCATGCTTGTACACCCTCTATGCGTCATAAACTAAGAGCATGCGCGCGCGGCTGCGCTTAACATTAAACAAGGGTTAGTCCAAAGTTTCTTCCCCGCTCCCCCACCCCAGGGAGTTAGAAGCCCTAGGGCTGTCTGTTAAATAGTGCACAGTTTAAATACAGGAGATACATTTCTTTAAGCGACTTCATTCAGTTCCAATTACCTTCAGACTGCCATTTTTTGCAAACTCATAATTGTGAAACTAAATTAAAAAAAAGAAATTAAACACTCCTTTGTTCATTTTGCTTTTCTGTACATTTAGAGGTGATTATTTGTTCCTTCATTACTGGCAGTATTAAATCCAATATTTGCCAGTATAATTTATTTTAAAAGACCTTTTGTCCTTCCGGAAGTAGTTTTGAAACTTTTTAAATGGAAACTTTGGATGAGAACGTTCGTTTTTACACTTTCTTCAGTGTTTATTCTTCCACTTCTGATCAAATGATACTGATGCTAGTGGATTTAGGGTGAGCAGCGAAAAACTAATTCAGGGTAATACCTGGCCTTTTTTAAGTGAGGGAGTAAAACGTGGGGTACCTGCACGCCATTGCAAAGTAGGCTCTACAAGGGCAGGGCCTTTGGGGAGCCTCCGAAGGTTCAGAGAGGTTGAACCTACACTGTCCCTCAAACACTGGAGTAGCCATGAATCCATTTAAGGTCCAGTGCAGGACAGGGGCTGGCCCGCAGGCCCGAAGCTTCCCGCCTGGGGCCCTTCCTGCGGAGGAAGAAGCTAGGCGCTAGGAGTGGGATCCCGGCCCACTTCCTGTCCAGCAGCTCGGGAGCCGTTTCCTCTCGGAGCCGGAGGACAGGGCTTCCATTCACGCTTCTCGGGAGGTTCACGGAGGAGTGTACCCCGGCAGAACCCGCAAGCCGAGGGTAGCGGTCGCCGCGCGAGGGTTAAGCGCGCCCGGCTCGCCAAGGGGGCGTGGTCGTTGTCGCTGGCCAAAGGGCTTGGGGGCGGGGCGGACGGAGGAAGGGGGCGTGGCCAGAGGCCCGCGCCTTTGCGGCCTGGGGGCGGGGCGGACGGAGGAAGGGGGTGTGGTCAGAGGCCCGCGCCTGTGCAGCGGCTGCGGGGAGAGGGCTGTGGCCGGGGGCGGTTCCGGGCGGCAGGCCGGGGCGGGGCGGGCGGAGGAAGGGGGCGGGGCCCGAAGTTGTTCCGCGCTGGGCTGCGGGGCTGGCGGGCGGACCGGGCCGGGCCGGAGAAGTTTTCGCTGCGGCGGCTGAGGGAGGGTGCGGGCCCCCCGCAGGCGGTGCACGCCCGCTGCCATGGCTTTCCGTAGGAGGACGAAAAGTTACCCGCTCTTCAGCCAGGAGTTCATCATCCACAACCATGCAGACATCGGCTTCTGCTTGGTGCTCTGCGTCCTCATCGGGCTTATGTTCGAGGTGAGTAAAGCGGGGAGGGGGTGCTGGAGGGGTTGGCGGTCCCAACTCCGGTGCTCCGCGGCGCAGACAGGGATTCCGGGACCTCATCTAGGCTGGAGCGCTCCCGGCTGTCCCGCAGTTATCTGCACCTCTGGCTTTGTGCACTGTATCCACCCTGGCCTGGACCTAGGACAGTCCAGACAGCACCCCTAACTCCTCGCTGTGCGGGCCGTGCCATGCTCTGTCGCCCCCTTGGGCACCCACCGTATCCTGCAACTCTCTTTGAATCTCAGAAACGCGTGCCTGGCCCCGAACCAATTGCAGAGCTGCCTTCCTGGCCCTAAGATTGGGGTTTCCTTTCTGGCGTCCTGGTGCCAATGTGGGAAACTCCTAGATCCGCTGTAATTGCACAATCCCCCCTCCTCCTTACAAGTGGGGGCTGCCAAATCTTCTAGGCTCTTCCAGTGGAAGGGACCCTAACCTTCTGGGAGTTCTTCATCCTAACCTCTGGAGCTTGCTCCAGGTGTTCACATGTGGCCCTGGCTCCATCCCAGGGGAACCTTCTGCGACCAACCTCTCTTTAAATATGACCTAAAGGGCTAGTTTTAAGATCTCCTTTGGCACTTTGGACTGTCCTTTGTAAATCTGTGTGTGAACTGGACCCAGAGCCTCATCCCCTTTGCAGGAGCCGGGAGAGGAGCAGGGATACTCTCTGCTTTTAAGTGAAAGGTGATTTTCTTGTCACTGCAGGAATGTGGGGTGGGAACAGAGAATGGGATCGTAGATTCAGCAGTTTGCTGCTGTAGGCCTCAGAGCTGTCTGTGTAAACCACTAAGGGGTCAGAATCGAAGGGACTGATGGTTCCTACTACAGAGTAAGACAAAAAGGTGACAGTGAAGTGAGAAGGATTTGCTATAGTATATATTGTCTCAAGAGCACCATATGTGACATAATGTATGACAGTCCCATGGCTTGAGTCTCCTCGCCTTGAGAACACTCACTCCTATCCTCTCTTCTATGGAAGGTTCCTATACATTCTATAGGGTAGTAAGAAGCTGAACCATTTAAAAGTTACTTGTCTATCTCTGCATCTACCATGTCTCCCTTCTGTAACTGACACAGGACCCATTTGATTGATGAACCTGCTCTCTAGCTGGGCTGTTCGTGTGGTGGCCAGGTCTGAGCTGGATACATGCTCGCAGCCAGGCTGTCGGGAGAGAAGCTGGGTTTGGGGTTGGCTTCCACACTCTATTGGAAATTCTGTCAGTTCACCCTCTCTCCTCTCCTCCACTCACGTTTCCCTTGAGGTTGTGGAGAAGAGTGTCTCATGAAAGACTGACAGAAGCCTCAGTTTCCCCATCATTGAAGAAACCATTAAAACCAACCTTCCATATGGAGTGACGGTAAAGCTTAAAGCTGAGGTTTTATCGGCAACAAAAGCCATTCCTCCAACCAGAGAGCGAATCTGTTTCTTGCTCCTGGACTCTTGTTATTATTTAACATAATGGCTTAATGAGAAGGCAGGGATCCTGCCCTGCTTAACGTTTGCCTCATGTCAATTTGCAGTCCTCCATTCTAAGAGGCTTCTCAGTGTCATGCTCCAGTTCTTGGAGGCTAGGGCCAGATCAACACATGTGTCAATCATAAACCTCACAGCCATGTGCTCCGCAGCTGGCCAGAGCCTCTTGCTTAGCCTGTGGTTCTCTGTGGTGTCTCTAGCTATTGTTGGGAGTTTGGGCTTTACCTGTCTTCGTGTTGTGCAAAAAGAGACACCTAGAGTTTATACTCCTAGGTCCTTTGTTCCCTATCTCTAGCCTGCAGGGAGTGCTTTGCTTCAGATCAGTGACAGTCTGTGGAAACTTACAACTGCTGGGATTGTCACTCCTAGTACCTGATGGCAGAGAAAGGACTAAGGTGAAGGGGAACAGACCTCCCTCTTCACAGTCTCATCTTCTTCTGCGGTACTGTTAGCCCTACGGTACTTTCAGAGCAGGTGTTTCTTGCTGAAGCTGCTTTGAGGACTCACCAGTCGGAGCTGGTTTAGGAAGAAGGGTGCTTTCCCTTGAATCTCCAGTATCAAAGACTCTTGATCTGTGCTGAGTGTGTCTATTCCTATCTACTGACTGTACAGAGATTGCGTGTGTGTGTGTGTGTGTGTGTGTGTGTGTGTGTGTGTGTGTGATCAGCTATCTTTGAACTCTGCTATCATTACTAAATGAGAACAGAAATATCCTGGATTGTAGGGGGTGGGGGGCACCTCAAATTTAGCATGGGATGGACTCAGTATTTCTGGGATTTTCCCAGGGGTAGTGTTGGTGATGGTGGCAGCGGTGTTGGATGTGTGTGTTTATACGTAGGCCTATAGTGGGAAGGAGGAGGTGTGGGGGAACAGAGAGAAAAATCATCAGGCTCCTGCTTTTGTATCTTGGGCCAGGCTAGGATTCCTTCATTTGGGAAGCTGAGCCAGGAAAACTGTATTGTAATTCTCCAATAGAATGTGACTCTTGTCCCTGCCTAGTCTCTGCTGTTCCCTATACCCTCCCCACACCCTAGCAAGCCACAACCTTCCTACCCACATCAGTACCCCCCTGCTAGTCACCTCTGCAGCCCTCACGGTTTGCTTTTCCCTCACAGGATCCCCAGCTCTGTCTTCAGGGAGATGTTGACGCCAAATTCCTTCCCTTGGGATCATTTCCTTTTGGGCACACATGAAAGGCTGTCTGGCCTCTGTTCCCCCAAGCTGTGCTCAGACACACTTTTAGTTTAGTTTTGGGTTATCTTATTTCCAAAGCTGGGAAGGCTTCTTCCCCCCAAGCCAGGTTTTGTCCCATCTTCTGTCTGTTTGGAATAGAGCTGTTCTGTGCAGCCACTGCACTTGGCTAAAAAAATGTCAGGAATGTGGAACTTTACCCCCCCCCCTCCTTCTTTTCCAGCTTTCTCTTTCTTAACCCTGCTTTGGGGGAGAGGTGGTGCAGGGGCTCACTTTTCTTCTCTACAGTTTGGACTTTCTTAGGTGGCGTGTGGTTCTTTAGGGTGTGGGTAGCCAGTCGGGATGTGTGCATAAGTCAGATTTGAAAGTAGCCATCCCCCTCCTCCCTCTTCCCTTCGCCTGCCTTCCTTCCAGTGCCTTGTGCCACGTTTCCAACTGAAACAGGCAGGGGAAGAGGAAAACTCTTTCATTTAGAGAACAGAGAATAAGAAATAAGGGGGGTGGCGGTGGCTGGAGGAAAGGAAGCAATTTCTGTATCACCTTTAAAACATCATCTCGTCACGGAAACTATTTTCTTCTTCGGTTTCTACAGCTACAGAGAAATGTTTCTGAGATTCTGAGGTTTGCAGGTTTTAGTGTTTTAGTTTTTGGTTTTCTTTTTTCTTTTTTTTTTCTTTCTTTCTTTTTTTTTTTTTTGAGACAGGGTTTCTCTGTGTAGCCCTGGCTGTCCTGGAACTCACTCTGTAGACCAGGCTGGCCTTGAACTTAGAAAGCCACCTGCCTCTGCCTCCCAAGTGCTGGGATTAAAGGCATACGCCACCACTGCCTGGCTGGTGTTTAGTTTTTATATAGGCCATGATGCTGATGATGTAAGCGTTCGAGACCCGGAGGAATTTGAAGACAGTGGCTGGTTTGGGCTTTTTGGACATTGTTTCTGAGGCAGGTGTGGAAGATAGCTCTTTTTTCCAGGAACTGCTTTCTTCCTGTTCCTGACCCCATGACAGACTGGTCAGGAAGAAACATTTGCAGCATATACAATGGAAGCCCATTGGATGTGTCATAAGTGTTTGGAGTGAGGGGTTTGTAGCCACCATATCATACCCCTGGACGTACCTGTGGGTGTCATAGCCTGCAGCCAGGCAGCCAGTCCCGTCTCTGGATGTTAGGTGTAAAGATAAGCTGTGAAAAGATTGTTCTGTTGTGTTAATAGAAGCGCATGTGTGGCATATAGAGATGCCTGTGGATACCAGCTAGGTTGTCCTAACTTCTGATGCACTTCTGAGGATGTTACTCCGTCAGCTTTTGTAGTTCCTCTACTCCTGGAGCTTGAGACACAACCTGCTGGGGATACTGGGGAACACCAGGAGGGGTCCCCTCATTCTCACGGGTGAATTCCTCCTGAGTGTGACACTCAGTGACGTGAACCACAGGACAGAAATTTGGAGTTTTTGAGTCTCTCTTGCTCATGACTTCAGTTTAACCACATTCTGTTAGATGAAGGGACATAATTCACTATTGTCTTTGGCAAAAGTGAAAGATGGTATTGGTCGATGGGTGAAGTTTTGATTCCATGTCCAAGATGAAGATCTAGCATGGGTTTGCTTTTATTGATGCTCGAAACAGTCACACCGAGAACTGTTGCCTGTGACTTTTTTTTTAATCATTATTTATTTATTTATTTATTTACACTCCAGATTTTATTCCCCTCTTGGTGGTTTACCCTCCGACTGTTCCAAGGATCTGCTTGCTATCTTTGTGTCCCTTCATTGAAGGCCCTGGTTGTATGTCATTTAGGGATGACGTCATTAGGATGAGTACCTTTCTCCTACATTCTCCAGTACTAGCCGTCTACTGTCCAAATGACTGTCCCTGACTCCCCTAATCCCATTGCCCCAAGAATTCTGTGCCATACTTCTCTCAGATGTTTTTCTTAGAACACATGGGGAAGGTTGCAAAGGGTCTTCATGCTGCCACCTTCAGCTCTGGGGCAGTAAAGAGGACAAGAGAACAGCCCTGGAAGCTTCTCTTGCTGGCTCTGTTGTTTGAGCCCCTCCGTGGCTTATTTCCCAGGCGTGCTATCCAGGCTGGTCACAGCAGATCGCCCCAGTCCCGACTGTTTGTGGAATAACGTGAGTTGCTATGGTGAAAGCTTCACCCTGGCAGGCACGAACACTCCTTTTTGATCTGCTTCGATGTGGGCAGGGGCCCCAGAAATCATTCCGTGGCATAGCTGATGTACCTCTCATTCCCACCCTGATAAAGCGATGAAGCCAGAGGTCTGATAAGAGCGGATTAGCATTCCCGTGGGACAGAAACGCTTTCTAATCAGCCTGTGTGCCGTTAGCTTGCTTTGGTGGGAAACTTTACCGATGCTATCTCTTAACCTCCTTAGGCTGTATCTGGTATCCATTGGTACCTAATGGTTAAAGGAAGGAGTGGCGGAGTGGGAGGTGTGTGGGGGGGACTTCGAAACTATGAGTAGGGCTACTGAAAAGCCCTCCTTGTTTCATGGGCAGGGCTTTATCCTTTAGGTACTGTGTTACTTTGCCTGACTTACCTCTGCTGTCTCAGATACCCTGCTGTGGAGGAGAACCAAATCCCACTTAGACACAGCTGGTTAGTGTTGTGGGCTAACTGTGTGATTTAAAGAGCTTTGCAAGGGATTCTTCTGGATAGTGGATGTTTGAGTAGCCTTTCTTGCTTTTGAACAGAGGAAATGGAGCCCGATTGTGAGTTGGGGGTGCCAGGCCCTCTGGGGTCCTCCGGTGAGTTTGTCGGAGGCCAAGGTTAGGAGGGGAGGCTGCCACGTGGCCTCTTGATGTCTTCTTTCATTTGTCTGGAGGAATTGGCAGCATTTTACATCTGTGAAATGTTTTACTAGCCTCACCCTATAATCGAGATGGTTTATGGGGGCTGTCATACCCATCCAGAAGCCTGGCTTCTCGAGGAGAGATTTGGCCAATGACCATCCACCCAGCGTCAGAGTCAGAGCCAAAATAAGAATCCAGCAATGTCTGGCTCCCATTTAGAACACAACTCTGATGCCCCCACAAGCGGGGTGTCTGTGGAACAGAGCCACTGGCGGCTTGATTTTTCCTTTGTCTGAGTGGGTCTGTTTGCTACCTGGAAGTCTGTGGGCCATTCCACTCTGGAGCCTTTCTGCCCAGAATGATCATTGAAATTCACATCTCCCTCCAGGAGACTAGAGAGAGTGACCTGAATATGTTCATCTGTCACATGTGAACACAGATGAACGGACAGGAGCGTCCCCCACCACTGAAGTCTCTGCCTGCTATTATCTGTGTGAGATAAGGGGTTTCTGGTTGTCGTTTGCTTGCTGACCTTATCATCAAGTTAATATTATGGTCATAGCTCAAGGGCACATTTTCCGTTTTATGAGTTCATGACTTTAGAGGGCAACCTAAGAAACTGTCGACTGTGTTTACAGAAGAGGAAAATAAGCCCCACCCCCAAAGCAGTTGAGAGATTCGCCCAAGACAATTAGAATAAATGTTTGACAAACCTGGAGCCACACCCAGTCCACCTCTGGTGCATCTTCTTGTCTCTGCCCTGAACTCTAGACTCTGTCTCTGAATGTCAGTCTGTGTGGAAGGAAGTCTTGGAAATGCTGTATGATGTTTAAGAGCACTGTGCTCATTCATGGAACGTCAGAGTACCTGTGCTGTGCTGGCGTCAACTCAGGGAATGCAGAGATGAAGAAGGCCAGGGCCCTGTCCTCAAAAAGGTCACAGTGTGGTACCTTAGAGTCAGTGCACTGGCCTGTGAGCCCAGCTACTCAGGAGGCTGAGTCAGGAATAGAAAGAGAGTTTAAAGCTACCCTGAGCCTCATAGTGAGATAATGATAAAATGCTTGCTCAGCACTTGCAAGGCCCTATGGGAAAAAAGCTCATGTGCCACAGAGGGGGAAGAAGTTGTGGATGAGAGTCAGGCCATAAACTCGATACGTATGACAGGTATAACCTTCCTTAGACACCTCGGGCCTCCACCTCGAGCTACTGTGTTTTGATGGAAGAACATTAATTAAGAACTAGCACCCTGACTGTGATTGTCAGGGTTTAGAAGAAAAGAGTGATGGTCGTGCTTGGAGATCTTCCCAGGCACATATAACACTCATACGCATGTGATTGCTCTGTGACAGGGCAGAGCGGCTAGTACCAAACTTCCCATAGGTTTGGGGGCTTTAGAAAGCACCAATTCCTTGTTACCGTTTTAAAGTCTGACTAAATCCAAGACCAAAGCCCTGGGAGTCCTTGTCTTGGGGGAGGGTCCTTTTCCTGGCTTGTAGTAAGTAGCATCTCTATATCTACACCCACATGGTAGCCACTCATGGCAGCATGAGCTCATGGCAGGAGGGACAGAAAGGGGTGCTTGATCTCTGGGGTCTCTTTCTTAAGGGCATCAAACCCATTCAGGAGGGCTTTGTAATTGAAATTAATTATTCCCTAAAAACCTCCTAGTGCCACTGCACTGATGATATGTTTTCAGTCTAGGAACTTTTGGAAGCAGGCATCAAAAGTTCTGCCCATAATAGACTCTGTGTGTGTGTGTTGGGGTGTGTGTGCGTGCGCGAGTGTTCCAAGTGATCACCTATGTGTGCATGAGTGTGAAGGCCAGAAGTCAACTTGGGTGTCTTCCTCTGTCACTCTCCACCTTGGTTTTTTGAGTCAGGGTCTCTCACTGACCCCACAGCTTAATGATGTGGCTAGCATGGCAGGCCAGGGAACAGCAGGGTCTGCTTGTCGCAGGTACAGACACTTGCTGCTATGAGCGGCTATGATGTGGGTGCTGGAGACGCAAGATTAGGTCCTCAGGCATGTGTGACATGAAGGTTACTGGGTGACCATTCTCCCTAACCTGTCACGTGGTGTCTTAAGAATCTGGGTTTCAGGACTGGAAACGAAACCAAGACTTCGCACATGCTGGGCAAGTGTCCTTCCCCTGAGACAACATCCCCTGCTCTTGAATTTTGTGGTTGTTTGTTTTTGTTTTTTTGGATTTTTTTTTTTTTTTTTTTGAGATAGCATTTCACTCTGTAGTCTTGGCTAGCCTGGAACTTGCTGTACAGAGCAGGCTAGCCTCCAGCTCACACGGATCTGCTCACCTCTGCCTCCTAAGTGTGATTAAAGGTATGTGCTATGCCTGGCTGCTATTTTTGTTTGTTTGCATTTGAGACAGTCTCACTAGTAGCCTGGCTGGCCTTAAACTCAAGGCTATCCTCCTGTCTCAGCTTCTCAATTACTGTCATTACAGGCGCATGACGCCGTATTAGTGGGACAGGACTTCTTCATAGAACTGGGTTCCTTCACATCCTGTAAAGTTAGATTCTCTCACAGGAAGTATTTCTTCTTTTTCTCCTTAGAGAATTTTAAAAGAACTTTCATTTTACAGGGACTTCTGTTGAGTGGCTCACCACCCAAAGACATCAGTGGCTACCAGGGAGAGAGAAAGACGCGTCCTCCAGGCCAATGGGTAGATACTGATGGGATTCATACTGCAGTCTCCCTAGCCCCTGCTGATCTCCTCTCCACAAAGGGAGGATGGCTTTAATTAAGTCAGCACATGTTGGCTTCTGCTTGGTACTTAGGGTAGTGCTGGGATCTTCACGAATTAGGGTGTTAGATGTGGCTTGTGTTTAAGGTGCCATGGCTAGTGTTAAAAGCAGCCTGGGGGTTCTTGGGACAAAATCTTGGGAAAATGGGCCTCCCCTCCAGCAGTTCTTAAGAGTTCCACAGGAAACACGAAGGTCTGCTCTACAATGCCCGACTTCCGGCTGAGACAAATTCCACAGGACTTGGAGCAGAAATGAACTTTTCATACCCCAGACTTCTAGACTTTAAGAGTATACTTTCGACTTGTACTTGGTGCCGGATCAACTTTTGACCTCAGCGGACAAGGGATAACTTGTCTGTATGGATCCCGTCACTGCCGTCCGTGTGAGGGGCAGGTGGCGAGCTGGGGAGGAGTGCTTGATGGCTGGTTTCTTTCCTTTTTCACGAGCAGTTTTTGTGTTTAGTTTGGGCAAAAAGTCTAGAGCGTTTTCCTCAGGGTTAGATCTGTGGCTCGTGCCTTGTAACGTCTGGCAGCAGGGAGGGAGGTGTGTAATAGAGAGGGGGAACGCGGGCATGATTTCTTCCTGCAGATTGTGTGGCCCATGAAGACCCTTCACTGCTCTGGGCTAACATTTGATTTATAGGGGGTTGGGGTGAGTGGATGGACATGGGTGTGTGGGAGTGACTTTCCTCTAGTTCAGCTGTCTTCTTCCCACGGGCCTGTACAAAAAAGGAGGATGAGTACTGAGCCTAAATTGCCAGGAAGGAAGAGGAGGGGGATAGAAGGAGGAACCTGCCTTCCTCCGCCCACATAGATTGTGACATTTAACTTGGGCACCGTTGCTCCTCCATTGGGCTAAGAGCCTTGTCGTCTCTTTTGATTTCATTTTTGATTTGAGCCGGAATCAGTTCTGAACTGACGTTTGGGCTTAGCATCTAATTATCAGCGTAGCAGAACTCAGGTGGGGAAGGAGAAAAATCCGTATTATAGAAGAATCATAGTCAGGCCCCTACTGTCCTCAGCAGCCTTGATCTTTGAAGAGTACAGCATGTACTCTCTATATATGGAGTATATAGCATAGTCCCTGTCTGACCTGACTGTCCTATGTACTTTGCTCTACCAGAGCAGGTTTTGTCACCCCAACTCTCTGAGGGCAGTCTGGGACGTTATACTTAAAAATACCTTTTCACACTTAGTGATAGATGGATGTCTCTCTGTGTGTGACTCTGTCCCCCACCCCCAAATCAACCTAGTGACCTCTCCTGACTTTACTTCCCCTTCATCTCTTCTTCCTACTCTGACCCACTGGGACACCCTTTCTTCCTCACAATATTGGGAATGGATCCCAGGCAACAAGGAGGAGAGTTTTTGTTTGAAATCCACTTTTAAGAGCTGGATTGCAAATGTGCACCATTGTACTCACTGCAGCAGTCCTTACTGACCTTCTGATGCCTGCTTTCAAGTGAGAAGAGTGAGGTACAGGACACCCAAAGCTACACAGACAAACCCTATCTCGAACCCCTCCTCGCCCCACCAAAAGAATAGAAGTAGTCGTTACAGCTAACATTTGGGACACTACAGTTTGGGGACCAGTGTGATAGCTTGGAGGGTAAAGGGCCCTTGCTACTGTACCGAGCCTGATGGTGTGAGTCCAGTCTCTGGAACACATGTTAGTAGAGAGAAGCTACAACGCCTATAAGTTGTCTGACTTATACACACAAACACACACACACACACACACACACACTCTGGAACACATGTTAGTAGAGAGAAGCTACAACACTATAAGTTGTCCTCTGACTTATTCACACACACTAAATAAATAAACAAATAAATAAATAAATAAATGATAAAATGAAATATCACATCAATAGCCACCTAATTAACTATGGCCATATTTAACTATTTAAAGTTAATTTTAAAACGCTATGAGAAATTCAGCTTTAGATAGGACTATTTTGATCACGGAATGTTCTCTTGGATGGTACTGCTTGCTACATTGCTTTCTGACTCTGCCTTTTGTTTTCATAGTAACGAGATAGGAAGAGATCCCTGGGACCTGGCTCTGCTAGGAAACCATTAGAGGCTATAGTTTACAGAGGTCGAGGTCACGTCTAGACCTACAACTAGACTGCTGGAGTTTGCATTCTGCTCTAGCCCTGCTATGTTGGTAAATGTACCTTTGTATTTCTGTTTCCTCATCGTTAACGGACGATTAAAAATGTGTCATAGAGATGTCAGGAGTACTGAAGTGTTAATATAATATACACATAATATATTAACATTTTAATTATATTAATATGTAACACATGAAAGGGTACTAGATACAGGTTCGGATAAGAGCCTCGGACTTGTGGCTTATTGCTTATTATATCCTGAAAGTGCTGGATGGTATCTCAGCGATATAAAACTCCTCTTTGTGACTGTGTCATCCATTTGGAACAGAGCCAAGAAACAGGATGCAGGTCAGAGCTGAGGATGGCCTAAAACCCCTGCCAGGAGCCCCACAAGTCAGCCTGCCCCCCAGGACCAATTCGCATCTTACTTGCATTTCACCTGTATATGTTTCTTGGCTGATACTATGCCAGGCTGTTGAACACAGGCTATTGGGGAATCTAGCACATTCTCTGCCACCAAGCTAATGCCCTATCATTTCATGTTTGCAGCTGGGTCTCATCCCCAAGGTATCTCATTACATAGATACAAGTATATCCCATGTGCTAAAGAAAGAGCCTAGAAGCCTTCCCAACCCGTGTCTGAGCATAGATTTTTTTTTTTTTTTTACACCACAATAACTAATATTAGAGTTTGGAACCTCAAATGGTCCTTTTGGAAGTTAGCTGTCCAGAACTGTTCATTCATTTCTGGACCTTCCAGGACGTGCTAGTTTTATAACACAGAAGCAAAAAGTTGAGCATGTCTGCTGAGTTCTCTATCACCCATGCAATGTGAAGGAAGCAGTTTTGGTTTTTTTACGCTGCTTGGGATGTGCTAATTCAGTACTCTTCACCTACCTGGCCTCTTCCTTCCTTCCCTCTCTCCTTCTCGCGATCTTTTCCTTCTCCCATCCATCAGATACATCTACTCTGTGCAAGGCATGAATTCTGAATGGGAAGGCAGCTGACATATTTGTTGACAAACTAGCTTGAGAAGGAAGAGAAGGTGGTGGTACCTTGTGACCATGTTTCCCTGAGTTGCCCGAGTGGAAATTGCTCCAGGTGTGACACTTATGGCTTGCCAGATTGTGACAGGTGGCTTATCCCATCTTGAGCATTCAGCTATTCCTTAGCCAGGCGCAACTTGTCCAGCGTTACTGGCCTCAGGGAGGGGAGTCTGGAATGAACTGGTTCTTGTCTCTCATCCTGCAATGCTGATTGAATGGTGTTTGTCACCGTCAGGATTTCTGTTGCTGTGATAAAACACCAAGACCGAAAGCAACTTGGGGAGGAAAGGGTGGATTTCATCTTAAAGCTAGTAGGTCAGGGCAGGAACTCAACCTGAAGGAGGAGAACTGATGAAGAGACCATGGAGGAGTGCTGCTTACTGATTGTTCCTTATAGCTTCCTCAGCCTGCTTTCTTACACATCCCCCAGGACCATCAGCCCAGGGATGGTACAACCTACAATGGACTGGGCCCTTCTACATCATCAGCCAAGAAGAAGCACCAAAGTTTGCCTGCAGGCCAATCTGGCAGGCCCATTTTCACAATTGAGGCTCCCTCTACTCTGATAACTCTAGCTTGTGTGAAGTGGACATAAAACTAGCCAGCACAGGGTTTTTATAAAGCCATCATTTTTGGATGCTGAAAGCACAGAGGGAAAGGGTACATTGTATAACCACCAAGACCTTACCTTTCCTCCTGGAAGGGAGGCAGGCAGGAAGCAGGGGGTCACTTGAGGCTGGGCTTTCCATACTGAGCTGCCATATTGGTATTCTGCATAGCACGGAGTGGCGATGAATGCGTGTGATTATCTACCAGAGACGGAGCTTTGAGATTATGAGGAAAACATTCGTAACTAAGTAAGACCAGGGAATACAGTGTCTATGAAGGACCTAGGCAGAGGAGCAGTGTATCCTCATGGAAGGTAGGGCTAGCGTGGAACCAGCTTGCTCAGCTGATGGATGATAATACTGCTTGCTCTGGAGGAAGAACGAAGGGGAAGGAGCGTACAAGAGGGGAGGTGGGGATTGATCACAGAGGCCTTGGAGGTCACGCCCAGAGTGGAGCTTTCATCCAGGAGGAAGTCAGGAATCTTTGAGAGTTTTCAGGAGGACAGTGGTATGAGGAGGTTGCTCTGGAGACAGTGGAGAGAGGCAGGGTGAGATGGAATATAGACTCTGGGCAGGCAGCTGTGGGGCTGGTCCATGTGAGAACTCCCACTTGGGAAATCTTTCTGGGTGTCAACTTCTGGCCTGGAAGTGAGTATAGTGGCAGCGGGGACCCATGCACCTGAGCATTCATTGATGTTGAGTCTCGGGGGTCTTTTTCTGCGCGTTTTGTATGACCCAGGATAGTAGCAAGGCACTTGTGTGAGATGGTAACTGTCAGTTACCAGGTACAGGTTGCTATTTTACAGGAATGCTGCTTCCTGAACATCCCGTGTCTTTCCCACCTTTGACCCACACACCCTGCTCCAACCCCACCCCCGAATCACCTCATCTCCTCACCCTGTTTTACTGAAGTGTGCTGCTTTTCCATGACCAGTACACAGTGTTCTTCAGACCCCTGAAGAAGTTATTGGTTTGTATGTAGCATCTGTGGATTTTTAAAGGAAGGTGCTCACACATTAGAGCTTCTTTTCCCTCTGCCCTTTTATAGTCTTTTTTAGCTGAGAGAGTGCTGTGGCCTTACCGCAGGATGGTGGAGGCAGGGGAATGGGAATTTCCTTTATGGAAGGGTTTTGTAGAGACGGTGGGGATGAGGTAGGACAAGCTGTGGGTGAAGGGCAGAGGGATTTACACATAGATGGCCTTCTGTAGCATTCATTCAGAAAGGCAGTAAGCACTTGCTATGTGTGCAGTCTTTGTGTGCATTGCTCTGGGGAGTACCAAGGGTGTGTCAACATGTAATTTTTTTTTTCTGCTTTGAGATGAGGCTAGGGATCTTTATTAAGGCTATCTGGGGAGCACTGAGGGTTTTAGCTCCCAACCCCATGCATGTTTTAGGAGGATGAGTAACAGCAAAAAAACCATCACTCGTTTTCCTTCATCCCTGTGACCATGGAATCTTTTTTGGCATCACCTCCCGAACAGTTCCCAATTCCCTTCTCACCTGTAATTCTCTTTGACCTTTCCTTGAGATGCTTATTATCCCTTGGATGAATTGGGCATGTGGTTCTCAGCCTTCCTAATGCTGTGACCTCCATAATATACTTCCAACCATAACATTATTTTTGTTACTACATCATAACTGTAATTTTGCTACTGTTACGAATGTAATGTAAATATCTGGTTGTCAGGATATATGTGACCCCTGTGAAAGGATCACTCAACCTCCAAAGGGGTCGGTGGAGCCCCACGGGTTGAGAATCACTGCAGTAGGGGTTTTTGATTTAGCCCCAGCCTCTCCTTTTCTCTGCAGAGCTACTTCGGTTGTTCTCAGACAAAGCTGAGTGCGGGTCCTTTCTCCTCCTCCCAGGATGCCAGCCTTCCAGGCATCTGAGTAGCCTTGCCCTGTCCGGACCTGTGTGGCACACCAGTCTGCTTGTGCTTCCTGAACATCCCATGTCTTCCCCCACCTTTCCCTACACATCCCAGCTCACAAAGCCTCCCCTTATCTCCTGGTTTTGCTTCTCTTTTAATGCTCTTTGTTACTCAACAGGTCAGCCGAGCATCTGCAGTCCGCCAAGAGTACTCAGAGCATGAGATAAGACATGAATAGAAGAGGAAGAGAGGTGGCAGAGTTGTTGGTATCTTGTGTATATAAAGGTACATTGGCAGTAATGAAAGGAGCCCTACCCAAATAGTTTGTATTTAAAAAAAGACGTTTATTTGGACATCTATCTAAAGCATGTAGGTGAGGCAGATTGGTTGTGGAGAGAGTGGGGAGTGATGGGTGTCCAGATTCACAAAGTGTGTGCTTGGATATTTGTGTCTGTTTAGAAAGGATCTTGCTTTGAAGTTGAAGCTGGCCTTGAACGTGATTCTCCTCCCTCAGCCTCCCGATGCTGGGATCGCAGGTGTGTACACCACACCTGGCTTTCAGTGTGTGTTTCAGTCAGGAAGCCTAAGAAAGGATGTGGTAGTGAAAGAAGAGCCAACTGTACCGGATGCAGATGGTGAGGACTCCTGACCAAAAGTCTAGATCTAGCTGTTGGCTTAGGCAAGAGGGAGCCATGAAAAACTTCTGAGGAATGGATGGAGTGACCCGTGTTATGAACAGTAGGCCAGTATAGGTCTTCTTTGCACTTGCTAGGGCCTCTCTTACAGAGAGGGAGGGGTGACTCCACTCCTCATGACCCCAGTAGGTCCATGACGAAGTGGCGATGTGGATTTACTGAGGGGGTCCTGGGTGCCCACAGTCAAGTGTGTGTGTTGCACATACTTTCTGTTGCCGAAGGCCATTTCAAGCTCCTCTCTCCGTGCTCTCAGGCTACCAGTCAGAGGTGCTTGGGAGCACAGGAGAGATGCTAGCTACTGTACACGACAGACACAGAGAACTGCCAGTGTAGCTTTCAAAGAGAAAGGTGGATGGTGGGGACGTTGTACTAGATACCATTTGGTAGTGCACTAATGACTCAAAACCAGAACTGTACCCCTGATCCCCAGCACCTGAACTGTACCCCCGACCCCCATCCCCATGCACCTGTTCTCATCCGTCTCCCCTCCTCCACCCTCAGGAAGCACTTTTATTATTCTCAGTGTTTTCTTTATTTATACCAATGTGAGCAGCCATAAGAATGTTATATAGGGCCAGCAAGATTGCTCAGTGAGTAAAGGCGCTTGCCACACAAGTCTGATGACCCAAGTTCAATCCCCAGAACCCACGTAAAGGTGGAAGGAGAGAACTGACTTCTCAAGATTGTTTGACTTCAGCATGGCTGCTGTGGCACATGGATTTACATATACACCGCTCAGACAGACAGACAGATGCACACAATAATATAATGATAAAAATAATAAAATAGTAATTAAAATAATATTTAAAATGATTAATTGATTCAGCGTATCAGTATTTATGCACATATCTGTAAGCATGTATGTTATTGTCTCCTTGATGGTACACAGTAAGACACAGTTATCTAAATAGATTTGGACCTAGTGATTTCCTTTTAACCAGAAGTCTGGGAGGACTTCCTGTTGGTACATAACAACTCTCCGTCTAGTCATTGATGGACTGTTTCTAGTCTTTTTCTCCTTATAATGATGCTACAGAGAATATATAGGTACAAGCTTCACTTTACTCCTGTGTCAAAATATCTAGCAGGTTATTTCTCAGATGGGGAAGTTGGGATAAAGTGTATTTGTAATTTTGAGAGAGTTTCCCCCTGTCCTTTCAGTAGTGTGTTCAAACCTATGGGCCATTTAGCTACGTGACAGTACACTATAGTGTATGGCTAGATACTAAAAGCGCTGCCAGTTTCCACACTGAACTTGTTACAAAGAGTACTGCACATGTAACAAAAAACCTTGAATTTAAAAAAAAAATGTGAACGTTTCCTACTGATTTTCTTTTCATTCTTGAGAATTTCATGTATCTATATAATACCTACCCATTTCCCTTCTCCGACTCCCTCCAAGTTCCCCTTCAGTTTGTCCCCCTCCCAATGTCTCTTTGAAAACAGCCCACTAAGTTCAGTTAGTGATGCTCACATGGGCAGGGTGTGGGGCCATCCGCTGGAGCATCAGAAACCTACCAGTGGTCGTACTCAATAAAAGGAATGCTACCCACCTTGACCTTACGTCCCCCCACTCCACCCCACTGTACCTCCATCCATTCATCCTAGCCCACCCCACTCCACTTCACCTCCATTCACCCCACCCACCCCCTCCTATTACTTTTCTTGCAGATCTTCCTGTTGTTTCTTTTGCTCTGTCCCTTCCCTCAAAGTCTTCCCTCAGGACAAACTCTTCCCTATGCAGCTGTTTCTTCCTCCTTGGGCTCCACACGCCTTTTCTGGAAAGCCTTCTTCCCCCTTCCCCACCCCTGGGGCTGTGTAGTAACTCCTTCCTTGGCTCCCAGGTTCCCTGTGCTTCCCTTCAGATGACAGCCCCCACCCCTCCCAGTGCTGCCTCTTTGCCCCACACTCTTGACCTGGAGGGTGGACCAGTCTCAGTGTAACAGGTAGAGGAGTGCAGAACATCTGGGTTGCTCTCATTACCATATTCAGCAAGTAGGTGGTAAAGGAGGATTGCTACTTAGTTGATAAATATCTTATCAGAAACTTTTCCTACACTTTAAATCACGCTTCCAACTCACCGTTCATTTCCTGTTTCAATATTTACAGGTCAGTGATTCCTAGAGCAATCACCAATTTTTTTCTCAGCTCACATTATCACAGTTCAGACCATTTGCCTCCTTCCCCGAAGAAACGTTAGCATTCATTCCTCATGACTGCCTCCCTCCCCTGTCAGCACCCCAGAAACCACTAATCTCTCTCTGGACTTGCCTGTTCTGAACATTTTATATAAATGCAATCATACTACATGTGGCCTCCAGGCCTGGCTTTTATTTAGCATAATGTTTTGAGATGTATGCACGCCGTAGCACGCATCAGTATTTCATTCGCCCTGAGCCTGACTTGTTCATTCCATGGTATGGAGATACCGTGTATAGCTTACCCATCTGTCGGGCGATCAATATTTGAGTTGTCTAGCTCTTTGGAAATTATGAATAATGCCTCTCTGAACACTCTTCTGTAGGCACTGGTGTGGATAGCATGTGTTGGTTTCTCCTGAGTGTATCCCTTCAAGCGGAGTTGCTGGATCAGTAAATAATTCCCATGTAGGCAAGGAGCCAGGCTTGAAAGTATATTGAACAGTCTGTCCTTTTAACTCAAGGGTTTTTATCTCCAGGCCATTATATTGCCATTATCCCGCCTTCACCCAGCAGTTATTGAAGTTATATTTGACGGACTGTGGGGCTCTTGTCTGTAACTCACAGGCAGATGTCTGAGTTCATATGACACTGTTCACTGCTTTCCCGGTACACTGTGCTTTGCTGACTATGGACGCTGACAGTCACTTATCTTGCCCAGATACCATCATTCATTTCAAGCCATCTAAATACTCATCCTGTTAAGCCACTTAGTAAATTATGGCTATAGCCGTGCAGAGACACAATGTAGCTGTTAAAAAACTGTGAAGAGACCATGCCTTATGTATTGGCGTGGACTGATGCCTGTGGAAAATATTGGCCATAGATTAGCATGTATAACATCAGCCCGTTTTAATACGAAACTTATGTTTATGTATGCAGAGGCATAGCCAAGAAAGATCCAAACAGACTGTCAACATTGTCTTTATTTACAGGAGGAAGGCTGCAGGAGACTTTTTAGCTTTCAGTGATGTTTCTCTTCTTAAAAGATTTTTCCCCCAGTAGGTGTGTATAGCTTTTGAATTGATTTCACACCCCCCCACTTCTCTCTCACAGAAACAAAGCGTTCGTTGTTAATAAAATCACATCCGAAGCACTAGGCATCCGTGTAAGATGTAGGCTGTATCACCAGCTCTGCCTTGGGGCCGACTCTACGCATCAGAGGGCATACTGAGCTAAGAATGTCCCCAGAAACCTGTTGTTTCTGTTACACGCCTGTTCCTTGGGTGTTCCTAGAACTGCCCATGGGGAGCTGGTAGGTTCTGGTCAGAAAGGCATGTGGGACTCCTCTCAGAGGTTCATGTGTCATATAAATTTGTTTTGAGACAGGGTTTCATGTAGCCCAGGCTGGCTTCAAACTTAACTATATAGCTGAGACTTTGAGTTCCCAACCTCTCGCCTCTACCTCCTAGCGCCGATATGATAGACATGCATGGTTTTATCATGGTAGTATCCAGCTCTTCTCAGGCCTGAGTGATCATCTCTCTTCAAGTGGTGAGTGGTGTTTCTGACGTGTCACACTTGATGGAAGGCCTCTTTGGAGCAGATGCTAACCGTGGAACGAGTGAGCGAGTGGCACTTGCTCACGTGTGTTCAACTCTCAGTGAGCAGTTGTGTCAGTGGACGCTGGTCTAGGTTGAACTTGCAAACCAGAGTTTGTGTAAGTTAAGGAGACTAACTTCTTGGGTGGATGGGAGCTACGTGTCTGGCCTTCTGTGCGTTTGTTGGATTCTGTGGGAGAGAACCTGCCTGCCTATGGTATTGCATTTCCATAGGTCACGATTCATTGTTGATCGGTTACTTAACTGATCGCCCCCTCCCAGGTCCTAAATTCGTCAACCTATAATACCAGATGATCTTCAAGGAACCATTTCTTCATCCTCCTCATCTTCCTCCATTGTCATCCTAATATGTACCATTGTGTTCTTTAAGAGATTACAGGGAAATATAGATAATAAAAAGAGAGCCTCCTGGGCCATTCTGAGGTATATCTACATGGTTCTGAGTGTAGTCTTAGGATCTAGTCAGTCTCCAAAACTGCTCTCATTTCCTTCTTAGACATTTATCGAGCACCTCCTAGGAGACAATGGGGACAGACTTCCTTCTGGGTCTGATGGTGCACACCTGTAATCATACCAGTTGGGAAGCTGATGTAGGAGGCTTACCATGTATAGTGGGATTTCCTGGACCCACCAGCGGTCTAATAATGACACAGAGACTTATTCATTTTTATTAGTGCTTAGACTACCTTCTAGCTAGCTTGTCTTACTTAATCTTATTATCCTAGCCCCTGACCCTCCACCAACTATTTCTTCACCTCCCTCTCCATCCCTGTATATATGATCACCTCTGTGTACCACTGGCGAATCTTTCTGCCTCTCCTTCTTCTCCCAGAGACCCTCTCTCCCGGAAGTCCCGCCTTCCCTTTGCTGCCTAGCTATTGGCTGTCAGCTCTTTCTTACAAAATACTGAGGCAAGTGATAAGCCTTTAAGAATAACAATACCAAAATCTGGCCAGTACTCACGCTCTGCCTGTTCACCCATCAACTATTGAATATACAGACACAACCTTTATATAGTGTACAAGAAGATAAACCCTTACAGCCATGAGTCTGAGGTTAGCAACCTAGGCTGCATAGCAAGTTCCAGGCCACTAACATAACCCCCCGCCCCCCCAAAAAAAATCGACACAGTCTAGGATGGATCAGAATTGGAGTTAGAATTTAGCATGGCCAGAAAGATAAAGCACAGGTTAAAGAGCTGGATCCTTGGGGGGCTTCTGGGCCTCAGCTTGGACCATGGTCTCATCAACCAGAACTTGGGGCTGCCTCTCCTCAGGCTCCCTGTCTGACTGACTATACAGATTGTCTGGAGGGATTGTAGTTTGTGCTCTGAGGAGCCCTGGGAAGTATCAGGGCCTGTTACCAAGTCTATGCATGGAGCCTGTGTGATTGTCTGAAACTTTGCTCTGCAGCCATGCCCATGTGGCCTATGGTGGGGGCAGGGCAAGAGAAGGACACCTCTGCCAAAACCAGAACTTTACCAAACCCCAAATCAACGGTTTGCCCAAATATAGCCTCCTGGCCCTGAATTCAGCCATGATGCATAAACTAAATATACTGCCTTTCGGTTTGGAGGCCCAGCTTCCTCTAGGGATGACTGCAGTAACTCTTATAAAGTGCCTTTTCTCAATTTGTCTTGGAAAAATGTCCATGGTGATATGGCCCAAGTCTTTCCACGTGACAGGTCACGTGAAAAGGGTAAGTCCTTATTGAGGACAGGCTCCAGGTAGCATCTGACTTTTGCTTTTCCACAGTGGCCTCTCATCAGTGGTGGCATCGTATGGGGTATGTAGACTTCCATGCAGAAAGAGGCTGTCACTGTGGAGGCTCTCCCTGCAAGCTCATTCCTTGGAAGAGACAGACTTGAGTCCCCATTGCTTTCTCTGTGGATGTGCACTTTGAGTCTTTAGTTCGTATTTCCACGTTGTGTCAGGTTTATAAACATTGGGATGGGGTGGGGGTGTGCCACTGAAAGCCCTTGTTTTTCCTCATATAAGAGGACACTTGGTTAAGGTACTTAATTGGGCCCATTTTCTTCTCAGTAAAAGGGCCTAAAAGTACTTGTACTGCCTCTTAGAGATTGTCACAGGACCAAATAAGCTCAGAACACATGTGTAGTGTTTTTAACAGAGCCTGATACATACTGAGGTCTCAGTCCCTTGAGTTGTTCATTGGGCCTAATAAGTAATTCCATAAATATCGCCCGTATAACTAAGCTGCCATTTTTCTTCATTTCTTACATTCTTTTGAGACAGGGTCTTGCTGTGTAGCCCTGGTTGGCATGGCACTGTGTAGCCCAGGCTAGCCTCAAACTCACAGCATTCTTCCTGCCTCAGAGTTTTTGGTGCTGAGTTTTTAGTGCTGTACCACTATCTTAGTTAGGGTTTTATTGCTGTGAAGAGACACCATGACCAAGACAACTCTTATAAGAACAACATTTAATTGGGGCTGGCTTCCAGGTTCAGCTGTTCAGTCCATTATCATCACGGCAGGAAGCATGGGTGCTGGAGAAGGAGCCAAGGTTTCTATATCTTGATCCAAAGGCAGCCAGGAGAAGAGCTTGAGCACTAGGAGCCCTCAACGCCTACACCTGCAGTGATGCACTTCCTCTAACAAGGGCACACCTATTCAAAAAGGCCAGACCTCCTACTTGTAGCGGTCCATATGGGCCAAGCATATTCAAACCACCACAACCACCATGCCTGGTCCTCATTTGCATATAGATTACATTCAGTGTACCCGGTGTGTCTGCTCCTTCCAGACACGTTTTTTGCCCCCAGCATCTCTGTATAAGCCACTGAATCTGTCTGGGATATATAGCCTGAGTAGGTCTTCTTGGGGCTTCTGTTTGTTGGGCTGTGAGCCCCTTTCCTGCTGAGTCCCTGGACTTTAGTCCCATTTATGGATGCCTCTCACAAGTGCTTTATGCCTCAGAGTTACCCTCATTGTTCCTCCTCTCTCAGGGATTATGTGGCTTTGTCCTGCTGTCTTTCCTACTGGGAAGAAAGCTAGGGTTGAGTTACATGGGATCGTATGTTTGAAACATCTCATACCGAAGCGTGACCTGACCACCATAACTTACTTATTTTAAATACAGGAGATTTTGCATTTTACAGGAGTCTTACTCTTGAAGCACTGTTTTTGCTTTGAAATTGTGACTTCTATAAGCAGATTTCCTCCAGTTTTACATATGGTTTAACTTCTATGTTTTTTTATTGGCTAGACACTATGGTTTTTCATGGTTATAATAAAATGCACAGACTGAATACAATTCCCACTCCCTTCTCAACAGTGTATTCAAATGATTTGAGATGTTAACATTCTTCAAAGATGAGGAAGTTAGTAAAGGATTGGTTAGACCAACTGAGAATGAGTGACAGGAATCAGGACCTTGTGTCATCAAATGAAGCTAAGCACATGACCCATGAGCTTTTTTGTCTTGTTGTTTGTGTGTGTATGTGTGTTTCTTTTAAAAGCAGATTATAGACTGCCACTTGGTAATAGTCTTCTTCTTTTTTTCTTCTTTCTCCTCCTTCCCCTCCTCATCCTCTTCTTCCTCCCCCTTCTCTTCTTCCTCTTCCGTATTGTTAAAGCATGGATTTCAGTGAGTTGTGACAGCACACACCTTTAATCCCAGTGCTCAGTGTAAAAGTTTGGACTGGTTCTTCCAGCCCCATGCTCCCACAAATACGACTCACACTCAAAATATATTTACAAAATACCTTGGCCATATGGCTAGGCTCTTCTCTGACTAGATATAACTTAAAATATCCCGTTCATTCCAGCTTACGTTCTGCCACGTGGCTGATTACCTGTGCTCAGGTACCGTGCATCCGACTTGTCACATCTTCCCAGGAGACCCTTCCTGTGCCTGGCTCTATTCCAGAATCCTTTCTGCCTCTTGCCAGTGTCCCACCTCCCATTTCCTGTCTTAGCTCATTGGCATCGGCTTTTTAAAATAAAGGTGATGCTTGTTAGAGAATTCTCTACAGCTCAGGAAAGCGGGATGGGCAATCTCTATGAGATGGGACAGCTGGGCTACAAAATGGATTCAGGCCAGCAGGGCTACAGAGTGAACATGTTGAGGGGGTTGAGGGGGAGAAGTCATTATTCTTCCAGAAAGATATCTGCATGGTAATCATCAAAATAGTGTCATAGAAAGCTAGAGTGGAGCATAGATAGCCCTGGGTGTTTGCTGAGCTCTTGAGACTGACCCCACACCACACGCACCCAAGAGACAACCAAAAAGTGTTTTCTCTGTGTGGTAGAATCTCAAGTAATGTGAACATTTTTCTCCGTTGGTGTGTCTGTCTGCGCACACGCATACACACACACACACATTTGATGCAGTGAGTTTTTATCACTGGCGATTGACCACATAAGGAGAGAGGTATCTATTTTCCTTCCCAGTTTTATAAGCTTTGGTTCAGGTCCTTGACCATTTGTGGGGCAGAGCACTGTGGCAGCATGAGCTTGTGGCAGAGGCGACTTGCCTCATGGTGGACAGAACACAACCGGTGATCTTCATCTAGTTAGGGTCTCACCTCTTAAGTTTCCAGAGTTTAAAAAGACAGTGCTGACACCTGGGGGTAGGGGAAGCGGGGTGGTGTCGATACATGAGCCCGTGGGAGACATTTCCTATTCGGCCACAGCAGTCAGGGAAAAGGTTCAGTTAGGCTACTTCATGATGGAAAGGAGGGAACAAAAGTTTTGGATTCTTGGAAGATTCTTTACTTGGAGAAGGGGGCAGATGTGTGGGACAAGGGTAAGGTGAGCTGGCATTGGGCAGTTGGGAGAGAAATGAGGGTCAGCAGGAAGAGGAACACACTTTGATCTTAGAGACAAGATGCTCTTGATTTCTACAAGTTCCGAAAGTGACTCGGGGGTGTAAATGGGTACTCATAACTAATGGGGGCGTTTGTGAACACAAAACCATCAAGAAGAAACTTCTGATTGCCTAGGAGTGGAAAGAAACTTTGGGGTTATTGTTGAGGCAGGGTTTGGTCTTGAACAATCGATCCTTCTGTCTCCACCTCTACAGGGCTGAAATTGGGTTACGAGTCCGCACCACCACACCTGGTTTTCGGTGGTGTTGACTAAGGGTGTCAAGTGCTAGGTGAGCACTATACCAACAGAGGGACATCCCCAACCAGAAGGGAAGCTTCTGGGTTCTGGATGTATGTGAAGGAAATGGCTTGTGGAAAATTCTAAGCTTTAAAAACGGTAATTGTGAGTCAGCAAGATGGCTCCAGCTCAGTGAGTAAAGGCACTTGCCAACAACACTGGTGACATGAGTTTGATCCTGGGAGCCCACATGATAGAAGAAAAGAACTAACCTTACAAGTCCTCTGATCTTTACTCACACACGTGACTATAACTATAACTAACTCTAAAATAACTATACATGTACATATAGTATGTACGCATGTATGTATGATGTATGTACATATGTACGTACGTTTGTTTGTATGTATGTATGTATAAAGCAAGCTCAACAGTGACTGAATAATTAGTTTGTTCATTGGGTCTCCCAGTTCACTTGTGGGTGAAGACTGTTTCCTGTGGTCCCTCTAGCTGGAAGGTGGGGCTGCCTAGCCACTCTCTTGTGAAACCCAGTGTATGGCACAAGGGCAGGAGAAGGAAGACCAAAACCACAGGCGACAGAACAGCGATTCTAAGAAGAGCAATGATGCCAGGCATGGTAGCTCACCTTATAATCCTGTTGCACAAGTGAAAGAGGCAGGAGGATTGCTGTGAGTTTAAGGCCAGTCTGGCTATGTAGTGAGTTCCGGGCTTTTTGGATGCAGAGCAAAATCTCGTTAAAAAGAAGAACGAGGCGAGGCAGGGGAAAGTTCAGCTTCACTGAACAAGCTGAGTGACTCGCGAGTTAAGACATGGTGAATACTGAGGTTGGGTTTGGATGTAAAATCCCAGTGTGAAGCCATTGCACTCTGTCACCTCTCCAGGCCCAGAGTGGCCATGAGGCTGAAGTCAGGATAGGGGAGAAGGCTTCTAGAGGTGAGGCCAAGGTTGGGCTCCCAGAAAGCCAAGGCAGGACAAATGGAAAGGAGATCTGGTGTTCCAGGCAAGATGCTCAGAGAACCACTGAAAAATCATTAAAAGGCTTAACCTGACAAAAAAACTTCTATGGACAGATAGGCTGGCCTGCACATTTTTCTTTACTGCAGGATGCATGGAGCCATACACTTAGAACTGATGCCCATCTCGTGTCTATGCCAAGCGTATTCACTGACTCTGGGAAGCGTTTCATGGAATGCTAGCATCAGAGTATCCTTTCTGTGCCCAGGACTGTGGCACCGACTCTGTATGGGGTTGTTATAATCAAGGATAGACCCAGAAGGAAGGTCCAGGGAGCAGATCATCCAGTCTCACTTGCCCGGTGTTGCTATGGGTATGTATAACTGCCCCAGCCCTGAGAGGGGGAAGTTAGTGTAATGAAACAGTGTAAGAGGGTCTGTGGAAATGACTCAGTGGCTAAGAGCTTGTACTGCTCCTGCAGAGGACCTATGCTGGGTGGCTCACAACTGTCAGTAACTGTACCAACAGGGGGATCCAAAGCCTCTGGCCCCGATGGCCACATGGCATCCTGTGGACCCATACACCTGTATACCCATCACTGAAACTAAAATAAGATCTTTGAAAAAAAAAAAAAGATAGTAAAGGGAAAACCAACAGGGCTTGAAGGAAGAGTGGAGAACTAGACAGCACCCTGGACAAGAGATTGTGTGCTGCTGCCTCCTGGGTTCAGCACTCTTGTGTCTTATGGGAGTTGCTGGAGCATTGCTTAGGAGAGATCTGGGTCGGGAGGCTTGATTAGGAGATCATTGGAATAGAGGCAGCCAATGGAGCGAGAAAAGCAGGGGCTTGGACTCCAGCCAGGAGGGCCATGTATGTCCCAGAAGCCCCTAGAAGAATCCAAGAAGCAAAGGGATGCCAGAGAGTGTCCTTAAGAGACAAGGACATCTGGCTTGGTAAGGGGGAGTGGCCAGAGGCTGCAGAGAACAGGTGTTCATGCTGCCTGCTTCCTCTTGCTAATGGGAGTGTATATTGTGTGTGTGTGTGTGTTGTGTAATATATGTTATGTATATATGTGTAATATTAATATATATATATGGTTGCATGTGCCTTCCCAGCATGTATGCCCATAGGGATGTATGATTTCAACTTTTTTTTTTTTTTTTTTTATGTCTTTGCATCTGCAGGACAGTGGGGTTTGGTGTGGCTGGCTGATCTTGCCCATTGGGCTATCCTCTCTAGATGGTTACCCTCTGGCCTTGGCAAGAGAGCTGAAGTCTCCAAGGCTGGAAGCGAGTGCGGCTGCCTGGGACTGCTGGCTCTCAGTTCTCTCCCCTCTCACCAGCCTCAGTTGGAGCTGCTGGTGGCCCGGGGCCCTGCTTGTCAGCACGTGGCTTGGGTTTCTGTGTTACAGGTCCCAAATTGGGATCGCAGGGGATAAAGTGTCCGTGTTGTGTGATCACGCTGAGCCTTCCCATGTGGCCAGCTGCAAACTCTTCAAAGGGCTGTGTGTATTTTGTCTGGGAGATGCTGCAGGAGTCGGAGATGGGGACAAAGATGTCTGTTTTCCCAAGAGCAAAAAATAGAGGAGGGCGACAGCCTTGGATTCTGGGTAGGGCGGGGTACTTGGGCACAGTGAGACCCTTTCCTCTTCTCTTCATAGTTTCCACTTCTCCAGCTCCTTTGCCAGTCCTTGCCTACCCCCACAGACCCTGCCTGTGTAAATACAGCCTCTGTCTCCCCTCCTTCATTATGCATTCCTTTAATCTGACCCATCTTCAGGTCGCCAGCTGGCAGAGACAGCGGATTCCAAACCGCAGCTGGTGCCAGAGTGTTTACACGGGCGGGAAGCTTGGCAGACAACTTGCCCCCCAGCTACTCAGCTGGAGGAAAAGGTAGAAAGACAACCCCAGCGGGTGTGGCGGCTCACACGCCTATCCTCCAGCCAGACCAAGGCGGAGGAGCTGCTGAGAGTGGAGGCCAGCCTGAGTTATAGATACAGTGAGTTCCAGGCGAGCCTGACAGACAGTGCGAGACCCTGTTTCATCCCACCCCCAAAGAACAAAACAAAGTGAAAGACAGCCCTGAGCCAAGTGGGCCCTTGTTTACCCTCAGCCTCTCTAGCATGATGAATAAGAGAAGCCTTTTGTGATAGGTGAATGTCTGAGATTCTGGGTAACCCTCACCCTACCCTGGGCAACCCTTATATAGCATCTGAGCACATGGAGGTCTTTGCCTCCTGGCTGTGGCAGATCAGATAGTATTTACAAGACATTATTCATCCGTATATAGCCGGTTCCTGCTCCTGATGGGTGTGGTCTTTCTAAAATAGTAATAAAAGCTATGTGGCTGAGTGTTAAGCTGGAGCTGAGATTTGCTGCTGCCGCTGCTGCTACTGCAGCCTGAGTTCAGCTCTCTGCGTCCTACGTCTCCATCTGTCCCCAGCAAAGCTCCTGAGGCACCCAGGGGGCTGTCAGCCCCGGGGGGGCGGGGGTCACCATGAACAGTCTGAGAGACCAGGTCCAGGGTGTTCTGTTCTGGGACACCATGACAGGCGCTGGTTATCAGCATTCAACATGTGGCTGTTTGACTCTCATTGTACAGGCATGTGTGTCAGGAAGACATTTGTCCTGTGTTAGTACCATCTTGCCCATGGTGGTACTGACTTCGTCGGTTACTCTCATTTGGTGATGTATGGCGTTTTACTTGAGAGGTGCGGCTGTGATCAGTAGGGTCCTATCAGGACACCAGGGCTAACTGAAGAATTGGTATTGAAAGCACTGTTGACTAAGCACTGACTGTGGAAGAAGACTGACTGTAGCCAAGAAACGGATACGGTGATGGTTTCAATAAGAATGCCCCCTCCCCCATAGGCTCAGGTAACGCAATGTGTGTCACCAAGGCGTGGCACTGTTTGGGAAGGATTCATGCCCGGCTCACTCTCTGGATCAGGATGTAAAACTCTCAGGTACCTCTCCAGCACCATGTCTGCCTGTGGCAGCTGTGCTCCCCAACATGATGATAATGGACTAAACCTCTAAAACTGTAAGCCAACACCCCCTACCCCCCACCCCCGGTTAAACGCTTTCTT
This sequence comes from Mastomys natalensis, assembly GCA_021653895.1. NCBI lineage: Eukaryota > Metazoa > Chordata > Mammalia > Rodentia > Muridae > Mastomys > Mastomys natalensis. The sequence goes on from JAJTUV010000594.1 coordinate 1,484,227, forward strand.
TTATAAGAGTTGCCGTGGTCATGGTGTCTCTTCACAGCAGTAGAACAGTGACTAAAGACCATGACCGTGGCCTTTAATCTTTTGTACATCCAACCTTATCCTGTCAAAGCCCAGCTCAGAGTTCAGGTTGGGGAGCACTAAGATTCTTCTTTGCCTCCTCTGTGAATGTTAATGTCATCTGCAAGGAAGGCAACCGAGACAGGTCCGTGAAATACTATCCTCTCCGACAGCAGGCTCTTTGGAGAGGCATTTTCCTGATTGTAACAAGCCAATAGTATCACACATCTGTTCTCGAAGCTACTTACTGCCTTGATTTCTGCTGGGACAGAAGCACTCTTGCTTCTTAAAGCGGCAGCACATTAAATGCCTCTACTTCCATCTCCTGCAGCGAGTTCAGATAACACTCAAGTGCCACTTAAACCCCTTTCCTTCTCTGGTGTCTGCGCTGCGCACATAGCCTTGGGACTGACAAGAGCTTTCAGGGTAGCCTGTGTGAGGCTCGGATCACTGAGACAGTTGCCAGTAGCTTTCAAGAAATAAATAAATAAACAAACAGATAGGTTTGTTTGCTTGTTTGTTTATTGAGACAGGGTCTCACCTCATAACCCAGTCTACTGTGAAGCTCACTGTAGATCAGGCTGGCCTCCAACTTAACAGAAATCTGTCTTTCTCCCCTTTCCTAAAGCTGGGGTAAAAGGTGTGCACCTCCATGCATGGCCAGGGAAACCACTTTCTTGACACATCTGACCCATTAGACAAACAGTTCAATGGATGGAGTATGAAGGAAGCATTTGAAACTTATTAGAAGCATTTTCTCCCTTGAGGGAAGCAGTGTTAACCTGGGCGGTAAAGCTTTGGAATATGCAAGGTGCTGGGATGGATGGTGTCTGTCCCATGAACCAGGAGACAAATTGGTTCCACTTTGGGACCAGGAAGCCAGTTAAGTAGCTTTTTAATTTTTTTTCTTTCCTATTCAGTCTCCTTTCTTTTCTTTTTCCCTCCCCGGGTGTGTGCGTGTGTGTGTGTGTGTGTGTGTGTGTGTGTGTGTGTGCGCGCATTTGCATATGCATACTTGGTAGCTTGTGTGAGCACGGCGCATGCGTGCTCATGCATGTGCATGCATATGGTGTGTGTACAGCTCAGAGGACTACTTTGGGTATCATTCTTCCTCAGATATCATCCACCCTGTATTTTTGAGACAGAGCCTCTCCCTGGCTTGCGACTCACTGAGTAGGCTAGGCTGGCTGGCTGACTGGCTGACTGAGGGTAGACGGCCAGTGAGTTCCTAGGATCCGCCTGTGTACTTCCTTGGCTCTTGCGTCACAGTTGTGTGTTACTGTGCTGGGTGTTTCTGTGTGGGTCCAAGGCTCGACTCAGGTCCTCAAGCTTGGTCAGCAAGCTGTAATGCTTGAGCTATCCTCTCTACTACCCGCCCACCACCATAGCCTCAGCACACAGTACGGAAGGAAGGTACTATGCCTTAGGTAAATGCTTAAGGACCGTGAGGCTGTGCTGTGTTTCTTTTCTTCACTCTCAGTCAGTGTATTCAGGACAAATGGTGCATCTGAGAACTGAAGTTGGCCCACACTATGGACACCATGGCTACCTTCAACTGAATTACCCCACCTCAGGCCTCCTCCCGTGTGCTTTCTCAGCCCTGTAATGATACTGTCTTAATTATCCTCTTCCCTCTCCCTACCCGAGGCTATGTTCTCCTGACTCAGCTCATCCCTACCACAGTCTTTTGGGGAAATCTCTAAGTCCCCTCCAAGTCCACAGGGCTACCAGATATTTTCTGCCCCTCCTTCGTGACAAAGATATTGAGAACTGGGTGATGAATGGACATGGTCTGCTTTTGTGCAAGGGACACCTATCCTTTCACCCATCCCATCTTCACCAACTTTAAAGCAGACTCTTCCTGCATCACAGTCCCACTGGGTTGTTAGGTGCTGGGCACAGTGCTCAGGTAGCATAGGGGATTACACACAGGTTCCTGGGCTGCTTCTGGAGTGCCTCTGGGCAAGTTTCTTAAGCTCTTTGAGCCTCCATTTTTGTGTTCTTGGGGCATCTGGGGGGTTTGAAGAGAGATTTCCATGGGTGTTCAGTGCGACCTGAACATGGTAAGCGGCAGTCACAATGTAGTTCGCGTAGAGCTGGAGGTGAAACGAGACCATCTTGTGTGAGCACAGTGCCTGCCAGGCATAGTCTTACAGATCCTGAGTCAGTCATTGCTGTACTTCCTCTCCAGCCTAGGAGGATTGAGGTGCTCGGGATGGCTTGGTCTCAACTGGGTTGTTCAAATGTTCAGAACAGCGTGGTTGGTTGACTATCTCCGTCTACAAGGGAGTTACACGTTCGGTTGATAACACATCTCTTGATTTTGGCCTCTGGGCCATGAGGGAAGGGAATGATTGTGTTGCTGTCTGAACCTCTCTGATGCTGTGTCTTTCCCAGAACATGTGTTCAACAAATACCCTGAGTGGAAGATTGATTTAATCTGTGTAAGCATATGTGTGTTGACCCTATCACTAAGGGTAGCCCAGAACTGTTATGTAGCACTAGCTGCCTCAGCTGGCCCAGACTAGCTGTGATCCTCCTGCCTCAGCATCCAGAGTGGTGAGGTTATTTGTTTCTTTTTAAGATTAATTTTATTTAAGATTTCATTTATCTGGAGACTATAAACGTGTCTAATGCTATGAGAGTTTGTAAGGGTTGAGCATACCTTGTCATCCAGCTTTGTACATGTATACAAGCATGTCTGTGTAAACACACACACTCTAATGCTTTCCTAGACGTATCTGATTAGGAGACTGATCTGGCCACTGTTGGATGGAGGAGGAGAGGTGGCCCTAGTGGCTCACATTTGGAGCTTATCAGTGTATGTGCTGGCTCCGAAATCCAAAACCAATCAGTCTAGTCAAGAGATTATAAAGGCAGATGGACTGATAGGAGGCTGGAGTTCTTCTGGCCCCGAGACTCTTAGGCCCCCTAGCAACTGTCCTTCTGGGAACTCCTAGAGCAAGTGAGTTCTCATCCTCATGAGAAAGTCAAGGCTGATGGCAGTGACCATGGAGTATGAGTTCGAAACAAAACATGAAATAAGAAGCCAAAATAAATGAACCCAAAAGTCCTTCATCCCTTTGTCAGGGTAACAGGAAGGGGTGCCTCAGTTCTGTTTTCCCCCCTCCCTCACCATCCTCCGGGTCTCATTAGCTCAGTTTTTACCCAGGAAGGTTTTACTGAGCATTGCCTATGTCTACTGTATGTATAAGGTAAGTGACTCGACTCCAGGAGCTACCCAAGGCCTTGGGTCTTTCTGAGGAGACAGAAGTTTCTGGGTGCAGTATTCTCCCTGATCATCTCTTTCCTGCTGTAATTCAGACTCCCAGGTTTTCCTTACAGCCCCCAGTTTTTCTTCTGCCTCCCTGTGTATTATATTATTATTTAATTATTATTATTTCTTGTTCTTGTTCTTCTTGTTCTTGTTCTTCTTGTTCTTCTTCTCTCTTGTTCTTCTTCTTCTTGTTCCTGTTCTTCTTATTATTATTATTCTTCTTGCTCCTCCTCCTCCTCCTCCTCCTCTCCTCCTCTCTCCTCCTCCTCCTTCTTCCTTCTTCTTCTTCTCTTCCTACCTCTTTGCCTGCTGTCCTTTGCTTTCCTTGGCAGACAAGCACTCCACAGCCAGCTTCCACTATACACTCCCCGTGTACCAGTTCCTGACCTCTCCTCAACTTCAGCTTTTGAAGTGCCCCACACTCACGTAGCTCCTGCTGTGGTCCAGGGTAACCCATGCTTCCTGAAACACCTGCTGGTGCCACTGGAATCCTTAGAACTTTGTCCTGTCTTGGCTTCTAGGACCATTGTGGCCTTTCCGATTATGCCATGTGTCTCCTCCATCCACAGCACACTCAGTGACTGTGACTGTAATGTGTGTGCTTTATTTATATGAACACATCTGTGTCTTTTCTGTACCAGACCCAAGCAGAACTCTTGATTACTCTCTTACCTTAATTTCACATATTGTTGAGTCTTTCATGTCCCCAGAGCTGTCCCATGCCTGTTACTTGTGCCTCTACCTCTTTCTAAACATGATAGCTTCCAAGTTCCTGTGCTTTCTTGCATCAGTTTGGAATAGAGTTGTATGACTGACTAGGAGCTGGGAAGGATACCTGGCTTTCTGGACCTTGCTTAAGGCTAGATTCATCCATAAGGGGGAGTTTGCACACTGAATACTAGGTGGGAATGCCTGATGCCCCCTTGTCACATTCAGAGGCGGTCCATCGTCCTCCTTGGTTGTTTGGCTTTCCTGCTTGCTACTTGAAGTCACAGCATGCGGAACACAGTGGGCTGTGATGGGAATGGGCCTAGCCTGCCTGAGAATAAGCACCAAGTCTGTTCAGCTATTGGCTTTTTTGTCATTCTTGTTGTTCTGTGGCGCTGAGGCTGGAACCCACAGTCTTTGCACGCACTAGAACGTAACCACAGCCCAGGCCTTTGCCAGCATCACTTAAAACATCTCGTTCAATTAGATGGTGACATTTCATAGCAAGGCCTATAACAATGCATAGCACTTTGAAAAGTTATCGTTCCAAGGCAGGGTTGAAACAGGATCTCACTTTATAGTTTAGGTGGCACCGAAATTGTGACCAGGCTGGCCTTGAGCTTGTGGCAACCCTCTTACCTCTACCTATCAAGAACTGGGATCATAAATATGAACCACAAGTCTCCAGCTGAAATATAGGGTTCAACCTAACATTGATATTTGCTCAGACTTTGTACCTTGACTTTTGGGCTGCCGGGTGACTCTGACTTGTGGGTGAATGTGGGTCATGTCTTCCTGAGGCCATGCCTCTGGTGTTAGAGATGTATTTCTATTCATCATCCGGGGACCTTGCCTTCCGTGTTGCCATTTCCTTTCTGTGTGTGGTGGTTTGAATGGGCCCTATAAGTTCTTATTTGAGTGCTTAGTCATCAGGAAATAGAACTGTTTGAAAGGATTAGAAGGATTGGCAAGTGTGGCCTTGGTGGGGAAAATGTGTGCCACTAGGAGTAGAATTTGAGGTTTTCAAAAGCTCATACCAGGCACAGTCTCCTCCCTCACCCCTCTCTCTCTCTCTCTGCCTGCAGATCAACATATAGCTCTCAGCTACTGTCTGCAGCATCATACCTGCTGTGCTCCTTGCTGCGATGATAATGGACTAAACCTCTGACAGTGTAAACCGGCCCTCAGTTAAATGTTTTATAAGAGTGGCCTTGGTCATGGCATCTGTTCACGGCATGAGAACAGGGACTAAGACACTGTGCCTCGAAGGTGATGAGTGTCTGTTATTTGCAAACAGAGATGTATTGAGTGCTAGATGTTTCTCATTAACCTTCATGGCTTTCGTTTAAGGTGTGTGTATGTGTGTGTGTGTATGTATGTGTGTGTGTGTAAATAATCACCCTTAAAGTTTGTCTGTAAGTTACCCTCATGAACACAATCATGGATGGGTCTTTGCAAACTCAAGCAAAAAGGGTTCACCCCCACCCAGATGTTCTGATGTTTCTTCTGTTGGTGCTGGATGCACTGTGGGACATAAAATTGATTCCAGATGTTTTGATGATACTTCTGTTGGTGCTGGATGCACTGTGGGACATAAAGCTGATTCAGAAGAAGCTCAAGAAAGCAGGGCATTCCCTGTCTGACTACTGTGACTACTGTGTCTTCCCACCCCATTCACCCAATGCTTATTCTCTCAGGAGCTCTTAAACCCCCATGAAGGAGCAGTAAAAGCCCCTCCTATTTCAACACAATAGAAGTAAACACCCTCTCCTGTAGACCTGTGGGTCACCAGCCCTTTGGCAAACCTCTATCTCTCGAAAATATTTACATTACAATTCACAACAGTAGCAAAATTACAGTTATGGAATAGCAACAAAAATAATTTTATGGTTGGGGAGCACCACAACATGAGGAACTGTGTTAAAGGGGGGCAGCATTAGGAAGGATGAGAGCCATTGCCTTAGGGGAAGCCTCAGGCTTCCCGAGATAATGACCTTGGCCCTGCTGGGAGGCCAGTTTATTGTCCCTGCCCCCTCCCCAAGACTGAATGCACTCAAGGCTCAGTTTCCTAGCAAACTCCAATGGTTGTGACAAGAATCAGAATCAGAAGTCAGCATGCTAAGGGGAAGGGTCTCCAGATGGCAAACAGTTCCTGAAAGTAACTGCAGCAGATCAGCAAGGACACACATGTCTTCCTAGAAAGGTGTAAATAAGCCAATGAGAACAAATACACCTGGGCCCTGCCTGCCCCTGCTGTGCTGAGTCCATGGACCCCGTGAAGTGAATGACCCTTTTATCTCCTCAATGCCAGGCAATGCCAAACATTCCTTGGGATGCTCTTGCCAGGCATCCAGTCAAAACACTTTCCAGCAATTAGTGACCGGCAGGCTCGGGCAGACCCGTCTGAAACTCTGAAACTCGAGTCACCCCCCTCCCTAACCCTCTGTGCTTTGTCCTCAGTGCTAAACTAAACTCTTTGAAAACTGCAGTTAAAGTAACACCGGTGTGCTGATGATGTGACTCCTTTTAGTTATCTGACTCAAAAAAAAAAAATCACTCACAACCCCCAAGTCTACACCTCAGAGTTCCTATCTGTGTTGTAAATTCACTGGAAAGATGAGACTGCATCTTACACTGGACAGATCCTTGTTTCTGACAAATATGTATGTTTTGCTTATATCCACACAGCCAGTGTTCAAACCCTGACGTGTTTATGCGTGCTTCAGAAAAACGATATTCTCAAAAAAAAAATTATTTTTTACTAGAGCAGTTTTTTGTTTTTATTTAATTCGTAGTTCCCACAAGGAATGTTTTATAGACATGTTTAAACATCAAAAACAAGAGGGGAAACAGAAGGATGGTAAGTTTAGGCCCTGAGGCCAGCCTGGGCTATATAGCAAAGCTCCTTGTGCTCTGGTATAAACTCCTTTTTGTCCTTCTATAGTTTAGACTTTGGGATGATGGATATCATCAGAGCAGACCTAATGCTATCGTAGGCATTACAACAAGGTTTCCCTGACGAGTAATGACTTCCCAGTCCAGCATCATGATCACAGGCTCTCAAGAACCTGTGGGGTCTGGCTAACTGGCTTTGCCTGTTCTTGAATCAAGGAGGCCATTCAGACAAGGAACCAGAACCTTCAGATGTTGCTAAGGAGCCACACAAAAAAGGTACTGTCAGAACTGTGCCTCCTGTGTCGCGGGCACTCAGGATGTAATGGTCATACAGAACAGAGGGTTGCAGAAAGCCACTGTGGAAAGCATCTTTATCCCAGCAGTTTATCTTCTGCTCAGTAGTGGAGAATTACAGCCCCACAAACAGCGTGTCCTGCCGTGCGTGCGGGTGATGGGAATCTCATCAGGTTCTCCTCGAGAAGCAAGAAGCTGGGGAACCCACTCCAGAAAAGAAAGCTAAAAACCTTTTTTACCAAAATTTTTCCCTCGCCAGTTGAGTGTAAATTTCCAGTGTTTTTCTGTCTGACTGAAGTTTTCTTATTTACCACCTTAGCAGAAAGATGTGAAACCAATTTCAGGACAGCTTGCCTGGATATTCGGTTTCCTGAGATCAGGGCCAAGCGTGAGGAGGAAGCAAGATCCCCTGCCTCAGCAGGATGGCCCTTGTAGCTTTAGCCACGTAATATCAATTAGTGAGTATCTGTGCTTTCAGTTGGGGCACTTGTGCTACTCTGTGTTTCTGCTCTTGGGCAGGACACCAGTGGGTCACAACCCTTTTACGACAGTGACTTCCTCGTGCACAAGCCTTGAATAGTGTCTCCACGCAGCCCCTTGCAAGAGCCATTATGCTGTGTTGGTTGATAGCAAGTCAGAACTAGCTGAAGGGAAGCATCCAATACCCGCTGGGGAACAATGTTGTCCTTTTCATCTTACTTCTTTGCTTCTGTCTTTGGTGACTGCCCTCAACTTCTAGAGAAAGGGACTGTGCATTTGGAAGCCCTGGTGTGCCAGTGCCTGGGGCTGGCCAGGGATTTTACTCTTCTTGCCTGTGGGGCAGGGATGACACCCAGACATCCATTTTCACAAGTAGAGAAACAAAACTGCTTTAAATGTGAAAGTAGACCCTTCAGTAAGGCTGCGATTGAGCCTAGAAGATCAAATGCATTCAAGAATGATAGCTGGACAGACTTCTTTATGGATGTCCATTTCAGCCACCTCAATGGGCCCGATCATTTTCATGCCCGTTGGGAGAGTGCCATTCCTCACGTACAGGGCCATTGAAGAAACTGCACTTGATTATTTATGGAAAGCCTTAGAACCCAGTACCCAGCAAGCCCTCACGAGCATCATTTGTTCCTATTGTTATTACTGGGCGAAGGAATCCACTGAGGTGACATGCTTTACCCAAGGGCACACTGGTCCGCAGAAGACTTGAGTCAGGACTCCATATCCATCATGCTTCACAGAAGCAGCAATTTCTCTGGCATTCTTGGTGTCATTGCAACCAACAGCTTAGGTCCATGTGCCTCTAATGGAACATGGCATGTGGAATGATTTTGGTTTTGTTATGGCTGTGGGAGCACACGTAACATGTCTGCCTTTGTTTCACACCACGTTCTAATTAAAATTGTAATGAGTCTCTCTCATGCTCTCTCTCTCTCTCTCTCTTTCTTCCTCTCTCTCTCTGTCTCTGTCTCTCTGTCTCTGTGTATGTGTGAGAGAGAGAGAGAGAGAGAGACAGACAGAGAGAGAGAGAGAGAGAGAGAGAGCCTCCTATGTAATTTAGCACTTTCCCTTTACATCAGTATATTAACACATTGTCACTTTTAACCTTTCACCCACCAAGTTTGGCATTTAATATGCTATTAAACTCAATATTGTTTCCTATAAACAGCCTTAGAGGGACAAGAAATAACTGGAGTGACATTTTTAATAGGCCCCTGTTTCTCAGCCCCTGTGCTACGTGAACCCAGTGTCGCACAGAGGGGCTTGTTAGTCGTTTGGTCCCCTGACCTCAGATCAGGAGGGAGTAATGGAATGAAGATTCGGAGTGCCAGAGGGACCTTTGAAAGCACACAGAGTGGTTTTTTATGAGGGACAAGGAGGGTTGCTTCATTATCCCTCTGCCCTCCTCCCTCTATTTCCTCTCCCCTGTGCCCCCTTTCTTTAATGGATGTGGGGAATGTAGGAGCTGATCTTATTTTGCTCTTTGAGATGATTGGGAAAGAGCAGCTTGAGATGATGATACATAGGACTTCTTGGGATGCACTTCTGTGGATCAGCCTCATTCGCTGTTCTTTGTCTCTAAGCTTTTGACACGTGATCGCCTTGGTTTTGGTCTTCTAATTCTTGTTAGCATTCTGTTATGTGCCGTGTTGTATGCCTGCCGAAGTTGTTTTGGGAACAAACTTGGAAAATCCCAAGTTGCTGATTGCCTGTTTTGCTCCTACTCCCTGGGTGATAGAAGGTCACTATGCTTCTCTGTGCCTGGATCTTAACTCCCTTTTCCTATGAAGCAAGGGAACTGGCATCTGGGATGCTGTCACATGGGAACAAACATGGTAAAGAATTTGTTTCTACTGTCACAATCCAGAGGGCAGGTACGGAAAAATACCAGAATCTAGTATTTTTGCGTTAACTCTGCTCTCGTGGACTTACGTTCAGAAAACATGTGTTAGACATTCATCTGTGGTTACCGAATACTGCAGCTGCTTAGAGGATGAGGTCATCAAATGGTTATTTATGAGACACCTACCGCATGGGCAGTACTGGGGTGGACACAGTGAGAGAAAACACTTGTACAAAGATAGAACTGAGAGCAGGTAACAGGGTGACCGAGCAGATAGCTTTCTTGTGGAATGGGCTATGTCTAGGTGGTATCCAGGCAGCTCTGTCCTCTCACCATTGGAGGCTGTGCGGAGAAGGTCTTCAAGGCTAGTAGGTGCTGATTCTTCTAGAACTGATATTTGGTGGTGTTATTCACTACCTTGATAGGGCTGATTTAAAAAACCAAAAAAAACCAACAAATCCTGTGGACCAATGAGATATCAGCAGGTACAAACACTTGCTGTATGTGTCCGATGACCCAAGTCTGATCCCTGAAGCCCACAGAATAAACTCTGGATTTGGTGGCTCATGTCTGTAGTCGGAGATAGAAGGGGAGACATGGGGACCAGCTGTGAGTGGACATGCGCAGTAGAAGCAGAAACAAGAGAGACTGTGAATCAAAAGTAAAGGTGGAAGGTGAGACCCAACTCCTGGAAAGTTGTCCTTTGACTTGCACATGTGTGCCTGCGCACACACACGCACACACACCCCTTTGGCCCAGTAGAACGGACATTCAAGTTTGTCCTGATTGTGGATTTCATCTTTGTGAGTCTGCTTCCTTTACTAGAACTTACTTGTAACCTCCACTTTCATGCTTGGCTTGTGCTCTCTCACAGGTCACAGGTGCAAAACCTTGAGCGCCAGCTCAAGCGAAACAAAGTCATGCTTGCCTACCTGTTTCAGCTCTCATACTGTAAACAAATCATCTTTTGTAGTCTATTTAGGGCCACAGTTTTGCATTCTGTGGTGTTTTGGGGATTTCATTCTTTACGATGGCCCCTAAGTATTTTGCTGAAGTGCTATCCAATTCCTAATCTTAAGAAGGAGGCAGCGTGCCTTAGGGAAAAGCCATGCCTTCAGTCGCCTCCTTTGGACATGAGGTACAGGAGTCCTGCCACGAGTTTAGTGTTAATGAACCAACAGTGTGTATTAACTAAGGCGCTTTTTAGAAGCATGCATCAAGCAAGGATGTATGTTGATCTCTTGGTGAAATGTGACTGGTTTGTAGCACCCCAACTTTGTATTTCTCTTGGGTGCAGTGTTTTAGTGTTTGCAAGGTTACATAGAGCTGCCATGCATGAAAATCGACTGTATCTTCAGGGCTAGAGCAAACCCATATGTAACTCACATACTAAATATCTACTTCCTGGGCTTTATTTATCTGGCTTGTCTTGTTTGTTTGTTTTAAGTGTGATGGCTCCGGGACTCGGCTGCATGTTAGAATGTTCTGGGAGCTGGACAGAATGCTGATGAGCTAACTCAACTGTAAGGGTCTCGTGTAGTTGCCTGGGGTTATGGCCTGGATATAGAAAAATTTCAAGTTCTTTCAGGGACTCTGTCACAGGCATGGTTGAACAGCAGTCCTCCACATATTGAATTACAATGCATCTGAGAAATGGATGCTGGCCAGCTTCAAGAGGGCTCAACCTCCAAGGGCTCGGCCCATTGAAAACCCACGGCTGCTCTAGGACAGGACAGCAGTAACCGCAGCAGAAGACTCTGGGTGTTTGAGGCACTGTCCAGCACCTCCTCCAGCCTGACTCAGACAATCACAAGCCAGGAAAGGGTGGGCTCAGAGTTTTAGTGACCTGATGGGTCCCAAGGAAAAGGCCTTTGGTGACAGAGGGCAGTTCCCACCAGAGACTGGCGACTTGTAGTTAAAGGAAGTAATCTGCATTTCATTCTTTGTCTTAATCACCTGAGCACTTACAGAGGGCATGCAACAAAAACTGAGGAGGTGGGATCCCTACCTAGGAGGTGAGGGCCTGCTGTGTAGAAATGATAGCACATTAGTACAATATTGCTTGCTTGTCTATGAGGGAGTGACCTCTAGAAGTAGTGAAAGGCCTTGCAGGATGCTCACAGTTGAGGGTCCTTGAGCATGATGGATCAGAGACACACGTTAATAGGTTAGGAGGGGAGAGGGGTCTATGGGCAGTCTTTAGATGGGAGCCAAGCACATCATTGTAAGGAAAATACAGGCATTTTGGCTGCAAGGGGATCAGGAATGTAGAACACGGTCTTAAGGACCAAGAGGAATCAGTTTCAGGGGTTGGAGAGTGGAGAAGAGGACCTTCAAATACCTGACATCATTTGTTCTTTCCTTACACACTTGCCAGAGCGTGTGTAAGGCCTCAGCATAGATACATGAAGACTCTGTGTACATAGCTGCCTATAAGTAAATGACGCCTCGCTGCAGAGTAAGCGCAAGATCTTTTCTCTTTTAAAGTAGAGGGTCGAGTCTATAGGATAGGCTAAGGGTAGTCACCGTCCCTGGCATGTCCAGAGAAGGCATCCTTCACCTGTTTCCACACTGACTTGGCTATGGCCTGGTGTATCCCTCCCTCCCCCACCCCACTCTCTGCAGACAACCTTCTGAGCTCTGTGTTTGGAGGATTGCCCATAACCCCTGACTGAGGAGGTATCCTCAGAGTCTCTGGGGACGTGACTTTCTTCACCTTGTGCATGCCTCCTGGAGAGCTTTTTGGTCCTGGCTGAACATCTCTGGAATTTGAAAGAATTCAGATGAGATGGGTGCCACACCAGTCCATAGTACACAGCTGAGGTGCTGCACATATCCACAGTTCTATAGACAAGAGATTTCGTTCAGGGTGTGAATTGACTTCTACGTGGTTACGTAGCTAGTGGAGTCAGCACTGGAACACTGACAATTTCTGCGTCTCAGCTTCAACTCCACATTTTGTCATCTCACACCTGCTTGAAACTGTCTCAGAACTAATTTGACTATTAGTAACCAGATGGGGACACAGTCATCTAAAGATAGCAAACAAACATAGCACTGAAAACCAAACCAGTATTTCGAGGTTTGTGAGGTCTCGTTCCCTGTTTGATAGAAGAGTAGATGTGAAATTAACAGCTGGAATCCACTGTTTCTGAAGCTTGAATTAAAAACATCAGGGCTGCTGTCCAGTGTATAGGCAACTAAAATGAAAGTCTGGCTTCAGAACCTTTAAGCTCTGACCTTCCACAGAGCTGAGTGCCCAGAACTGAGTCAGTACATGAATGAGTGAACAAATCGTTCTGCCTGTCAATACAGCTTGCTTCAGTCCGTCAGCAGTGAACACAAGTGAAGCCATCCTCTGGGGCCCAGGACTGCTTTTCTCTGCAGCATAGGTACTGGGAGGGGTGGCTCAGATCTGGTGTTAACTCTGGGATAGGTAAAACCCTGCATCCTGGAGTGGGAGTATGTGGTATAAAGGGATGGGCCCCAGGGTAGGGAACAGCCTGGCTTGTTCTTTTTGATGTGGCCAAGAGAGTAAACGGGAACCTTTGTCCTTTGTTTTCCAGGTCACAGCCAAGACTGCCTTCCTATTTATTTTACCTCAGTATAACATTAGTGTGCCTACAGCAGGTAAGAAAAACACTACTCTTTATCTCTCCTGGTCCTGTTAACCCTGAAGGACTGGGGAAGACTTCTCTTTTGCTCTATGCCTGTGACCTTTCAGATACTCTCCCTTGAGCTCCAGCATGCTCCTCAAGTCAGGTGGCTGGGCGGTTCCTGCCCTCTGTTGTCCAGCCTAGAACCTGAAGAAAAGTACCACACTGTAGGGTACTATGCTTACATCTAGCCCCTTTCTCTAAAGTAGGTGATATTGATTTCTGTTGGGAATGAAAGTTAAGCCCTTGACAACTGATCAAGAGCATGGCCTTTTTTTTTTTTTTTATGTTTTCCATAAGGAAAGTGGGTTAGATGTTTACTTCAGTGGAGCATGGAAACATGACAGGAAGGGAGCTCTGTACTTGGACTAGGTTGAAGTTAGAAGTAAACTGGATCTTTACTCAGGGCCATCTCATGAAGACCACTGACCGGAATTGTTGCATTGCAAGCTTGCCTGCATCTAGTATCTCCAAGAACCTACAGAAAACCTTGCTTCCATGGTTCCAAGTACCACGTGGTATTCACTAGCAGCTTCCAGTCCAGTTATGGGCCTCCAACTCAAAGCAGGGCCACTGGGAGCTGAGCAGGGAGAGAGTGGGTCCATTCTAATGATAGCTGCTGCTTCCTTCCGACAAGTCCCTGGCCCAGAGCTTTCTGTAAAGCCAGAGTGGCTATACAGTTGCCTTCATCATCACTGTGACCAAATACCTAACAGAAACAACCTCAAGGATGGAAAGGTATATTTGGTCTCCCGGTTTCAGGGGCTCTTGTCATGGCTGCTTGGGTCTGTGTACTTAAACTGTAATGGTGGCCAAATCATGTGGCAGAGGAACGCTGTTCAGACCATGACAATAAAGGAAGCAGAGAAAGGGTAAATAGAGGAAGGAGGCCTGGGCAAGGTACCTGCAAGGGTGCATACCCAGGAATCGACTTCTTGTAGGTAAGCATCCCCCCTCCACCGTCTTCGACATTTCCCAGCAATCTCATCAGGTTTATAAAGGGAGTCATCATTTGATTAGGTCAGAGCCCTCATGGTCTGACATGGGGATGGACACACCAGAGCCATGATGCACCTAATCTCCAGGCATTTCTCAATCCATGCAAGTAAATAATCAAACTAAATTAGCACAGTAGCTGAAGCAGATACCTCTTGAGATAATTTTTATCCTAAGAACAGTAGAAGACATTTCATCTTACGTGTAGACACCTCACCTTTGAAATGTCGGCAGCTATTTTGGTGAATACCATGCAGGAAAGTTAACAGAAAGAAGTCGATACATCTGCTGGCCAGGTTCAACTTTGGAACTTTATTCCAGCCTTGGGTTTCTGAGATCTCAACCTTGGAATGAGACATCACTCGGTCCTAGCTGTAAAATACCAGGTTCCCTGCTGATGAAGGAAGGAGGGCGCTTTGCTTGCCAAGTCTAGTTCTCTCATCATTTGGGAGTAGAGAGATTGAATGGTCTTCACCTTTACATGAGGGTCTTTTATTTGGTTCTACCAGGTATACCTCAAGGATTTGGGGGCTTGGGGGAGATGAGCATATGACTCTGGCCCATGGAGGTATGGCTATGAATTTCACCTGAGCATGGTCCTGCAGCCAATATAGCCAGACACTGAGGGAATCCTTGCTTCTGGGTATATAATATAATTTCTTTTTGGAAAGTTAAACTGAGAGATTGTGGTAAGAGAGGAAAAACATTCTTGGCTGTGGGATGTGAGACTTGAGAGCATCTCAAGCCTGGGGAACCAGGAAAGACTACGGCCAGACACAAGTGCATTGCAGTGACACTGTAGTACCCGTGGGCAGTGCCAGGTGGTCCAAGCTTAAAGTCAGGCTTCTTTCCCGCCTGTCTTCTGTCAGCTGTGAGAGATTGTAGAACCTGTTGTACTTACAAGTGAGTGATTTCAATTGTTTCCATTTTAAAATGTGGTAAAATAGCTGGGCATAGTGGCGTCTCCCTAGTAGCTGGGCATGTTCTACTGTATCTAGCAAGTGTGTTACCTTATCCAGTCTTGTGTGCATAATATGATTGTGTTAAGTACAGTCACATTGTGCTACTTTCCATATGGAGAACTCTTTATCTTGCAGAACTGAACTTTTAGTCATTACACAATAACTTCCTATAGCAACCACCATTCTCTTTTCTCTATGAATTTGTTGCAATAGCTAGCTCAGGGGCATGTGTATGTATGTGTGTGTATGTATGTGTGTGTATGTATGTGTGTAAGTATAGGTGTGTGTGTATGTGTATATATGTATGTATGTGTATATATGTGTGTATGTGTTTGTATATGTTTGTGTGCTTGTATATATGTGTGTATATGTATGTATGTTTGTATATATGTGTGTGTGTGTGTGTATGTATGTGTGTGTATGTACAGGTGTGTATGTATGCGTGTGTATATACAGGTGTGTATGTATGTGTGTGTATGTGTGAACGTGTGTGTGTGTGTGTGTGTGTGTGTGTGTGTGTGTATGTGTTTGGATTTTTGCAATAGGGTCTCTCACAATATTAAGGCAAGTTAGCCTTGAACTCGAGGCAGTCCTCTGGCTCAGCCTTCCAAGTGATGTGAGTACAGGTGAGTCGCCACACTCAGTTTTAGAATCATGTTAGCTAACCTTTGGGTCCGAGCGTACAATTTAAATACATGTTTTCCCCCCAAAATACATTTATACAAGCATTACGTAATTCTTAGACAAAGTTTATACAGTATAATTAAGAGGATAACAATCACATATAACCCCACCACTCTGCAAAAACTTTAGTTAAAATATTTTTGAGGGCTGGAGAGATGGCTCAGCGATTAAGAACACTGACTGCTCTTCCAGAGGTCCTGAGTTCAATTCCCAGCAACCCCATGGTGGCTCACAACCACCTGTAATGGAATCTTTTGCCCTCTTCTGGCATGTCTGAAGATAGCTACAGAGTACTCACATACGTTAAATAAATGAATCCTAAAAAAACATCTTTTTAAAAATTGATTCATAACTTGCAAAAAATTTTTGGTATTAGAGTGTGAAAGATCTTTCTCATGTGATAATAATTGCTCTAGTCTAACATTTTGAAAGTTTTAACAGTGAGCAAGTGACCCACTCTTTCTCCCTTCCGTTCTTCCGTTCCCCTGCTCCTTTCACTCTTCCTCTCCCTGTCCTCCTCCCTTTGCTTCCTTCCACTGGAGAGGCCTCTTGCTGAAGCCAGCTCGCTTGGTTGGGAGCATATTTTTTCCTCCTTTCCTGAAAGTCATAGACTGGTTTAGTCATTCCGTTAACCCTATTGAACTATAAGGTAACATCTTCTCTCAGGGTGACAAAAATCAGAAATGAAGGAAACATGGCTTCATGATAAAATCACACTACTGCCACACACATAGGAACTCATTGCCCACCCCCTGTGTGTGTGTCTTTCTCTTAATTAAAAAGTTATTATTTTTATGTATATAGATGTATTGCCTGAATGTGTGCCTATGCACCATGTCTACGCAGTGTCCTCTGAATCGAGAAAGCATTGGATCCCCTGAAAGAGAGTTACAGACAGTTGAGAGGTACCACGCGGGTACTGAGCATCCAACCTGGGTCCTCTGGAATAGCCACTTACATATTTAATCCCTGAGCCACCTCTCCTGCCCTAATTATTATTCTTTAAAATTAGCTTGGGATGGGTTATATCGGTCTTGTCATACATCTGGGTTGTTGTGCCTTGTTCTTGCTCATCCTCCCTCCCACAGCCTCCCCGACACCCCCACACCATGCCATCCTTTTTTTGGTCCCCTTCCTTCTCACCACAGTCTCCTATTGCTTTCCTGCAACAGGTATTACATTACTTTCTGTGGGTAAAAGGTCTCGGTGGAGTCCCACAAACAGGAGAAAGGTCTGGAGTTCCAAAGGCTGGAAGCTTTGGCAACAGCAGGCTCCAAAGACTGAGAATGTCCATAGTTCCAAAAGGCTTTATTTTCATGGCAGATGGTAGATGGATCTGGATGTACCCCCTCATCCCCGAAACTCAGGGCAGACCTGAGTTAAATAGGGAGGGAGAAAGGGGGGAGGGTCTGGGAAAGAATGCTTAATTGGCTCCGCCCTCTGGCCTTCACTAGTATGTAAATCTCTCTAGGGCCTGAGTCCTGTAGTCACACCCTCTACCTGGGCACTTTGGGAGGGGCTGCAATGGCCTACGTGACTGAACAATGTAGGTTCATGAAGACTAGAATGTGTGTCAGGACCCTGGGTTCTGGGGACGTGGCCAAACACCTGCTGTTTCTCCCTTGGAGTCTCAGGGTTCTAGGCCCATGCTCAGCCATGAACCAAGATACCCTTATGCAGTCCCACAACTTTCTTCCCCCTTTCCACTTTTGTAACCTTCATATATGCACATGTGCCACACACACACACACCTGTATAAATTTAAATATAGATTCCTCCCAAGAGATGAAGAACATAGTATTTGTCTTTTCAAAACTGGCTTGCTTTTTATCTAACATAATCTCCAGCTCCATTCATTTTATTGTTCCTGGTGTCATTTGTTTTTATGGCTAAATAAAATTCCACATTTACTTTATTCAATCATCTGGTGATGGGTGTCTAGGTCGGTTCCATTTCTTATCTATTGAGAACAGCTCGGAAGTTTAACATGGATGTGCCAGTGTCTGTGTGGGATGCTGACAGAGAGGCCTTTGGGTATATCCCTCCACCATGGCTGTCTGGGTTTACACTCCCTCCAAACCATTCCCTGTATCCTTTCGAGCATGTGTTGTTATTTTTCTTGATGATAGCCACTCTTACTGGAGTGAGATGGGCTCTCAAAAACAGTTTTCATTTGCATATCTTTGATGGCCAGGATGTTGAACATCTTTTTCCTTTTATGATTCTTTGAGAACTGTCTGTTTAGTTCATGATCCCACTTCTGATTGGATGGTTGGGGTGGGGTTGGATGTTTAGTTTTTGAGGTTCTTCATTTATCCTAGCTATTAATCTTTTATCTAACGCATAGTTGGCAAAGGACACCTCCCCTCTGAGGATTAAATGAGAAAGGGTTTCCATTGTGTAGCCCTGACTGATCTGGAACTCACTAGACACAGTAAGCCTTCACCTTGTTTGTGGTCATCCTCCTGCCTCTGGCTGTTTGGTGTTGAGTTACAGGCAGGCACTAACACAGCTGGCTTCTTAAGTTGTTTCTGTCAGATATTGCTACAGCAACACAAAAGTAATAAAATAGCATGCATGTGCCTAAGGCATCCTTTTAACTCCTTCTTGGAGAAATTTGGAGAGCAAGCAATGCCTTAACCATCGATCTCACAGTCAGGATGAGAAATGTAGACTGTGTTCCAGGTTAGGCCCCTGTCAGAGCTGCTGGGCATAAAGAACTTCCCATTTAATCTTGGGAGTGCACCGCTTGAATCATGCTTTTATTTGTTTAATTAGCTAATTGCTCGCTTTAGACAAATATTTCTGTGTCTCTTGCACCACTCTGGTCCTGGTTGTAAAACAATTTAAGGGAAAGATGTCTAATAAATAAGTAGATAATGGTAATTTCAATAGGGTAGTGAAGGGAATACACAGAGCTATGAGGTAAAACACACACACACACACATGCACACACACACGCACACATGCACACACACACGCACACATGCACACACACACGCGCGCACACACACACACACACACACACACACACGCCTGGTGACAAATTCTTCCAAAAACCTGCCTTTATAGTGTTGTAGGAGCACTCACAACTGTGACCAGAGAAGACAAGACAGTCCTAGCTGAGGGACCAGCATGTGTAGATGGAGAAACTCTCAGTTGACAAATACATGTCTGGGGTGTACTTGTGGGTGACTGTGCAGTGAGTGAGCCCAGAGCAGCCGGGTTGGCCTCTTCTAGGATGTGACTATTGAATCCTTCTCTGGAAAGTTCCTCCATGTCTGTGTGCCCTGGGTAAAGGTCCAATAGAGTGCCTTCAAGACTGAGGGGTTTCAGTTACTTTTTAGAAAGGGGAGATAAGGTATCGTTCAGTTGTCTATCTGTCATGGCAATCTTACCAGTTGGGGCTACTTGAAACATGACAAGCAGAAAGCAAGAGGAACAATGGACTCAGGACAGCCTGCCTAATTTTGTTTTAAGCACCTGTGGTGACCAACCCAGTATGGTAATGCCAGTTTACCTGGCCTGCAAGAAAGCAAACTTCTCACAGGACAAAAACTATTTTACAATAACAGGTGTGTTGAAGGTTGTGATTTCTAAATCCCTCCCCTTAAATCTCCTTGGGGCTTCTAAATTTATCTTGATATTGTGCCTCTCGCTCCTGTCGGTGTTTAAAGTTGGATTTTGGTAGAGCGGTGGCCTTGAGCTCATGGCACCCCTTCTAACCAACTCCTTCCTCAACCTCTCGTGCACCTGCCTGATCAATGTGAGCTACTCTCACGGCTATCTCTGCCCTATGTAAGTCCCTAGGTCTTCCTGGCTGGGGTTTTCGGGTTTTAAGGAAGTCAGTGCATCTGAGGTGTTGAAGAGACTCTGCACTGGTCTTCTCCACTGCTCTTGTCTCCAGCTTCAGGACCACTGCACTTCTTATCCCGAGTAACCTAGTGACCTTCTCATCAGTCATTTCTTTTCTCTCAGTTTCAAATCTTGCCCTCTGAGATCCACAGGACTCTCTCTGCCCCTGCAGGTATGAGGGAAGATCTATTCTTGGCTTCTTTCCACATCGCTTCACATGCTGTTCCCCCATGTGCATATCAGTCTCTGCTGAATTTCCATAGTCCACTACGGCATCATCTTAATGGATTACATCAGACCCTGTTTTCAAATGAGGTCACATCCTAGGGAGGTAGCATATCAAAGCATGAATTCTGGGAGAGACAGGAATTAGCCCAGACCACATCCAGCAGCCAGGTACACTAGTTGCAAATTGATAGTTTTGTTGCACTGTGATGAACAAATATAGGTGACCAAACAGTGACTGGGATGGCAGTAATGCTGGCATCCTGAAAGCTGACCTTAAGGTAGCCCATGATAAAAAAGAAAGCCCCACCCCCCCACCTTTAAAACCAATCCCAACTCTTAATACCTCAACTTGGCATCCTGTCTGGGCTTCCAGACATTGCGAACAAACAAAAAAGACCAGGTCTATTTGAATTTCACAAAAACACATATGTGTGTGTGTGTGTGTGTGGTGTGTATGTATGTATATTGAGTAATGCATGGGACACAAATATATAAAATATGATTATATATTTAGCAAATTATTCACTAGTGGTTTTGTTTTATGGGAAATGAGGTCTTGATAGGTAGCCTTGGCTAGCCTGGTGTTTGATCACCCTGTAGCCCAGGATGCCTCAAACTCACCAGATTCCTTTTGCTTCAACCTTCTAGGTGTCGAGATTATAGACATGTGCCATCACACCCAGCAAAAATCAATCATTGTTTATATGAAATTCAAACTTAACTCCATGACCTGGTATATTAATTGGGATTTCATTGCTGAGAAGAGACACTATAATCAAAACAGCTCTTATATAGGACAACATTTAATTGGAGCTGACTTCCAGAGGTTTTAGTCCATTATCATTGTGGCAGGAAGCATGGCAGCATCCAGGCAGACATGGTGCTGGAGGAGCTGAGAGTTCTACATCATGGTCTGAAGGTAGTCAGGAGGACACTGTCTTCCTCAGGAAGCCAGGAGGAGACTGTTCCACACTGGATGGAGCTTGAGAACTAAGAGCTTGAGCAAAACCCGTCTACACAGTGACACACTTCCTCCAGCAAGACCACACCTACTCCAACAAGGCCACACCTCCTAATAGCATCATTTTCCATGGACCAAGCATGTTTTGTTTTGTTTCCTGGTCTTACTTCATTAGACATTTTGTATTCAACTTTCTATTTAGAATTCCACAAAGTATCTGGCATTGTGGTCAGAAATATATACACTACTAGAAGTCTGCCCGCTGCTCTACACAAAGAACAAGGAGGCTGGTATGGAGGGGTCTCTGCCAGAGGAGGCAGTGGTTAAATAGATCCATCCTCTCACCTGTCCATTTCTGTTGGTTTGATCATTAGTATCTATTGTGTCGTGTTTTGCAGCCGGAAGAGGTGGAAAGCCTGGGAAAGTGTCCTACAATATAGCTTGGTCATTGTTTTCTAGCCCCTTCCGGGATGAGACATGCTGCCCATGAAAACAGCCTCAGATGGATCGTCTTAAAAGACTGTGTCAAGTATCTGAGTGACTCTTGTCTCCCCTGTGGGCATGAGAACTGTCTCCTGCCTGGGTCATACGCTTGAAAGACTGGCGTCATGTAACAAATCTAGCCCCTGTTGTAAGATGAGCTCAGGGAGAACAAAAAGGGGAAAGACAGGTGGGCAGCAGTGGCTCTGGAGATAGAAGCTGCTTACAGTGAGCAAACTCCAGGCTAGTCCCGTGACCCCTTCAGCTGTGGGAGACTGAGACCAGCCTGGTCCTTTTACAAGGAGTGGAACGGGGTGCACAGAGTTGATTGATGTTCTCACAGATGACCAGGAAGGGCAGAGAGAGGCTAGGCTGCCTGTACCTTAGACCCAGAAAGCTATAGAAAGGCTAGATTTGTATGAAGAGACAAACTAAAGCAGGTCCCCCACTGTGTCAGCCACGGGAAGCCTCCTCCCAGGGATCATGCTCAAGTCTGGACTTGATTTTCATCTCAATAACCAAAATTTGGCAATCAGAACAACTGTTCACAAGATGGAGCGAATCATAAGCACTCGGCTTCGTATTGCTTCAGAGACTGAATGGGTCCACGTAAATCTGGATGTGTCATCTTCCAGAAGAGACTTGATTCCATCCGTTCCCTCTTTACAGCCCAGGGAGTCTATTCCTGTGGTTCTCAACCTCCGGAACTCCGTGACCCTTTAATACAGTTGCTCACCGTGTGGTGACTCCCAACCATAAAATTACTTTTTTTGCTATGTCATATCTGTAATTTTGCTACTGTTAGGAATCGTAATGTAAATATCTGATATGCAGGGTATCTGATGCGACCCCCGTGAGAGGGTTGTGGCAGGTTGAGAATCGCTGGTCTATGCTATTCAGTGTGACATTTGTGTGGCCTTAACTTAGCCAGAACTTCTGAGCTGAGCTGCCAGTCTGTCTCTTGGCTTGACGCTTGAGATCCGTGGGAACAGGGGCTTTGCTGTGTCCTTCCTCACCATGCCCCCTCTGACCCAGACCCCCGCCAGATCAGCTTAGATTTAACTTTGTTTCTGTGACCTTTACCTCTGGGTCTCTGGATCAGAACTCTCTTGTCTTTTCTTACGCTATCCAGCGAGAGCGGGTTTTTTTTCCTAGTCAGCTATATTTACAAAAATAGTTCTTTCGTCCTTAGATTAACAGGTTTGTTGAAATTGTTGTTTTCAAATAAGTTAAAGCCCTGGTTTAACTCTTTCATTTTAAAAATTTAAAGAAAAACTCTACTTTTCTGTTGTTGTTGTTGCAGCTGTTTCATGTGACTCCAAAGAACTGATGTTTTCTCCTGACCCTTGGCGACGACTTTTTTCTGAGGTCCACATGACCCCCAATCTATAAGTGTACTGTGGCATGGCAGCCTACTGCATGGTGTGCTGTGTCAGGGTGTGTCATGAGAAGCCACAGACTGTGAATGCATAGAGATCAGACTATGTACCTGACACCTAGAAATCTTTCGTAGATTTTCTTGCAGCGAGGTTTACTGCCTTAGAGAAAGGGCTGGTTCTTCAAGGAGACGATTCAGAAGCTTCTATCCCTGAATCTTCTTTAGTCTTCTCTCATAGTTCTTACCTCTTTTTATGCTATAAAAAGCATCCTTTGTCTTCTTACCTTGCTATCAAATGGATGAAAATCAATTCCAAGACATGCAATAAGAGGATGAATGAGCCTGGGAGATTGTCACCTACATCTTTCATTTGGGGACCCGTGCATAGAAACAGAGTATGTTTCTTAAGGCTGAGAATACAAAGTACCACAAGGCAGGATTGGAAGGCAACCTTCTGGGGCCTACAAATCTGAATCTCTGATGTCAACATGGATGGTTTCTTCAGCACCTGCCAGAGAAAGAGCCCTTCTCATTGACTTGTGAATGGTTGCCACCTTCCTCCTGTCTGTCTGTCTGTCTTTGTGTCAATATTTCCCAGGTTAAGGACACAAATCGTATTGGAGATGAGTCCCCAACCTAATAGCCTCATTTTAACTTCTTTCTTCTGACAAGACCCTATCCAAATAAAATATCATTGTGAGGTACTAGGGGCTCCACACAATTTTAGGAGGTGAGAGGCACAATTTCACCCACAAATATATATATATATATATATATATATATATATATATATATATATATATATACACACACACACACACACACACACACACACACATCTCCATCCATGTATGTGCATGCACACATCTTAGTGCTTATAATTAAAATATCAGTGACCCTGTCTTCCATCTTCCAGGTTGGGAGGTCAGAATCCTGCTGAATGCTGTGTGTGTGTGTGTGTGTGTGTGTGTGTGTGTCCCTGCATATTCTAGATTCTTCTCTCTCCTGCCATCTCAGGGAGTGGTTTAAGCCTTCAGGATTTAAGGACTCTACTGTACCACTGGGATTTGAAGGTCAGGCAGGCAGCAGAGAGGCCTAGTGAAGAGAGGATGGATTTGGCCACTGGCTTCTATGGTCACAGCCCACTCCGGCTACAGATCATGTGACAGTTCCTGCTGTCCTTGAGCCACAGCTGCCATGTCAGTAAACAGGGATAATACTCAGGATCACAGGGAGTAAATGATGTCATTTACCAGACATGTCAGTATAGGGCCTGCCTAATAAAGGATTTACAATAGCCAGTTGTGGTATGTATTCTAAATGAGTACATGGGACTGTTCTGGTCATCTTATTTCTGTGGGACATGGTAGTGATAGTTGCCTCTATTTGCACAGCACTTTACGGCTTTATAAGTTAGTTGTCTTTTTATTCTTAGAGCTTTGTGGTAAAAGGCAGTTTTATTTTATTTTTTAGGGTTTTTTTTAACATTTATTTTTTAATTATGTGGATATATGGAGGTGAGGGTGGGAGTGGGAGTATATACATTTGAGCGCAGGTGCCCAGGACATCCGGAAGAGGATGTCCCTGGAGCTGGAGTTTCAGGTGGTTTGTAAGCCAATCTGATATAGGTGTGGGAACCAAATTTGGGTGTTCTGCAAGAGCAATACGTGTTCTCATCCACTGCACTGTCTCATCAGCTCTGACACTGATTGATTGGTTGATTGATTGGTGATTGATTACCGTGTGTCGTAGAGATCAGTTCTTGCCTTTCTCTCCTGAGCCATCTCACTGACCCTATCTTATTTATATCGGGACGGGGTGGAGACAAGGTCTCATTTCCCAGGCAGGACATGAAGTCTTCTCATTCTGCTGCCTCTACCTCCCAGGTGCTGAGGTTATGGGCATGCACCACCAGGCCCGGCAAGAAGTTTACTTTATTCTCACTGTCTACTGGGTAACTGAATCAGAGAGTCACGATGGCAAAGAGCAGCTCTAGAAGTGAGCTTTCCACTTCCTCATGCGTGGCCTGCATGAAAGACCTTGATGCTTTGCAAAGACACCTCAACACGTAGTCTTTGCCACTCTTTGAGTAACCCTGATGCTTGGGCCCAGCGTGTTTCAGAGTTCTGATGTCTTGGGATTGAGGAATATTTGCATGTATGTATTAAGAAACCTCAGGCGGGGACCCGTGTCTGAACTAGACTTCATTTATGTTTCCTGTTCGCTTTTCATTCTCTGAATGTGATTTTTGTACTGTATGCCTTCTGTCCTTGAGATTTTAACTGCAGCCTCTCATGGAAACTTAGGCGTGGCATTGCCCAAATGGGACCTCGTCTCCATACTTGAAATCTTTCAGAGATTTTCAGGTTTTGGATTTCTGTATTAAGGATAGTCAATCTATATATCTATGTGTACCAGTTCCCTACAGATGAAAACAGCTCAGTGTTGTTTTACTCTTGAACAGTGCTCTTCTTCATAGCTGGGAGCATATGCCATGTTTACCATGGGACAAGTACTGTCCGGACGGTAAGTCCCCGGAACTGGGATTGTTGTATCAAAGGCCCAGTGCCTTCATAACCTAACAGAAATGGCTCAATGGCCCTCGACAGTGAGGGCACCTCTTGCACTTCCACCAGTACTGTCAAAACTGAGACTTTTCCACAGCCTCTGCAAGACCACATTGTTAGGCTAGGGACTCTTGCCCATCTGATCCGGTATGAAGTGCTGTCTCGGTGTAGCTTTGATTTACATTTCTCCTCTGGGTAAAACGGAGCGTCCTTTTCAGTGCGTGAGAGCTACCTGTGTTTCCCTTTTCTGTGAACTGTCTGTTTGTATGCCTTGCCCATTTTTCTGGTGATTTTCGATCTTTCCTGTAAGTTCTGGGAGCTTTTTACATTCCGGCAGTGCGAAGCCTTTGTCTGGGAACTGAGACATTTGCCCCAGGTGGTCATTTGATGTCTTTCCCTTTCTTTTATAGTCTCTTTCATTCTCTCTCTCTCTCTCACTCTCTCTCTCTCTCTCACTCTGTATGTTTGTATTTGTGTCTGTGTCTAACTTTACACCCTCCCTTGCCCTCCCCTCCCTCTCCCTTTCTCTCTCTTTCTGTGTCTGCATCTGTGTTTCTCTCTTCCCCTCCCCTCCCTTTCTCTGTGTGTGTCTATCTGTCCCACCCCTTCCTTCCCTTCCCTCCCTGTCTCTCTGTCTCCCTCTGTCTCTCTCCCTCTCCCTCTGTGTGTGTGTTTGTGTTTGTATTTGTGTCTGTGTCTGTCTATCTGTCCACCCCTCCCCTGCCTTCCCCTCTGTCCTCACTGTCTCTGTGTTGTCCATCTATCCTATTCCTTCCTTCCCTTCTCTCCCCTCTCTGTCTCTCTGTCTCCCTTCCTCTTTCTCCCTCCCCCTCCCTCTCTCTCTCTCTCCCCATCTCTCCATCCCTCCCCTTCACTCCACCCCTCCCCAATTCCCACCTTCCCATTGCCTCTCCCTTTCTTTCAGCAGAGCTGGGGATCCGCCCTCGGTGCACCACTTACCCACATCCCCAGCCCCATCTGCCTTGTGATTTTGTTCACTGTAATTCTTTCAAGTCCATATTCCAGATTTATGTCTAATAGAAAAGATCTGAGATAATGTGGAAACAGTTGGCTGTCAGCACAGAAACCCATAGAACATTGGTATTGGGAAAGGGTCAGAGGTCAGCCAGGCTGCAGGTTACAAACCGATGGCTTGTGGTTGGAGATTTCCTGTAGATATGTTTTTTTGGCTTACTTAGGATTGGCCCATGCAATGTCTTTAAACTTCTTGAATTAGTCTCCAGTACTGTAAAATCATATGATCTCACTTTGCTTTTAACGGATCAGGGATTGCTGCTGCGCCTGCCGTGTGGCCACAGCTGGAGAGAAGCAGTCTCCTCTCTCACCCCCATCCCAAGCACATGCTCAGATCTCCATTCTCCACTTCCCTCCTGGACCCCTAAACCTGAGTGTGCCTGTCATTCCCCATCCATGTATCCATGTTTAACTGTGCGCTTCTCTTTATAATGATGAATGCCATGAATGTGTTCCTTTTCAATGTAGACGTGTGAGAGATGGACGGAGACAGTGATGTGGGGAGAAAACTAGTTAAGGGCATCCTCCTTGGTTGAAATGCAGAATCGTGGCTGCTTCCTGCACCAGGCCTCTGTGCGGGGAGTGTGAACCACTTTGCGTGCATGGTCCCACATTTTACCATGGCTCTTGGCCATTTACTTCACTGATTTAATAGCCTAATTGCATTACCCTACTAGAAACATACAAGTCATCACCAACGCCATGTTCTTCCTGAGAACAGGAGTCCACAAGGGCCACTTGGATAATAAGAGTAGTGTGATGTTTGTTTGTTTGTTAGTTGTTTGGTTGGTTTTGAGACAGAGTTTCTCTGTGTAGCCCTGGTTGTCTGGTACTCTGTAGACCAGATAGGCCTTGAACTCAGAGAGCCGCCTGCTTCTGCTGGGATTAAAGGTGTATGCCACCACCACCTGACCAGTGTGATTTTTTTTTTTAAAGCAATTGTTTTCTAGAAGATTTTTAAAATTTTATTGCATGAGTTTTTGCCTTCATATATATGTGTATAGTGCCTACACAGGTCAGATGGGAGGATTAGATCCTCTGAAACTGGCATTGGAGATGGTTATTAGCAACCATGTGGGTGCTTGGAACCGAACTTGGGTCCTTAAGAAGAGCAGCAAGCCCTCTTAACCTTGGTGCCATCTCTCGCCCCAGAAGCTGTGTTTATATGTGTTAGTGAGCAACTGATTTTAAAACACTTTTTAAAAAACCAGGTACGAGTTTGTTTGAGCAAAGCTCCTGATCCCATAACTCAATAGAAAATTGGAACCACACTATTATTTTTCTTCCTCTAGTCAAACAGGAAATCGATATCGAGGGAAGTTGTAGTTGTGATACGCGACTCAGTGTACCTTTGGAGAATCTGGATGTGATGGCGTTCCTTGTAACAGGAGAAAGACTCCAAGGAGCAATGTATTGCCAGTGATGAAGCCAAGGATCGATCGCATGGTGGAATTGACCTTGGGGTAGCATTTGGAGACTGGGCTGGGGCTCTAGAAGCTAGGAGAGCTGAGAAATGCTCACATCCCTGCAAATAGTTGCCTTACCCGTCTCCCAAGACAGTTCCAAGCGTCAGTCGAAACACTGCATAATGCTCCTTGAAGAATTCTGAGATGGTATACAAAGGCTATAAATACAAGTAAAGTCCCAAAGGATTTGAGACTTGTTCCCTCAGTCAATTTATTGTCCTGTTGCTCCACCCCCATCCTAGAGCAGGGCCCCCGACTCTGTCCCACCAGCTGGAGACCTGCAGGTACTGACTGATTTAATGATGACCAATGGCTGTCTCCCTGTCACCCTTGTGACTGTATGGGCAGAAGTGGATCTTATAAGTCTTCTGGGGCTTGCTGTTGCCTTAAGGAAGTCCACAGAGCTCACTGTGGTCTATAAAGCCTATACAGTCTCCCACTCTGCAGCCCCCGCCTCTGACCCTACACACACACACACACACACACACACACACACACACTTTCCCTCAGTCCTTTCTGTCTCACCTCCCACCTGGCTTTGGGACCTGTGGTTCCTCAGCTGGATCCTAGGGTGGCTTTCCGACAGTGTCCTTACCTGGAGGCCTGTTCCTGCTCACTGCTGCTGAGTACATTTTTCATAATCCAAGTTTCGTCACTTGGCTGTTTAATTCAAGCTCTGGGATGGTTCTACCCGTCCCTCAGGATAAAGACCACACACTTCAGTGGCACATAGGCCATCCTGGGCAGCCCTGTCATTCACCCTGACCTTGATCACCTGTTCTGAGTCCTGGGCCTGGAATGCCCATACAACTATATGTATGTATGTATGTATGTATGTATGTATGTATGTATGTATACACGCATGCATGTCTGTACTCAGATTTCCATAATGTCCTGGTCTTTCTGGCCAGTAAGACTCAATACCTACACCCTAGCCACAGCCCATTTGCCTGCTGCAACCTCTGTCTGCTTCTAGGCAGTGGTGCCTGTCTATAACGTAACTATTCCATTTCTCAACCCCAGTTGGTTTTGGTCCCCGAGGGCAGAGACTTAACATTAGCCCAGGGCCTCTCACAGTGTAGGTATTTGTAGAAAGGCGGAGGGAGGTGGAAAAGGAAAGTGTGAAATTTCTACTTCGTGCCTCTGATCTAGACACTGCCCTCTGTTCACTGTTCTCCCAGTCCAGGGTGGCCGAAGTTAGCAGAAACACCCACAGTGACCTGGTTCAGCGCTGCTTCTTTCTCTGGCCACCCTGAAACAAACTGACCCCGGCGTACCTTCTGGTAAATACATCCCAGCAGAGATGACTCATGCCTGTGACTCAGGCTCAGCCGCACAGCTGGAAGGGCAGCCAGCACGTCTGCTAGGGAGGGCAGTGACAGAGCCAGAGCCCCAGGAGAGCATGTGCCAGCCAGCTTCTTCTAGCCCTGTGCCTGCACACTGGAGCAAGGCAGTAAGCTGTCCTTCCCCAGCCTGCATGGCCGAGTGGGACTCAGTGCTGGGGTCAGGAGGCTCTTAGAGACAGGAGGAGAGCCACATGTTAGAGATCTACATGTTTAAAAACAAAACAATTCTTCTGCCTGACTTAATATTATTATATAATAACCCACCACTTCCTAGAGGCCTACTGTGATTTTTAGATGCTGTGCTGTAGACTGCATCCTGTTTAATCTTCCCAGTAGCTCAACAGCGCGCGCGCGCCGCACACACACACACACACACACACACACGCACACACGATATGCCATACTCTGGCTGCATTAACTACCTTTCTCATTGCAGTGCCCCCAAATAAACAAACAAATACCGACAAAGACAGGTCAAAGAAGAGAGGATCTACTTGAGCTCAAGTTTGAGAGTACAGTCTGCCGTGGTTTGGAGGGTGTGGTACAGGAGCCCGAGGCAGTTGCTTTCATTGTATCCACAGTTGGGAAGTGCTCAGCCGTTTCTCTTCTTCAGTGTCTTGAGGTGGACCCATCTACATTCAGGGAGGGTCTTCCCTATTCGGTTAAACATTTCTGGAAACACCTTCATAGATAGACCCAGAAGTGTGCTTCCATGGTGGTTTTAAACTCAGCCAGGTTGTCAGGATCATCCCACGGTACTTAACATCGCTTTGTGTATTTTCTGTGACATAGAAACTCTTGTCTTTACTTCAGAGGTAGAAACCTGAGGTTTGGAAGGAGACCTTACAGAGAGAGGTGCCTCACGGAAGTTAAGGGGAGAACTGTAACCTAGAGGGGGGAAACTGAGGCCCAGAGACATTAGTCATTTAATCAAAGACACCCGTACCTACATAATCTACAACCACATAGACATGATAAGAACAGAGTTCTCTACGGCCCTCCCCATAGGTGCTTCCCAAGGACCAAGTCTAGAGGATGTTGGGACAGAAGCTTCCTTCTGAGCCAGGGGCTGTAGCAGATGAGGACCACTTGAGAATACACAGTGTTTTCCATCTCTTTCCCCCCTGGGGTCTCATAGCATCTCCATGCCTGGGGGATGCTGACCAGATCCTTTTTACCCCACAGAGAGCGAGACAGTGTACTACCACTATGGCCCAAAGGACCTAGTCACCATCTTGTTCTACGTCTTCATCACCATCATCTTGCATGCCGTGGTTCAGGAGTACATCTTAGACGTAAGTGACCAGTTTGGATTCTGAGGTCAGAAGCTAGGGCGATCCATTAGGACGGAGACCCTCTTCCTTGGAGAAAACCACAGCTCTGA
Organism: Mastomys natalensis; assembly: GCA_021653895.1. Classification (NCBI taxonomy): domain Eukaryota; kingdom Metazoa; phylum Chordata; class Mammalia; order Rodentia; family Muridae; genus Mastomys; species Mastomys natalensis. Next base: position 1,514,791 of record JAJTUV010000594.1, read on the forward strand.
TCGATTCTGTCCCCTAACTTAGATCCTCTAGTTGGCCCCAGAGGCTAGACTCCTTCAACACACATTGCCTCCGTCCTCTCTGTCAGAGTTCTTTAGTTCACAATTGGGGGAGGGGAGAAAGCTGTCTGAAACACAGCCTGAGCATATTCTAAGGGGTCTGTCAAACACAGCTCCAAGAGGTTTTCTTTCTGAAGAAGCTAACAGCCTTAACACCTACTGCTTTCTCAAAGTGCTTGCCTGAAAGCACCCCATGGGCACACAATAGGCTTATGCTAAATAGCTTGGGTTGTAAGGGGTTTGAACTACTAACTGTGTCTCAGAAAGGGAAAACAGGAGTGTGTAATCTGCCAGGTATCTGTATGATCAGTGTATTAATGTGTGGAGTTTTCTTCCTTCTTTAGAAAATCAGCAAACGCCTTCATCTCTCCAAGGTCAAACACAGCAAGTTCAATGAATCTGGACAGCTGCTTGTCTTTCATCTCAGCTCAGTGGTATGGTGCCTCTACGTGATAGTAACGGTGAGTGATCCCCATGACTGCTGAAGAGTGAGCCACCAAGCAGTCTCTTCTTTGCTGATGAAATAACTTTGAAGGGCTTAACGGAAAGAGAAAGAGCCAGGAGCAGGCATCTTAGAATTGAAACTCATTTTGTATTCTCCTGGTATTGTAGTGAAATAGGATAGAAACTACTTAATAGAGTCCTATTCTCTTGAGAATGGACTTGTTACAGTTTTTACCAGGTATCCACAAACCTATGTATTGTTCTACCAGCCCTGTCTTCAAACATTGTTCCACAAGGTTATTTTTGCCCCTAGTACTAACCTTTGTACATGCTAGGTACCTGCTCTTCCCCTGAGCCACACACACATACCCCCAAATTTATATTCACTCAATACCCCCGATGTTGACTTAAGGGTCCCAAGTTCATTTTTCCCAATGCGTCCACGGCTGTGTACTTCCAAAATGGTAAGCATGGAAGCATGGCTTGGACTCAGGTCTGCCTGTATTTTCGTCGCTATGACAAAATAACCTGATACAAACAACCGGAAGGCGAATGATTTATGCTGGCTCGTGATTTCAGTCTGTGAGGTCCAAGTCCATTGCTTTGATCCCGAGGAAAAGCAAAACATTATATGGAACATGTTGAGCAAGGCAGCTCGTCTGTCTCATGGTGAACAGGAAGCGAGAGACGTAGAGAGGAAGGAACCAGGGTCAGTGTACCCCACCTGGAAGGGCATGTCCCAGTGACCTACTTCCTCCCGCTGAGTTCACCACCACCCAACAGTACCATCAAACCGAATAACTATAATTGATGCCACAGGGTACGTCTCTAAAGCAGGAGCCCTGAGCATGGCACTAGGGACCAAACTATAAACATGCAAGTTTTAGGGGTATATTTCATGACTAACCAATCAGCAAAGGCCACTGTTACCCATCTGTCCATCAAAGCTGTGTGTGTGTGTGTGCGCGCATCCATCTTCCAGACAAGGACTCTGGATTGTGGTTCAGGATTCACTGTAAGGACACCCTGCTTGTGTGACTGTTACGTTCGTGCCCACTGTCATCTGGAGCACCTCTTGTCTGGAACCAAGTCCCACATTAGCTATCCGACCTCAGATTCTTCCTGCTCTGGTGCCTGCTCTCTGCTCTCACTGACAAGAGATGGGCCCTCCCATTGTAAGGAACGCTGAATTACCTCCAGAGCCGAATGCCGGCTGCCTAGTCTCCAAGCAGGAAGCAACATGTCTTCTTTGTATGTTGCTCCTATTCCTGTTATCAGTTCATCTCAGAACACTTGTTTCTGAGCAGCACACTAGGAATTTTAAATGGGAGACCAAAGACTTCCGTCCCCTCTGAAGGGGCTTCTGCATTCCATTGGAAGGGGACAGAGTTACATTGGTTACATTGCAGGAGCAGGGCCACTCCCCTTGTAGTGCAGAGCTACACTGTCTCAGTGTACTTTAGGGTCTTGGGCTTCCCTCAGCGTCCCAACATCGAGTCCGTGCCTACCTCTTGGAGTCCTTAGCTGCTTGAGGCAAAAAAAAAAAAAAAAAAAAAGTGCCTCAGAATACCAAAGACACTAGACTGGTTTTGGTTGGTTGGTTGGTTGGTTGGTTGGTTTGTTTGTTTGTTTGTTTTGGGGGGGGGGCATTGCCTCATCTCTGAATCCCTTCAGCCCTTGCACCCTTACCTCAGCATTCCACCCCAGCTGTGCCAAGCAGGGACCAGACTCAGAGTCTCAGAGGAAGGACGTTCCCAGGCCTTTTATCTTGTGGAGAGCCCATCCCCCACTCAACATGCTCAGCCAGACATGGACACCAGGAAGGCATCCAGGCTCCTACTTTAACTGTGGTCACCTCCTCTGTCCAGACCATCTGCTTGTGAGGAAGGGCGTCGGTGAATCCGAGAAGTCGGTTTTTGTAAAAGGAGTGAAAACACCTGGTTTTCAAGTCATCAGTTTCTGTCATGATGGAAATTTGTCATGATTTCTTCTCTTTTCCTTTACCTCCCAAAGTCAGCAAAGCCTGCCTGTTCTGCCTTCAGGATTCTGAAATTCTCAACAGGGTCTTCTATGTGGACTGCTTCCCAAGTCCCGTGGGCCCCCATATAGGTCAGATGTTGGCCCTATGTATGATCCTGGCATCCCTGGTAGGGGTGAAGTATGCTCTTTTCTACTGGTTCAACGGACAGTTGCACAAGGACGTCCATATGTGTCTCCAGCTGTCATTAAGTAAAGGATGCAGAACCCAGGCCCCTCTGCCTTTTGCCTGCACTGCAGTGTCTCCTTGCCTAGAGTCCGCTTGCATCGTGGGCCCTCCACTCAGCCCATTATCTGCTCAGCCAGATGGATCTCTTTAAGGCCTGAGCTAAATCATGTGTCCTCCTACTTAAAAATAAGTTCCCCTCACAGCTGCAGTGAAATTGTTTTCTCCTCCTTGCTTGTGTGTCCTGGGCCCTGGAGCCTTGTTGGTGACATCAGCAGGGACTCAGCACTCTGTGTCCACCTCTGCTCTTCCTGCTCTGCTGGCTGCTCCCCTGGCTGGAGTGCTCTGTCCAGGAGCATCATTCGTATGGAGAGAGCCCTTCCTGTCACCTATCCTCCACCAAGTGACACTTCCTCCGAACACCCTCCCCGTTCGGGTTTTCCACACTCTGCGCCTCATTGGTGTTTTACCGGTTCAAGTGTGTGTTCTGTGTGTCTGACTCAAGCTGCCTGCTAACAGGCACCAGGTTCAATGCTGGCACATGCTAAGCACGCAGTATCAACTCTTAGTCTGATCAGGAAGCTTTGGAAAGCCTCTCCTTTCCTTTTAATAAGGTTTGGTTTTATTCTTGTTTGTTATACCCACGCACACACGCACACGCAAGCACACGCATATGTGACACACATATGTGAGTAGGTGCCCATGGAGGGCAGAAGAGGGTGTCAGTTAAGCAAGTTTTGGGCCACCTAACATGGACACTGAGAATAAACTCAGGTCCTCCGGAAGAACAAACTAGGTCTCTAGAGCTAGCTGCCCTTCATCAATTTCTTGAGTAATGAATTGATTTTCAGAAACATCATAGACGATCAGGGTTTTTGCTGCAGTTAAGAGTTTTAAAAGGAAAGCCAGAATTACATCAAATTCCCTACCAGAAATTCCAGTTTTACCTGAGTATTTGACACAGATATTTTCCACGGGTTATATGCAAATAAAATGCTGGAGAGTGAGGTTAGATTTTCGAAGAATGTCAAGAGGAGGAAAGTAGAGAGGGATTAGGGCAGGAAGGGGAACTGAACACCCTACTTACTGAAGGATACCCAGGGCCTGCATGTACTGTCGTCGTTCCCTCCCTCCCCCCCATCTCACCAGATGTCTGACGTCCTATTTAAAACTCCAAATCCAGTAGTCAGGTGAAACAGAAAACCAAGAGTCAGAACTGATTGCTGTCTACAGTTGCCTTGGAGTGATTATGAAATGCCTGGTTTTGATTTTTTTTTTTCTTTCTTTCTGATAGGCAAGTGACACTGTGGCTATCTGAGCCTAGGTAGCGACTGGCTTTGTGAGGTCTAAATTGGGGTAGTTTTTTGGTTCTTGTTTGAACAGCAGAAAGGAAAACTGCTAGGAAAATAGGAGGAATTGAGTAATTCCTAGCATGCTGAGGCCTAGCATGGGTAGATGTCAAGAATCAGAAGAAAACAAAGTGTCCCACACAGACCCTCGCCCTGACCCCCAGCCACCTGGCAAGGCCATGGTTTGGGCTAGAAGGGGTTACTGTGGTTGCTGTGTCACATGCGACCCTGGAACTCAGGCGCCTTGGCATGCCTGAACTCGGAGGCAGCCAACTTCAGCCCTCCCCTCTCCTCCTTCAGACAGCTGCCTAGACAGGGCTGGAAAGGGCTCCTCTCAGAGGGTGAGTCACTTTTCCTCTGACATGTAACTCCTCCTCCTCCAGTCCCAGTGGGAACTGGACATTTGCAAGCAGGCATGTGTTTTTTTTTTTTTTTTTTTTTTTCTGAGAGGTTTTTTTAAGCATGTTGGCTTCCAAGTTCTGACCTCTCTGTCTCCTAAGTGAAGAGGCCAATCGAGAAGTTCCTGTTTAAAAGCACAAGGCCATCCAGCCTTGGGTCTCTGGGATGCCAGGGCTCCCGGCCAATCTTTATGAGAGAAATGCATCCACACATCCACACACCGCCACCCCACCACTGCCAGTCTAGGAAGCTGCTCTTCATTTTAAATGCATAGCTGCTTCCTCTAGGAAAGGGCTATCTCACCCTTCAGGGTTTCCCTAAAGGAGACTGAGGGTGGCTCTTTAGGTGTCGCTGTGCCTGAGGCAAAGACCTCACAGAGGCACCAATGTGGGTGACTTAAACGGAGATAGAACAGAGAGCAGTGGTATGGGTGTGTCAAAGGTCACTGCTATCTACACCACCACCACCACCCCCCATGCCTGGAGCCCAGTACCTCTGTGCCTCACTGTGTATGTGTGTGACCCAGGCAAGAGGGAGGGAGGGAGGGAGGGAGGGAAGGAGGGAAGGAGGGAGGGAGGGAAGGAGGGAAGGAGGGAAGGAGGGAGGAACAGAGGGGTGAGCAGAGAGTATAGTTGAGATGATAGGGGTTGGGGTGAGACCTCTTCTCTCCAGTCTAGCTTTCTGCATCTACACTGATACAAGTACCTTGACTGGCAATGTCCCTTAGGTCACGTAGCTCGCCATGCTCCTGGAAACCCAGGATTGTAGCTTCAGGACTGTGGACACTACTCAGCATGCATGCTATGTAGGTGAGAGGTGACTTGAGGGCAGGGGGTCAACCTGCACTGGAAACACATCTGTGTGGCTTCAAGTCATTTCCACGAGCTCTGTAGACTTTATTATTCCCATTCCCCAGCCTTGAAGAACCCCCACCCTGCATCCCAGGGTTCTCAAACTTCCCATCCGTGCCACCAGCTCAGCTGATACTCTGATTTCCTGAAGCAATGCGTCTGAAGTTCTAGGGTGAGGAGATGGGTGGCCCAACTCAGATGGCAGCTGGGCTACCGAACAAACCTCATTTCAGATCTTTCCTGTCTGTTCTTCATTTCCATTTTTTTTCTGCGAGAGGTGACAGTCACCTTGTTTGATGATAAGAACTTCTCCTGGTTTGGTTTGGTTTGGTCTGGTGTGGTTGTATGTTTTTCTTGAGAAGAGTTGTTGGGAACATTCATTGCTTATTTACTCATTCACTCCATCAACTACCATCTGGACATGAATTATTTTCTCCTGTGTCTTACAGTCTTGAATTAGAGATTCAGCTTGCCTGTCTTTGGGAATGCTGTAGGTCTCTGACTGAGGGGGTGTCTAGTTAGGATTTCTATTGTTGTAATAAAACAACCACAACCAGAAGCAACTTGGGGAGGGAAGGGTTTATGACCCTACAGCTTGGTGTCCATCATCCAGGGAAGACAGGGTCACAGCGTATCCACAGTCAGGAAGCACAGCAATGCTGGGGTCCAGCTCTCCTCCTTTTTATCCTGCCTGGGACTCCAGCCCATATGGAGGTGACACCCACAGTACGAGCCTTCCTTCCTTAGTCCAATTTAGAAACGTCCTTGTAGACACGGGCAAAGATTTCTCATACATAGGTGGTTTTAGAAACTTCAGAGTTGACCATCAATATTAACCATCACAAGGATGGGAAAAGCTTCAGTCTCTGCTGGGTGTTGCTCTTCTCCTGCATTTAATCCTTTATTTTGGAGGCAACTCCTGAGTGTGTACATGACAGATACCACACTAGACACTGTCACCTAAACACATTTATTTCCAACAATAACTCTGTAAAGTTAGTATTTCACTTTACACATGAGCCCGGAGAACCTTCGAGAGACCAACAAGCTGTTTTCAGTAGATGTAGCTTCTGTCAGACCCCTCTTCAGACACGGGTGGCCAGTCCCCAGAGTATGGCACGTCACTCCACAGTTGGACAAGTGCCAATGCAAGTCCTACACACTGGGGTCCTTTGTTTCCAAAAGCTGTTTGTTCCTCTTGATAGTTGATGGAGGCCAGGCATCAATGATCTCTGGGCCAGTCAAGGCCCTAGCAGGTCACATGGTCCCATCTCTAAATGCCATCTCTTCTCACCCACCACAGGAAGGATATTTAACAAACCCAAGAAGCCTCTGGGAAGATTACCCGCATGTGTACCTCTCGTGAGTATTTGTGTGATGACCAAGCTGTGACTTGAACCTGTGGAGCATGGGGTTGCGGCCTTTGAGAATCTCCACTTTTGAAGCATTGTCTATATTAGCTCCATAGAGGCGCCTACTCTGCATAGGACAGATTCAAACAGAAGTCTCCCTCAGGGACTCTGGATCTGTGTCTCATTGGAGACCCTTTAAGTTCGTAGCACATCTTCTGCTCCTCACTCCTGTTCCTGCTTGTGATGTTGCTGAGACCTGGTCCTGTCTCCCTCCGGAGGCCAGGCTGTATCCCTTAGGCCTGCCAGAGCAGCAATAGCAAAGGGCGTGTGGTTGAACAGCTTAGAGCCTTTCTGGGGTTGTATTCGGTGATCCAGGAAGTGTACTGGAATCAGCTTCCTCCTCAGCTTTCCCTTCTCTGGGTTGAAATGATGTGTTTGGTCACTACTGCTTCCTCTAATGGATATGCCGTGGCCCTTTAAGTGGTCTTATACATGATGCTGTGGGCGTGGTGATCCCTGCATCCACCCCTCCCTCCCTCCCTTGCTCCTGGTCCTGCTTTTCACCCACAGCCGTTGGCTTAGCCCCTTCCTTATATTCTTGGTAAGTCCCTGGGGATGTTCCTGGTCACGGTTACGCTAAGAACTCCCTCATCTCCAGCTTCCAGGTGAAGTTTTTCTACTTGGGTCAGCTGGCATACTGGTTGCACTCACTACCTGAACTCTACTTCCAGAAGGTTCGGAAGGTGAGTATTCCCTTTCCCCACCCCCTTTGGAGACCTCTCTCCCTTACAGCCCCTGTTGTCCCAACTGACTCCTCCCTTCCCTTTCCCCAGAAGCATTGGCTGATGATAGAGAGCCACGTAGATGCCCAAGAGAGCATTGTCAGGGTCTTGACTCCTCCACTAGATGTGCACCCACTGGCAAAATCTAATCCAATCTAGATTAGACTGAGACAATCTCACCATCCCCAGTCTGTTTTATAGTATAGAAAGCCCTCTTCCTAGTTCCTGTGTCTTCATTCCCAACCCAGACCCGCCTTCTGGCACCAGACTTGAAGCTAGCATCACAGCCTTCTTGTTACTAGCCCTGTGTATGCACTTCTGGTGTGACACGGGACCGTGGGAGTAGGGAGACCCGGCCCTTCCTTGTTAACCTCCCATGTCCTCTCAGTTCTGTGCATATTCATTTGGAGAATGAAGGAGCTCACGGTCTGCCCCTCTCTTTTCCAGGAAGAAATCCCCCGCCAGCTACAGTACATTTGTCTGTACCTGCTTCACATTGCTGGGGCATACCTCTTAAAGTGAGTGAGCGGGGATCCTGCCCCATTTCTTTGCCCTTTGATGCCTCTGTGTCTAGCCACAGGATCACTCAGTTAGCAGGCGTTTAGTAGATCCTGTACCTACAAGAACCCAGAGGGTTAGCTACCTCAACCCGAGGCAGAGCCAAGGAAGGCTTCTAGTGAAGTGGTCCTTTGAACTGTGGCTTTACAGCCAGAAACTGGGCTCTTGCCCCATAGTCTCCAAATGCTGCTGGGGCATGGCTTGTAATGAAATAGAGAGCAGTTAGCCTTATGGTTGTTCTGGGAGTTTCAAAGTTACTGCATCAGGCCTCGAGCGCCTCTTTAACAGGCAATATTTTGATGAATGCTCTGTGCTTGGTAACTGTGCTTTCCATGAGCTTTTCATGTACAGAGTAGGACCCAAGCTTTGTGTCTGCCAGTCTTTGAGAGCTTCACTATAGTGCCCAGATGTCCTGGGGAGCCCTGTTTCTGAGGAGCTCGCAACAGGCTTTCTGTGAGTGAATAGTGTGTGTTAGAGCCCAGCCAACTCTCAAGCTCTGACTTTCGGTTTCAAGGTGGAGGGCCGTGGCAGCTGTTCCAGCTGTGCTCCGATGTTGGATGCTCACAACTCACACGCAGAGGGGTTTGGGTGACTAGATTGCTCCCCAGCAGTGTGTGTTGAGCTTCCTCGGATAGTGCAGAGTCAGCAGGAAATCTCTATATATGTACCCCCAAAGCTCAGCAACGTTGTTCTAGACCCGCCTCTTCTGTGCATGATTCCAGCAGCATGAGAATAGAAGGGGCCAGATAGCAAGACATGTGTGAATCAGGTTCGTTGTGGGGACAGGCAAATGCAGCTGACCCAGGTGAAACGGGTCAAAGTCTGGAGAGTCGGTACAAAAAAACCTACTGGAAGGTGCAGCAGCTAAGCTATTATGAAGGATAAGGCATTGTGCCCCCGAGAAGTGGATAGCAGAACCCAGGCACAGAGAGAAGCCTGAGTCACCAATGGCTTCTGCTCTGAGGTGTCGTGCGGGGAAGGTAAGTCTAGTCTTTCCCTCCAGCCTGAGTCGCCTGGGGCTAATCTTGCTACTGCTGCAGTACTCCACTGAGGCCCTCTTTCACATGGCTCGGCTCTTCCACTTTGCAGATGAGAATAACGAGAGGCTGTAAGTACGGTGCCGGATGCTGGCCTGTCCAGAGACCTTGGGGGTGGAACCTGGGTGTCTCATGTGGTCTGAATGGTTGGGTGGGGTGGTTCCTGCTCTGGGTGTCAGCTGCCTCCTCAAGTCTGGAACTTCTGAAACTCTCACCTTCCTGGGTCCTGTTTGACCCCCTGTCCCACTCTGGGTTGCTTTTGGAGAGGGGGTGAAGGTTCCTTGAGGGTCTCCCAAAGCTGACATCCTTTTCTACCCCTGCGAGCAGGTTTAACGCCTGGGCTGCTGTGTTTGGGGTCACCCGTCTCTTCATCCTCACCCTCGCTGTGTTGACCATTGGCTTTGGATTGGCTCGGGTGGAAAACCAGGTGTTTGACCCTGAGAAAGGGAACTTCAACACCTTGCCTTGCAGGTGAGTTGGCAGAAGCCTGGGGTGGTGAATAGATTCTCTCTGAGTACTGCCAGGTACCTCCCGAACGAACATGGCATATCTTCACGGAAGGTCAGGGTGCAGGCGACCCTTGAGTCTCCCACACAGTGACATTTAGGGGCAAGTCTGTTCACGTCAGTCTCCTGCTCCCAACATTCTTCACTCCTGTGCTTTCCTGTGCTCAGACACAGTCAGGACCCCAGTGCAAATGCAATGCAGGCCTCTCACACTTGTTCAGCACACCGTGGTGCAGAGGACATCTCTCATCCAGGCGAGGTTGATAGCGACACCCTCGTGAGGCTCCAAAGTTTCATCTTCCATTTCAAGCTATGTGGTCCACGAAGCTATAGGCATTAGAGTGTGTGTGACCTCTCTAGGTGTGCTCCACTGGCAACGTGTGATAAACGAGAATTCCTTCGGCACTCTCATACTCTAACTCATTCGAACATTAGCAATGTTTGTATAGATTATATTGGCTTTATTATGGGCCGTGCATGTGGGAGGGAGAACAGCTGTCGATCTGTAGGATTACTGTGATGGTGGTGCCCGTCACCTTAGGGCCCTCACATCCCATTGCTCAAGTGTAAGGAGCAGAGACTGACTGAAGAACAACACCCTTCCTGGTGCTGGTAGCTGTGGGGAGGGCAGGCCATGGGAACTACAGAGATCTGGCCTGGTTCCTCCCAGGCCTCCTTCTGCAGGCTTAGACATGAACTTCGCCCTTACACCCATTTCTCCCATCTGCAGGCTCGGCGTGCTGCTGCTGGTGTGTGTGGCCCAGGCCTGGCTCATGTGGCGGTTCATCCACTCCCAGCTGCGGCACTGGCGGGAGTATTGGAAGGAACAGAGTGCCAAGCGTAGAGTCTCTGCTGTCCCCAGGCTTCCAACCAGGATCCTCAAGAGAGAACCTGGTGAGTGTCACTCTGTGGCAGAGAGCAAGTGGCTGGGGTCTGTCTGGGATGGGTGACACTAGGAGAGTTGGGACCTGGCTCCTAAGTGCTCCACAAACCAGCCCTGCTTGCTTTCCCTCCTTGTAGACACTTTTCCTGGCCTGGGGCATGGTGACCAGCATGTAATTGTTCATGAGCCAGAGACACAGTGTGAGCAGGCTGGCTTATAACAGGGCCTGACCACTGTGATTCAGGGCAGCACTGGGTGGGGACTTCTGGAAGGAAGTATGTCCTTGGGGTAGCTTCTGGCATCTAGCCAACTGTTCTGCTGCTGCTGCTGCTGTCACCCATGTCCTGTGTGTCCTCACCTGCTCTTGTGCTCTACACATCTCGGCCCACCCCTGCCTCCCGGCTTCCATCTCTCTTCAGAGATGACTCACAATGACCGTGTTAGGGAGGAGCTGCAGGGATGGGGCACACACAGCTCCTATGACTCCTGGGCATCCTCAAGTGATCCCCCATGCTCACAGGTCCTCAGACTGTGCTCGGGGCCTGGCCCGTCTGCATGTCTGTTGTCTGACTCACCTGCATTTTTTTTCCAGGCAGCTGCCTGCCTGCAAAGAGCCTGTGTGTTTGTTTGTTAGCAATCGGGTGTGAGGACGACTTGGAATGGGTTAGGAGGAGGGATTTCTGTGAGGCTACAACTCATTGAATTTGTGGAGATATTTTTCTCTTCTTTTTTTTTTGTTTTTGTTTTGCTCGAGACAGGATTTCTCTGTGTAGCCCTGGCTGGCCTGGAAGTTGCTCTGTAGACCAGACTGCCTCGAACTCAGAGACCCACCTGCCTCTGTCTCCGGAGTGCTGGGATTACAGGCTTTCACCACCGCCCAGCTGGAGGTCAAAGGAATGTCAGGCCTTGTCCCTATAGTATCTTGTTCTCTATCTCTTCTCCTTGTTATCATTCCTGTGGCTGAGACCTGTCCTCTGCGGGTCTGGGGGATTGAGGACACTGGGGGAGCTAAGAGATTAAAGCCAGCATTGCTGAGATCTCAGCGTAGGCTGCTGCTGGTTCCTCGGTTTCTGTGAATCACCTTAGACACCCTCCACTAACAGATAATCAAAGCCACTTATCAAACACACTAGGACAGGCAGCTGCCTGCTCCAGACTGTCAGCTGCTTTCCATTGCCTACAGCCTGCTTCCTCATTGGATGGTCTGCCCACCACAAGGCCATGTCACCATCCATCAGACACCCCTGCCCTCCATGCCTCCATTTTCCTACCTCAGTGTCAGCAGCAACCCCGTGTGTGTCCTTCTCTCCATTCCCCAGGTTACCATGAAAATGGCGTGGTGAAGGCAGAGAACGGGACCTCCTCACGGACTAAGAAACTCAAGTCTCCTTAACGCCATTGTGCTGAGAACAGGGGTCCTCTGGGTGAGGGCCCGGTAGAGATCACAAGCCCTGGCCCCCAGCTCAGCCTCTCCGCCCTCCTGCCCGTGCTCCACCAGCAGAAGCCTTGGCATCAAAGGGGGAGTTCCTCTCTACCTTCTAGTCTTTCTCTTCTCTCATAAATCATTCTCAATAAAGCCAAATATCTTCTACTCTTGCTCCCTTGAGCCACCTCATGGCCTCATCTCTGTCCTATCTTGGGTTTTCTCAGAGGCCTGCATTTTCCTAGTAGTCTTCTTGCTTCTGTCTCTGTCTTTCTCTGTCTCTCTCTCTCTGTCTCTGTCTCTATCTCTATCTCTCTATCTGTCTCTGTCTCTCTCTTTTTCTCTCTCTCCTTTCATAGCTGTTTCTCTTCTTCCTTTCTTCCTGACTTCAATGTGCAATTTCTCTGATTTGTACAACGGGAGGGAGCTAAGATGCCGGTCCTGCCCTCCGGTCCCAGGAATTGCCAATGTAGAAGCCTCTCGCCAAGGAGCTTCCCCTAGAGCTGGTGGGAGATCCTCGGTGGCCCTTGTGGACGGCAGGAGGAAAAACCATCCCTCTCGGATTACAATATTCTTGGTGCTGACTGACAGACAAGATGTAGGATTCTGGTTCTACATGTCCAACCCCGAGGCGTTTTGCTTTGGGGACATAGTGACTTAATCCAGAAAGACAGTGTTAATTAACTATTGAGTCCCAGGACTCCAAAGAGCTTCCAGTGTGGCATTTGAATTGGAAACCAGCCTGCCTTCGCTCTATGGGGGGATGGGCTAAGGAGGATGTGCCTTCCCACTTGTTCCACAAGAGCAAAGCACGTCAAACAGCTGCCTCTCCTAGAAAGGTGGCTTGACAAACAGAGGAGTCGATCTGGACCATTCTCCAGCGGTGCCAGCTGCTGTACTTTTGTTACTCATCCACCAGCATCTGAAACCAAACCAAATGGCAGTTACAAACCTGCCCAAGACATGCTGTTCCCAAGTCCAGAGACAGCCCGCCCCAGCTGGGGCTGGACTTGCAACCTCAACTTCATCTCTGCAGAAACACGAACCCCAAGGACTCTATCGCTGTGTGTTCCCCTGGCGTCCCAGGGAGGGTCACCTGGCCACTCTCTCTCTGGCCTCACCTGAGCATTCTTTAAAGTTGTCAGTGTTGTCTGTTGAGCATACCGAGAGCCTGACATCAGGATGCCTCAGGATCACTCTTCTGGTTGTGTGAGCCGACACAGCCATGTCCACAGGAGTCTGTGACCCATTTCCTTTCGGTGTTCTTTCCTCTTTCTTCTACCTGAAGATGGGGTCACCAGGTCCTTATGGTACATTGTGAGGACTTCCAGATTGGATGTAGGCTTTAAAGGGTCCCCAAACTCTGTGCTGGAGTGTAGGGGAGCAAGTCTTGGTGATACAGGAATGTTAATGTTACCTGATATACTGGCCTTCTTTTTTGACACCATATTCGAGGCCAAAGCTTGAATGTTTACCATAAACAGGGAGATGGGTCTTCATCAAGGCAGCTTCCCCGATCCAAGCCACTAACGATGTATGTAAAATCTAACTTACCAGGAATTGAGGAATTTGGTTCCAGATATCAACATGGCATTTTTTTTTTTCCTCCTCTGTGTCCAGGTTAAGCATACAGAATAGAGATGAGATATCCTTGGCTTCTTTTGTGAGCTTAGGAAGCAAGACAGAATTTTGAAAGTATATTTTTCCTTTCTCTCTGTCTTCTTCCTGGCCCTTCTCTGGGTGTCCCCACAGAATTGATCCGACACATTTTAGCCAATGCAGTCCACCGATCCTGGTAGGGATTTGAATTGAGTTTATACTTCGAGATGCTGCCTGGAGCTGTGTGGAAGCTCGGCCAGCGGCTCCCAAGCTCACCTCACCCCATCAGTCTAACTGTCCTCCTGGACCATCCCCAAGTTAAGGGCCTGCCTCCCTAAGTCACTGGCAGGCCCTTGCCAGCTCAGGGCAGGAGCTTTGTCCCTAAGCTGAGCTATTGAGTTACTCCTTGTGGCAAGCATGAGACATGTGAAGGTCTTGGAGAAACAGAGATACAAAGAACAGCTGTCTTGGATCCAGTGGTCCCGTCCCTGTGGGGGAGGGGATTGTTATTCTTTCCCGGTACACTGAGATGCCTGAGATGATGTGGATTCATTCCTTAGGTGTCTTGCAAGCTTCCTTTGCTGCTTGTTTGGTGGATATATTACCAGGAATCCAAGTGTTGGGATTGATCTAGGCTCTTCTAGAACATAAGGTCAGGGGTAGGAGTTTGGAGTGTTCATTTCCAGGAAAGCCTGAGACCAAGGGTAACAGCCCTCCAGCCTTGACTTCCGAGATGTTTACAGGCTTGGGAGAACTCTAGGATGCTTTCTCATCCACCCATCCTCTCTGGCGTTGGTGTTAAAGGAAAACCAAGACTTTGTGAAATTGGCACAAACTCTGCTGCCAGAATTACAGCAACTTAGTTCCACACCATCCTGCGAGCATGCAGGCTAGCTTGTAATTTGGGTTCCCTGGCCCCATTCTTTGTTCTTAGGCAGACTCTCCTATCCCCAAAGTACCACACCCTTAGCCAAGGACCTGCCATACTCCGCCAAATTTAAGATGTTCAGTACCATCTACCAGAACCAGAAGATGCTAATCACTACCTCAGCAGCCACTGCTGTCTGTCAACATCCCTGGAATGCCAGCAGGCGCCAGTGGCAGGAATGGTGGCCGGAGAACCCCCTTTTGCTAGTCCCCCAACCCCCAGAGGTGTGGTGATGGGATGGTTACTTTTACAAGCTATCCAGGCCTGGGTGCCTACACTATGAATTAGCTCCTTATGTTCCTCCTACGTTCAGAGGTGGTCCTGGAGGAAAGAGAAGCTGACTAAAGCTTAGAATGGAGGCTTTCTGCCATTCTAGTCAGTCCTAGCTAGCCCTGTGTGCCTAAACGGTTTCAGACAGCATCATCTGATATGTCCTAAGGGTGAGCTTAAGTCACTTAAATTTAGATGACTGTGATCTGGGTACTCACACCGTGCTTTTGTGGGGTGCCTGGGACTGTAAGAGCCCCTGAAGATGGAGACCTTTTTAGACCCCTTTGACATTGTTTTTCCTGGGGCTTTTTTTTTTTTTTTTCTTTCAATTAGGAGCAGAAAGAGTGCATTTTCCAAAAAGTGTACGACGCTCACTTAGATTCCACACATCCTTAAAGAAACTTGCTGACTCCTTGCTAGGAAGGAAATCATCATTTGCATTTGTCTTAGTGGCTTTCAGCCTTCCCGGTTGGGTTTGTAGAAGTCTGGAATGGGAGGAAGTATAGGGTCTGGGCTTAGCTAACTTTCTCTGCTTGAGGGCCTCTGTGTCTCCAGGAGACAGATTTTTCATTCTTGATCTCTGGCCTCTGTTCTTCACTGGTGTGGAATGGACTTACAGCCTATGAGTCAGAACAATGAGCTGGTCCCTCCCTCGTCCTCTTGAGCTTACGGCTTCTTTCCTCAGAACAGGATTTTAGAGAGAAGATCAATGTCAGACTTTTGAAAACATCTATAGAATCCTTCCCCAGCCCATGGTTAGCATTAAGAGGATGCTGGTACCAACTTCTCGCCCTTTACCTGGCTTTTAATGCAAGTGATAGTTCCATTACATCCACTTTCAGAGCTCTGCAGAGGAGAAGAAAAGTCACACTGAGAGCTTCTGCGAACCTTCCGTTCTTGTCCTCAGCAGCTCCTTGTTCTTTCGTCTAAAAAGTGCCTTATATTGCCTTGTGGCCTTCACTGGTACTGTATGGCCGGGCCCCCAACTGCCAGGGCTCTAGGGCTGACTGGCATACACAGCCAATGCACCATACCTCAGCACAGCTCCAGGGGAAAGGGACATGGCTTGACAGTTTTGTCTCGTTTGTTCTGACCCTCTTCTCCCTCACACATAGCGTAAGACCTTGTGTATTCTCTGGTTTTGGTTTTTGTTTTTGTTTCTCTAGTTTCCCCTTGTCTGTTGCCTTCTGGCTTAACTGGGTGACTACAGGAGTTTGTGAGGTGCCCCAGCTGCAGGCACCCATGCCTCTTATCTAATAAGGGAAGCTTGGGGACTGGGAAGAAGGTCACCTCTGCGTACCTCTGGCACTATGTGGTGAGCCCTGCTCTTCCGGTCTCCTCAGTCCCACCCCAGATTAGAAGCATCACCCTCTTCCCTCTGTTTTTCTTCCATGTAGCCCAAAGTCTGTGTGAGGAATGTGTTTACTTGTACTCGCTGGTTCCAAGTCTTAGCTCATTGCTAACCTGTTTGGCAGTGCCTACGGACTGGTAGCTGCAAAGTTCCTGGATTCCTGTCAGCGTTATCTTGTGTTCCTAGGACCGCACCAACCCCCTCCTGACCCTTGCCTGCCTGCCTGCCTGTTCCGCTATTCCGGGTTGTGCAATAACCCTCCCAGCCAGTGGTCTTTTCCACAGGCCTTTGTCCCTTACTGCATCCTGCAGTATCGGGAGAGGGGGACCCACGGGAGGAGTCGTCATCATCCCTTACAGAAGTGTCAGTCCCTTCCTGTTGCTGTCATTCTCACGGTCCTGGGTGGGTTTCTGTGGCAATCTTCTAGAATGTGTCATGTCGTCTTAGAAATCTTTACATTGTTTTAAAAAATAAAATAAAAAATGTGTTGAAGAGAAAAAAAAAAATCCTCAGACTGGGACATTGTCGGTGTCTGGGAATAAGATCGATCTGGAGTCGCTGACATCACTGTCACCACCAAAGGCATTCCAGGGTTTCTTGTTCCTGTGCAAAGGATGGGCTGTGTTTCCAAGAATCAGCCACAGTGGTGAGCCCTGTTTCCGCTTTACTGCCCCCCCCCAAAATGGGGCCTGGCTGTGGTGGTGAGTGCCAACATTCTTTGGGGTACAGATTCATGTGTGATTAAACCTCACTTTTCAGTCACTCTGTTTAACAAGCACCCGAAGGATGAGCCAAGGAGCTGTTGCGCTGCACAACTCACAGTGCAAACGTTGTGTTAGCTGTTTTTCTACATTAGCCTGTTCATGTTATGGACCAAATGCAACAAGGAACTCAAGGAAAACGTGTACCTGCCGTATTTATGCTTTCTTATTAAAGGGTTGGGGGGAAGGGCATCTTTTTACTTTGGTGAAGTTTTTTTTTTTTTTTTCCAGAATCCTCTTCCACTGTTTCTGTCTGGTTTTAGAAACAAGCTACCGTTTTGTATGGATTTTTTTAAATGTACATTTTGAAACAAATGATCAAATATTTTCTGAAATACGTGAATAAAGGGTATAGAATTATTGGTCATAACAGTCTCTGATAGGCTTCACTGGTGTGTTGTATATGCTATTTTTGTTTAAGTCTTGATTCTTTCATTTGTTTTTACTTCAAGAATCGAGTCCGTGTCAACTTTATTTTTTGTCTAAAATTTTTCATTATGTAGTAATTGGGTTTTTTTTTTTTTTTAATTTGGCTTTTTGTTGTTGTTGGTTGGTTGGTTATTCATTTTGAGACAAGATCCCACTATGTATTTCTGGCTGACCTGGAACTCACTGTGTAGACCAGGCTGGCCTCAGCCTCACAGAGATCTACCTGCTTCTGCCTCTGAACAGGAGGATTAAGGTGTGTGCCACTACATCTGGCTGGGCTGGCTTGTTTGGGATCTGTGGGTTCACAGCTGTAGTGGAAACTAATGAACTGGAATAGGGACGGGCGCTTGGGTTTTCCCAGTCTCGTGACTAGTATGCATTGTTTTTATGTTGTCTCTAACAACAAAGGGGATTTCCTAACAGGTTGTGTAAGCTGGATGCACCAGAAGGAAGGCCTGGTTTTGGCTACTCTCCTGTGAAGGCATTCAGCTTTGGCAGGGATGCAGGTCTTGGTCTCCGTGAATGCAGTGTCCCCAGTTTAGGAGGAATGGTGGCAAAAGGGTGACTGGTGTCATGTAAACAGCCTGCTCTTGCACACAGCTGTCTGCTGCACTTTCTAGAACCATACTTGGGGTGTGCTCAGGAGATGTGTGCAGTTACAGGTGGCAGTTAGCTAAGGGAAACCCACAGGGGGTAAAAATTACCCAGAGACTTACTCGAGGTGAAAGAGACATCAAGGTGCAGATGGCTTTCTGTCTTTCTCTGTGTGGCATGCTGGGTGATATCCAGCCGTTAGTTAGCTCAGCCCGTTTCTCATCTGTCTTGTGGGGTTCCCCCCAACCTCTGGATTGGTGACTGGCAATGAATAGTATTAAGTTCATGGTCCAAACAAAACTATGTATAATTTGTTTTTGAGACGGTGTTTTTACATAGCTCTGGCTGATCTGTTACTGGCTTTTTAGCTCAGGTTTGCCTCAAATGGCAGTCCAGCCTCTGCCACCTGAGAGTTTGGATCACAGGTATGTGCTAACATGGCCACCTTTACATTGGTCGTTTTGTATTTGCTTTTGCCATGGGGGTCTTGCAATATATAGTCTTGACTGGCCTCAACTGCATTGCAGGCTAGATTGGCTTTGAATTAAACAGTGCTGGGATTGTAGGTGTGCACAACCATACCTGGCTAAACTGATCTTAATAAACATGCTTGTGCCAACAGGATATTAAAAAGCCACATGCCCAGGAGCCCTTGGAAACAATATTTAGAGAAATTGTCTTTACCTGTTTATCCTGAGTGTACTGCAAGCCTGTTGACACAAAGTGAAACCCCTAAATTACAGACAGTATTCCAAGGCCCCCTACTGATGTATTTGGGGTACATATCCTGTACAGAATAGTGGCTCTTGGCCAGAGGCTTGCCACCACCAAGCCTGTCTTTACAAGGCAGCTTTTTTTCTGCCATGAAGCAATGAACTATCCTTATCTGTCTTGGACACTTCCTTCAGTTAAATTTGATAGCTGTGGCTAGCTACCAGTGTGCTGGCCCTGCAACAGTGACTGGTCATGTTCATTCTGATTCCATTCTCCAGTGACTTATTTGAAAAGATGGCCATCTCTTGGTATTGCTCACTGCAGGTATCATTAGCTGTCATTCACCACCAGAGCCCAGGCTTCAAGAGCCATGCCAGTTGTGACAGTGTCATATAGTACTGGATGGTATCTCATGACTGCATGCTCCTCCAGGGTCTCAGAGAAGAGAGAGATCCACTCTGACTTGGTCGTGAACAGTGAGGATGATGTTTCCATAGAAATGCCCTTCATCCTTGGTCTAAGAAGTATCTTTCATACCTTGTCGAGATTTGCCAGGTCTTCTCATCGTGTGTCGGTTTGGGAGGTGCAGGATGCGGCATGGGAAGAGAGCTTATGGAACATGAATGTGCCAACCTTACGTACCACCACTTTCTCCCTGACACTACAGTGAGCAAATAGAAACATCTATCTGTATGGTATCTGGTGGAAAAAAATACAAAATAAGTGATCAAACTGAGATCAGTGGGTGTGGTGGTTTGAAAGGGCCCCATAGGCTCAGCCATCTGAATGCTTATCATTAGGAAGCAGCAATGCCTGAGAGAGATTAGGAGGTGTGGCCTTGTTGGAGAAAGTGTGTCACTCAGACTGGGCTTTGAAGTTTCAGAAGCCCAAACCAAGCCCAGTGGCTCGCTCACTCGACTTGCTCCCTGCTGCCTGTGGATCAGAGATAGAACTTTCAGCTCCTACTCTAGCACCATGTCTGCCTGCGTGCTGCTGTTTCCCCCACCATCACAGCACTGGACTAAGTCTCTGAAACTGTAAGCAAGCCCCAATTACATGCTTTCCTTTAAAAGTGTTGCCACGGGCATGGTGTTTCTTCAGAGCAATAGAATGCTGACTCAGACAGAGGGTAGGAGTGCTCCTGCTTCAAAGGAGAAGAAGAAAAAGCCGGGCAGCTGGTGGCGTATGCCTTTAATCCCAGCATTTGGGAGGCAGAAGCAGGGCAGATTTCTGAGTTTGAGGCCAGCCTGATCTACAGAGTGAGTTCCAGGACAGAAAGGGCTACACAGAGAAACCCTGTCTTGAAAAAACAAAAACAACAACAAACAAAAAAAACAAAGGAAGAAAGAAAACAAAAAAAGAAAAAGAAAAACTAAAAGAAACACCTCTATCTCAGCAAAAGCCCAAAGTTATGGGGAAAAGACTGAGCAACGTTTCCATATGCTACCAACAACGGGCATCTGTGAAAGATTGACAGGAGCAGGCCTTAGCTTCTGTGAACTTTCATCCTCAAAGGGAGGCAGCGATAGTTAAGGTTAGAAAATACAGATTCCCTGGGGGGGCTCTCAGTACTGTCACTCAACTTGCCCAGGTTTAAACGTGTGTGTGTGTGTTGATGGTAGTGGTGGTGGTTTGAATATGCTTGGCCCATAGGGGTGGTACTGCTAGGAGGTGTGGCCTTGTTGGAGGAAGTGTGTCCCTGTGGGGGTAGATTTTGAAGCTCCACCCAGTGCAGAAGGGTCAGTCTTCTCCTGGCTGCCTTCAGATCAAGATGCTAGAACTCTCAGCTCCTCCTCCAACATCATGACTGCCTGGACGCTGCCATGCTTCCTGCCAGGATGATAACGGACTGAACCTCTGAACTTGTAAGCCAGCCCCAATTAAATGTGGTCCCTTATAAGAGTTGCCTTGGTCATGGTGTCTCTTTTGCAGCGATGAAACTGTAACTAAGACAGTATGTTTATACATATTTGAGTGTGAGGGGGGAGCATGCTATATGGTGTGCACATGGAGAGCATAGGACAACCTTGGTCCAGTCCTTGTCTTCTTTTTTAGCCATTGCACTGGGAACTCTGGGATTGCTGGCCTATGAACTTCCTGGGGAAGCTCCTGGTCTCTGCCTCTCGTATCCCTGGAGAAGTGGTAGAATTTCAGATGCATGCAACTACAGTGGCTTGTTCTTGGGTTCCATGGATTTGAACTCTGGTCATTACACTTTCCCAGTTAGCACTTTAACCCACAGACCCATCTCCTTGGTTCAGTCCTCTAGAATTTAGAAATCATATTTAGGGTGGCTGATTCTTACAGATAAATCTAAAGGAAAGAGATGGACCTCCCTAATAACCATGTACTTTCTGGGAAGGAACACTGGGTAAGACTAGATACCATGGAAGGGCATGTCAACCTGAGATGGCCCCCTCCCAAGAGACCCCTCTGAGGAAGGAAAAGAGGAGGAGTCAAGGGAGCGTGCCATTGGAGTTGAGCAGTTGAGGACCAAGACTGTGCACAGGATCTCTGTGGAAAACTGACCTAAAAGATCCCTCAAGAAAAACGCCATGTATAAGAACGAGCCAGTCTGACGCATGCCATTTAGCGAGCCCTGCCTCCAAATGATATTACTAACCACTGGAATAATATGTTTCTCCCCAGCTTCCTGGTTCTAACTCCTCCTTCATATTCCAAAGGTAAAAACCGGGATACAGAAACCAGAGGCCTGGCCACACTTGTCTAGTACACACTAGGCCTGGGACAGGACCAGATAGGACAGGCAGGATAAAGCATAACTACTTTAGACTGAAGTAGACTTTTTTAATAGTACTTAAGACTTCACGCAGCTAGAAATGATGGGAGGAAATGACATGGTTTCTTCCTGAGATAGTCTAGAGATGAAGAGGAACCCCTTGAACAAGCTAAGTGAATGTGTCTTAACTCCTTACAAAAGGCAAAAGCAGGAGTCCCCTTGGCAGCTCTGAGAGGACCCAGGCATTCTGGGTCCTGCATGACTTCATCCCCAGCACTGCATGTTTTGAGTGTCACGAAAGAATCTAGTGGCCAGGTGGTGGTGGCACACGCCTTTAATCCCAGCACTTGGGAGGCAGAGGCAGGTGGATTTCTGAGTTCAAGGCCAGCCTGGTCTACAGAGTGAGTTCCAGGACAGCCAGGGCTATATAGAGAAACCCTGTCTCGAAGAAAAAAAAAAAAAAAAAAGAATTCTAGCAGTCGAAGAGCAGCCCTGGCTGTCTATCAGAGCTCATTAGAGAGTCAGGAAGTGCTATTCACTAAAAGGACCTCTTTTCTAAAATATGTGCATTATAGTCCAGTAAATTAATTTATAGGCAGGCAGGTCTTATGAAAATTGGCACCATGCTATGCCTACCACATCACTAGTTATTCCATTTTTTTAAAACGTTATTTTTGGTAGTATTGGGAATTGAATCTAGAGTCTTGTACATACTAAGAAAGAACTCTACCACTGAGCCAGACCTCAAGCTCCCAGTTTTTATTCTACTAATGGGCTTAGAATTACACTCTGACAAGCATGCAGTATATCTCCCTACAATATCGGGAGAAGTGGAAGGGTAGGTAGAGAGGCCCTTGGCTAGCCAGCAGTAGCAGTGCTGCCATGAACTTTAGTTTTCAACATCTCAAATGTTACTAGAAAAGTCTATCATTCCCTCTGTTCTTCAGCCTTCTACATCTATAGTAAGTTTTTCCAAAGAATCAGAAAGGTAACTGTGTATGCTGTGGTGTGGTATGAGTAAACTTGTGTAGACAGAGTCTGTAAGCTGGAAAGAAGCTGAGGGTTCAGCTTCCAGTATGTTGGTTGTAGGTTCAGGACACAGGAAGTTTGCATCTGAAGGCCAGAGAAAGCCATGTGGTAGTTTAAAGGCAGCTGGGCAGGAGGACTCTCTTACTCCGAGTTATATCAGTTTATGTCTCTATTCAGGCTTTCAGACTATTTATTGGGGTCTCCTTACTTTATGGCCTGTTTTACTTGCCTACCATTCAACCGTTAACCTCATTCCAAGCACCCTCACAGACATATCAGAATACTGTCTGATGAGTTCTGGAAACCCCTGGACCTTTAAGTATAAAATTAACTATCATGGTACCCCTGCCACTCCAAATAAGGGCACCACCGGTCTTTGGTATTTTGAATATTAATTTACTTTAGACTTGAGTAATAGTGAAATAGAAGAGCAGGAAAAGAAATACCACTTCCGGAGTGATTTAAAGGCCTGTGTGGTAGATTTCACAATGTCAGTTCAGCGTCAAAAATGTATCATATTCTCTCATTCAGGTCAGCTCGAGAAGGCTCGAACAAAGTTATAGTAGTTAATCTTGTCTTCTCCATGGGTGCACAACCTGATCAACTGAAAGGGGGAAAGGAGGACAGGTAAACCAGGAATTCAGCTTAACGTGCTCTTACACTTATGCAGAAAGAGCCCCAGCTTCTGCCAACCCAAAGTTCAGCCTTTATATCCTCAGCTGACTCCAAAGTAATTCTGCGGTCCTGGAAGGTAGGTGAGACATGAAGCCCCATGCTGTACGTCATGAAACCACACTATGTAGGAGATCCATATTTATAAAGGTGTTGTCATTATCACAGCACTTTTCCTTTTTTCTTATCTTTTGAGGCAGTCTCTTACTTTGGAGCCTCGGGTGGCCTTGGACTCATGAGCCTCCTGCCTCTGCATCTCAAGTGTTGAGAATACAAGCATGGACCGGCAGACCCGGCTTCAAAATACTGTCATTGCTGTATTCAAATAGAAATACTTTTACTCCCTTGACCCAAAACTAAACACCCTGTAATACCAGGCTCCTGCTGATGCAGTCAAAGAGAAGAATCTGGTTATATATCCCTTTAAATGTCCCCTGAACTTAACTGTGATGGGTAACAGTTACTGGCTTTGGTTGTCTTTGTAAGACATGCAAATCTGCCTCACCCACCCCTACTTGCCCTTGCCCCCCTTCCCAATGGCGGTAATTCCTCTATCACGTCCACTCCCATGTCACACAGTATGAATGACTGGAAATAGAAAGGGGGAGGAAAAAAAAAAGATTTAGCCTTGCTGTCAACCAAAGGCTTAAGAACTAAATGGGTGTTTAGCCCATATGAACAAGTACTTCTATCTGTCCTTCCCCTCCCCTTAGCATCCTGTCTTTAAAAAAGACCAAGTAAACCCCTGCATCCTAACCTAGTTACTTAATCAAAACCGTTTCCTAAATGAACCTTAATTTCCAAACAGTCCCTCTTGCTTGAAGTTCTTCAAGAAGGTCAATAAAGCTTCCATGTTCTTAATGAGCATGTCTTGATATTAAGCTAGAGTTCTGTCTAGAGTGGGGGAAAGTTTTTCTGACTTCCAGGGGATTCCTGGCTTATGGGATTTGTAACAAATAAAAGAAATGACACCGTTATTTAGCAATCAGGAGATTTCTAAGAGGAAGACTTCTATGTTTTTTTCCCCATCTATAGCTAGCCATGTTATCCCTAGAGACACTGCTGCCTTGGGCAGTGGTCCTGTCAGCTTTGGCGTCCATGCTAGTCCCTGCGATGAGCTGGCTTTGAAAAACCTCAAAGCCTGCAAGCATCCTGTACAATTCACTGATCTTGGCAGGCAGCTGCTGCCCTAGGATCAGATCTATACTGCCACCCATCCCTTACATGCTAGTCTAGCAACTTCTCTGCCGTGTGTCCCCACCCCCATCCTGCCGCAACAATTAGAAAAGGTAGTCGTGGATACTGTGATGTGGGAAATCCCATCACCAGAACGGAACAGGCGATCTGATGCTTGTAACTCTTTAGGAAGGAATGAGCCGTCCTCACCCTGCACAATCAGCCCAAACCACAATTCACACTGAGCACAGTTCACACTGAGCACAGTTCACACTGACCTCCTTAATCAGTGAGTCATCGACTGGGACATTAAGAGTTTCACAGACTTTAAAGAACGTCTCTCTGTCCACGAATCCTGATTCACCCTTGTCGTATACTTGAAACGTTTCACGGAGGTTGTCTCTGCATGAATTGTCTTTCAGGTGCATCTGGATTTTTTCTATCAGTGTGTCCAGGTCCTGTAGAGCCTTGGGGTCCTCTGGAGCTTGCTTGCTGTAGAGAAGGAAGGATATGATTGGATATATATTCATTCTTGATCAATCTTAACCTCAGTGTTAAAAGCACTCATTTGGTGAAATCTGGGAAGCTTCTAACAAACAACAACAACAACAACAAAACTCAAACAGCTGTAACATGGCTGACCTCCCCATCTTAAGGATCATGTGTGAACTGTCTCCCTTCTTATCGTCTGTTAAATCATCCCACCACAGAAAGCCAGTTCTCATATACCACCATTCTCAATGTGCTCTTTGCGGGGATCACGTTTCTCTCTTTCAACTGTTGCCGACTAACATTACCTCATCCAAATCCAAGTGCCTGAGTACTTAGAAGCGATGCCTGTATCTATACCTACAGGAATCTCTCACAGTTTTAACATTCCCTATTCAGTTTTGGTGAGTCTTGTGAGAGGCTATCTATGGGAGATTAGAGACTTCTCTAGAGGACGGGCAGGAGTTTAGGCTTCCCATTACTGCTACTGCGAGATTAGTAATAGAGCATTTGAAAGAGGAATGTCTGTCCCTTCACAGCATGGCCACCGGAAGTAGCAGCTCAATTTGCTTGTTGGAAAACTAAAGAGTGTTGGTGTTGGCAGCAAAGAATCCCTCAGATTCCTAAATGCTTTCAGAACAAAATACACTCAGAGAGACCCACCTCTACCCCCAAGCACTTACGTTTTTCAGTAGTAAGAAAATGGACTTGAAGATGTTATGACTAGTTCAGGTAGCACGTCAGAGGCAAAACCAGAACTTGTGTCTTCTCCCATTCCCAACACATCTTAGATCGTAACTCCCCCACACTGAGTCCCTCTCTCCTGATTGAAAACCCCGACTGCACCGTCTGTCTGTCCTTCTCTGTGTAGGATATTCAGGAGCTTCGCCGCCAAATCTTCACTACTCTTCACAGTTTAGCTCCTGTCACGTTGGTTTTCAACGGTCTCTTTGTGTGAGATTATGCACACACATCAGGAAAAAGGTGTCTGATTCCTCAGAGCCAGAGTTAGAGGGTTTCAGGGTGCCTGGTTTATTGCACGAGGCTGGGAGCAGATCTCCTGTCCTCATGATTGCATTGGTGAACTAGCTCTCAAGACCTACTTTCCCTTTTAGCAGGTGGTAAAAACAAAAAAATGAGAAACCAGAAGCAAGCAGTAATGTAGCACCAAACGACAGAACGCAGCAGCTTACTGGATGTGGTACAAGATATAAGAGAGGTCAAGGGTGTCTGCAAGGTTTTGGTCGGGAAGAGAAAGGGCGGGGCTAGCCCTAGCCGGATGGATAGCCCTCTCCCTACCACACACTGAGCTGCGGATTCAGCGGGATGCATCATCTCAACCTTAGAAGAAGAGCAGAAGCAAAAAAAAAAAAAGACAGGAAGAGCAGGTGTGCTGGGAGAGCAAGTGACAAATGGCTTTTCAGGGCACCTTAAACACACAGAAAAGAATGGGGCATCAGTTAGGAGAGTGGTTAGGATGGAGAACAGCTCACACACTGTGATACCTAGAGAACTTAATGGAGGCAAACAAGAGGACAAACCCAGGATCTTGACAAACAGCATCCTAGAAGATGTAAATCGGAAGATGGACCTGACAGGCTTTCAGAGGGGGAACGGGGAGATTCTGACGCTCCAGATTAGAGCAGAGACTTCAGGAGGAGGGAAAGGAAGAGTAATTAATACTGTATTTACACCAAACAAGCTAAACGGGTTGGGGGAGGAGCCTGGAAACTGGACTGGGCAAATCTAGCTGAAGATTGCTCTTTATTTAGAAAGAGCTATCTGAACACGCCCACTCCTATTCATTTACCTTTGTCTGTGGCTGCTTTCATGCTGGAAGGGTGGGCTTGGGTATTTCCAAGAGATGCTGTGACTGAATCACTCAGCATCCAAGTTTCCACAAACAAAAAAAAAAAACGCTTGCTGGTCTCTGCTCTAGATCGTCAAGATCACAGCCCCTATTGTCTCGTGTATTTGCTTAAGCTAGTATTAATGTAATGCAGGGTGCAAGCTCAAATATCTGCTGAACTAATGAGTGAGACTATTTTTTCTTAAAATTTTTAAGCTATTTATTTCCTTATTACTATTTGTTTTGTTGTTGTTGTTTCTGATTGCTTGGTTGATTGTTTGGTTCGTTGGTTTTGGGTTTTCGAGTCAAAGTTTCTCTTGTGTAGCCCTGACTGTTCTGGAATTTGCTCTGTAGATGAGGCTGGCTTCAAACTCAGAGATCCACCTGCCCCTGCCTCCAGAGTTCTGGGATTAAAGGTGTGCACTGCATTGCCTGGCTGAGACTACTATAATCTGAAAACCATCAATGACCTTCAAGAAAGCAATTCATGAAGAATGTTTCGATTCTCAAGCAATCATGGATGCAAAGTAGAAGCCTTGCATTTAGAGATGGTGACAAGAGACAGTGAGAAAGGACATGGATATTCTGAACTGAAGATCCCAGGAAGTGCACACTAGTTTTCTGTTTCTTTTCTTTTCCTCTCTCTGTCTTCCTTTTCTCTCTCTCTCTCTCTCTCCTCTCTCTCTCTCTCTCTCTCTCTCTTCTCTCCTCTTTTCTTTTTCTTGGCTTACCTATTTAATGCATATGGATATTTTGCCTGCATGAATATATGTGTAGCATATGCATGTCTGGACCATGGAGGTTGGAAGGGGGCATCAGCTCTACCAGACCTGGAGTTAAGGATAATTTTGTGAACTACTGCGTGTGTGTGCTGGGCACTGAACTGAACTCAGACCCTCTGCAAGAACAATCAGTACTCTTAATTGCTGAGCCACCTCTCCAGTCCGTGGTGATTTCACACTTGATTATAAAGCAATCTTGGGAGAGTTGGGCCTTGCAGACAATGGAGAGAAAAAAGAGACTCCCTGGAGACACCTTCAAGGGAGAAAGGAAGGACTAAGAGACTCAGTGGGTGGGACAGGGCTCCACCTGAAGCTGAAAGGCAGCAGTGAGGACACTCAAGGAAGGAGGATGTAGTCTGTATAGAGACATGTGTTTGTGCTGGTCATACAGCTAGGTTTCTGTGTACTAAGATGGGCCTATGAGCCATATACCTGTTTTTTATCCTTAAATTTGAGTTCACAAAATTGCCAAGAAAGGCCTGGAGAGACGGTTCAGTGGTTAGAGCACTGACTTCCCTTTCAGAGGCTGCGCTCCCAACATAATGGCTCACAGCTATCTATGATTCCATTCTTACGGGATCCCATGCCTTATTCTGGGCTCTGTGGGTACCAGGCACCCACAGGTGCACAGACATATATACAGGCAAAACATCCATATATATAAAATTACAATTTCTTTTTAATCGCAAAAGAGACCTCAGATTCCCTAAGAACTTCAAGATGAAGTCAGTATTCGGTCAATTTTCTGTGTGCTATGCTGATTTTCTGGTCCAGAGGAAACAATGGCTGGCTGTTCCAAACTCCATCCTCTTGTAATTGTTGCCTGCCATGAAAATACACAGGCCTGACGATTCTTGGGCACAGGGGAGGGCGGCGGGCAGAGCAGTGTTCTTAAGATTGTTAGTTGAATGAAGAATACGTGCACTTCCTAGTGTAGAGTTTGCTATACATGGAAAGGTAAAGAGCCAAAGTTGGACGGGCTTGAAGAACAGGAGTACGGACAACACCAGGATTTATGTCGTCTGCAAGTGTTTCCTCCACAGGGAACAACTGGGAGAAGCAAGAAGGATCAAACCGAGAATAGCAACAGCCCTCTTAGTCCAAACTCTGCTTGTCCCCTGACTTTGATTGGTAGAGAGGTCTCAGAGCCCTAGTGCATCTTTTCCTCATTGCCAAAAGTAAAATAAGATTTTGCTGGTAGGATAGCGGTGCTTAAGCAAATAGCTCCCTCCCGGCTCTGCGGGTGTTAGCACAGAGAATAGAAGGGGACCCTTTTGAGACTAGTTGAATTGAATGTAATGGCCATGAATACCAAGTGGGCCCTTAGCGCTTTCCTGGTACCCTTCGCTTTCCTAGACAGCCGAACTACTACTTCAGTTCTCACGGACCAGGATGGAAAGAAAGATGGGGAAGTTGGGAAGGGGCAAACCCTCGCCCCCCACCCCTCCAGGCCTCACCCCCCCCCCAATACCTAGACTAAGCCTCTCACTGAATGGCATCAAGTCACCTGTAAAGAATTAAAGTCCCACACACACCTTTTTTTTTTTTTTTTAAGAAAAATCTCATAAGCAAATGCTGAACAGGACTTTTTGGCTCTGTGTGAAGTATGGTATAGTAAGGATCCCTTGGTCTTTCTGGACCTGTGGTTTAGTCAGCACTTCTTTTCTTTGTTTAAACATTTAAAATGCACCTGAGAAACCACTTTATAACCTCGTTTAATAAAGAAGGGATCCGCTTGTGTATTATTCATCTATCTATTTTTGCAATACCGGAGATTACACCAGACCGCATGCATGCCAGGCAAGTTCCCTAGCCCCGAGCTACGGCTTCAGTCTCATCTTTGTTCTTGAGACATGATGGTATCACTAATTCTCCAGGAGTGCCTTGAAGCTGTGGGTAGATAGGATCATAGGCCTGTGCCCTAACCTGGCAAGGAGAGTTCTTTAGAGAAAAATAATTATACCAAAATATTGTTTACTTAATCTTTCAAATCCTCCAAGTAATGTGGTTTTGGTAGCCATCAAAATCATATGTATATACTATGTGAATATATTTAACTACGATTCTCCCCCAGGGAGCCTGAGCCCACCTAGGGTATGTCTAACAGGCTCTTTTTCAAACCTCTCGCTTCTCTCTCCCCATCTTCTCTTCTCTTTTCTCTTCTGCCTTCTCTCTGCCTCCCTCTCCACTCCCCACCCTTCTGCTGTCCCTCTCTTCCTCTCTACTCCCTCTCTCTCTTCTTCCTCTCTCTCTCCTCCCTCCCTCTCTCTTCACCCCTCAACATTTCCTACCCCTTCCTCTCTTCCCGTCCCTCCCTCCTCCTGTCCCTCCTCTATGCCTTTGTGTAAATCTGTATTAAAATCTCTCTTTTCATAAAACAACCTCAACTTTGCTTCATCTGACTTATCTAGAAATTCTTCCAACCAGTGTGAGGCTCAGGCTGCCCCTGAGCTCCTCAGACAAAAGGCAGTGCTAAACTCTGTCTCCAGGTCCTCTGACAGAAAAACAAACTCCTCCACACACACACATGCATACATGTTTAGCATCTCTGGAATTAAGATGCATTTTTAATTGATGGTGAATACTTATTATAATTTGTCATTTTTTTCTGTTGCAGTAGTAAGTAAAACAATAAGGGATATATATGTATATGTATATTCAATAAAATAAAACATTTCACAAATTCCAATGCCTACTGTACTCCATCCAACTAACACAGTTAGAAGGGCTTCCCAGCCACATCCCCCTGCCCATCTCTGCCTGTTCCCACAGGTTCTGACTTCCTCCCACCAAAATCAAAGTTTCAAAGAATAATTCCTGGCCCCTGAGGCATTTACCAGACCCTTGTGAGGTTCTATGGGGTGAAAAATCCCAGCACTGTCAATGTTTGTCTTTTCACTCCTCTTTCCCACAAGGGTACAGGAATCTTCCCAAATAGTACACAAGAGATGATGTTTTTCCAGGCTGAATTTAAAAGTGTGAAGATTCAGTTGTCTCCCTAAAGAAAGCCAGAAACTACAGATATACTCAAGGCTGGAGAGATGGCTCAGTGGTTAAGAGCACTGACTGCTCTTCCAGAGATCCTGAGTTCGATTCCCTGCAAGAGCATGGTGGCTCACAGCCATCTGTAATGGGATCTGATGCCCTTTTCTGGCATGTCTGAAGAGACTGACAGTGTACTCATATACATAAATTAAATAAATAAGTCTTTTAAAAAATATATTCTAGAAAAAAGGTAAAATGGAATTCTTCTCAAAAATTGTCTTTGGAAACGGAAACATTGCTTTTTCTACAAAGATGGCTCCCTTTTAGTGACTCAGGTCATAGTGTGTTTGACTAGCATGTGTAAGGCGCTGACTTTGATACCCGGCATCATATAAAACCAAAAGCGGTAGTGTACAAGCCTGTAATGCCAGCGTTTGGGAGGCAGAGGCAGGAGGATCATGATTCTGGCTAGCCTCAGCTACGTGTCTGTTTCAAGGCTAACTGAGAATACCTGCAACCCTGTCTCAAAAAAAAAAAAAAAGTTACCTTTGTTAGTATATTTAAAAATAAATATTTTTACATTTTCAGATATAATTTCCAATATGTTAAACATGAACAGATTTTAAAAATCTTTAGTGTCCCTGGTTTGAATGGAAAATGTCCCTGTGATGGTTATTCTTGGTTATCATCTTCATTTCATCTGAAATTAACTAAAACCCAAGCTGCCGGTACACCTGTAAGGGATTTTTTTTAACTGAGTTAAATCCCATTTGAAGTGGGATGAAGATGTGCCTTTGGTCAGGGCCACGCCTTCTGCCGTAAGCCACTGTAAAGGACATGGACAAAGGAAGCTGGCCTCTGCCTGCTTGACCTCATCTCACTGGCAAGCCCATTCCTTCGCTGGCATCACCGCCTCGGTCTTTGGGATTCTGGTGTATACAGTGGAGACAGCCAGCCTTGTAGACTGAATATAACTACTGGATTCTTGGGTCTTCTGTTGGTAGCAGCCATTGTTGGACTAACTGGACCACAGCGTATAAGCCATTCTAATAAATCCCTCTCTTCTCTCTTTCTCCCTCTTTTTCCCCCATCTATATGTATATGTATATACATATATGTATATATATGTTATAGATATATAGAATATTATCATATGCATATACTCATATATTCTATAAGCTCTGTTCCTCTAGAAAACCCTGATTAATACAGTTCCCCACAGGCTCACGTCTTTGATTACTTGGTCTCCAGTTGGTGGCCCTGTCTGGAAAGGTTGTGAACCTTTGTGAGGTGGGAGCCTTGCTGGAGAGGGGCATCACGGAGATGGAGACTGAGTGTTTATAGTTTTGCCCCACTTCCTTTTCATTCTCTTTGCTTGGTGCTTACGTTTGAAGATGTGTCTCCTGCTCCTGCCTCCGTGCCTGCTGCTTCCTGCTTCCTGTTTCCTGCACCCCCACAATAGATTCTCACCCCTCTGCCACCACAAGCCTAAATAAACCCTTCTATAAATTGCTTAGTTATAGAATTTCCCCACAGCAACAGAGAAATAACAAATACAGGCCTGCAGTACTTTTGTAAAGTATGAGTGGTCTGAGAGTAAGACGCTTTAGGACCATTGTGCTAGATAAACAGTGCTTCGAACAACATCATCTTCTCTTCACTTATTTGCTAAATTCATCCTCTCTCACACACTTCAGCAATTCTGCCCACCTCTCACACATCCGTCAGTTCCCTTCCCCACAGAATCTTAACACACACCACCATCTCTTCTGTTGTTTGACACAGGGTCTTGCCTGTGATGGCCTCAAATTTGCAGTAGCTCTGCCTTGGCTTCTGGAGAGATGGGGTCAAAGGCAGGCGACTTTTGTAGTTTTGTATTTTTTCCTCGTATTTTTTTTTCATCTTAAGCCAAACACGAACTCTGATGAAGCTCCTCCTTGCTTCCCTGCTTCCGCTTAATGCTAGCTCATCCTTGATCCTATTGTATCTACTAAATATAAAACGTTTCCCAACCCAAATTTCCACACCCCCCCCAACAAACTCCTTTACCCACACTCCCCATTCTCCACATCTTGGTTGGTGGAAGTCCTTCCTGCAACTCAGGCCCCGATCCTAGAATCCGCTTGAAGTCGTCTGATTCTCTCACATCTCCTGAGTAGCTTATCTTTCATCACATTGTCTCAGCCAATCAGATCACTTCCTCATGTCTCCTGCCTTCATGCTTAGCAGCAATCTTCCACAGTATTGTCTTTTTACTTTTATTTATTTGTTAATTATATATCATATGTAATATATAACATAATGGATAGATAGATAGATAGATAGATAGATAGATAGATAGATAGATAGATAGATAATGAATGCTCTGCATGTCAGAAGAGGGCATCAGATCACTTTATAGATCGCTGTGAGCCACCATGTGGTTGCTGGGAATTGAACTCACAATCTCTGGGGAAGAGCAAGCAGCCAGGGCTCTTAACGCTGAGCCATTTCTCCAGCCCCTTATTATTTGTTTTATTCTTCTCTCATATATTACATCCTGACCACACTTTCCCCTCCCTCCCCTGTTTCTAATCTTCCTCTTGATCTCCCTTTCTCTCTCCCCTCCCACTCCCTCTCAATCTCATGTAGCTCAGGCTGGCCTCAGACTTCCCATGTAGCTGAGGCTGGTCTTTAACCTCTCGAACCTCCTGCCTGTACCTCCCTAGTGCTAGAATTAGGTATGTACCACCACATGTGGCTCTGACTGGATTGTCAATGCAGCAGACAGGGTAGTCCTTTAAAAGCATATGTCAAATCCTGCTGTTCTTTTACTCACAAATTCCAATGGATCTCTGCTTCATTCAGGAAAAAAAAAAGTTGGTACCTTCCCCAAAACCCAGCGGATCTTAAGCCGTTTAGCTCCTTGTTGATTTGATCTCTCGTTAATTTTTTTAATTTCAGCACATATCCCTCTTCCCCTCATTCCCTCACCTAGCCACTCCCACCGGTCTTGCCAATACCTTGCACATGCTCAGCTGAGCACGCTAACTGGCAGGCCTCTGTGCTCACCCTGCAAATCTCATCTACACACAGACCCAGAGATCTCTCTTCTCTTTAAGGGTTTGCTCCAGGTTGCCCTCAAGGTGTCTCCCCTCCCACCAAGCAAGTGCAAACCACTGACAGACAACCTCCGTAAAGTTTGCCACCCACATTTTCTTTAGTTTTGGAGGGTGTTTATCACAGACTGTACTTCACAGATGTATCACAGATGACAAACTTGTGTTTCTATCAACTCCTGTCCAGGTCACTCCAGAAAGATAGCAATTTCTTATCTATTTTGTTTACTGATAAGATCAGTGGCCAAGTGATAACATTTGAAGGAGACAATACAGGCCTTCATTCAATAACTATTTGCGACAGGGATAAAACCTGGAAGACTTCTAAGATCGTAGTTATTATATTGAGCCCAAAGAATCTTCCATGTCTGCCCAACAGCTTCTACCAGTTAAAGGAAATTTGAAATTCTAAACCATGATTATGCATTTATTTTAACAAGAATTACTTTCTGGGGGTGGGGTGTAGAGATTGCTCAGTGGGTCAGAATGCTTGCTGTGTGAACATGTGGGTCTGAGAAGCCTAGGTCCCAGCACCTACATCAAAACAAAACAAAACTAGTCCTCTAGTGCTGTGGGGAGCAGAGATGGGACGATCAATGGCTTCCTGGGCACCTTCCAGACTTAGTGAGACACTGTACCTCAAAGAAAGAAGGCAGAGAGTGACAGAACAGGATACTTAACATTCTCCTCTGACCTCTGTACACGGGTGAATGAACATGTGCACCTGTGCACACATGTGCATACATACCACACACACATACAATCACACAAAGAGGAATTGCTTTCTAGATGTCCTGCATGTGCCAAGTCTTGACCCTAGGTAGTCAGACACACCTTTCCAGTTCTGGTGCGGGAAAATCCTGCTTCTGGAAACGGTTCTGGACTGAGGCGAGGGCTTCTGGTGAGTACTGGGAAGCATTGCTCTCCATGTATTTTAAAACATACTCATCTGTATCGAGGATGATGAACCGATGGCCGAACACTGAGGAGAGAGGGGCATCACACTTAACTCAGTTTCGTTTCTCTCATGCACTCAGGAGCCAAATAATGCCAACCCTGCAGCAATAAGTCCAAGGCCAACATTTGTGACCTAGACTAGTGAATTGTTTGTTTTAGTTTTTGGAGACAAGGTCTCTCTACAAAGCCCTGGCTGTCCTAGAAGCCACTATATAGACTAGGTTGACCTTGAATGCAGAGACCCACCTCCCTCCCAAGTTCTTAGATTAGAGGTGTGTGCCACCACATCTGGCCAGACTAGTGAATTTTGAACAGCTGTATACATTGATATGCAATGGTTTCCTCAAGTCCTATCTAATGAATGAAGCCGATATAAACAACAATGTAGCATCCACAGGTACAGACAACTTATAGTTTAATTGACAAGCAAGAATATTAAGAAATGGTAGCATGAATACAGTCCTATTAGTATCATCTTCGTCAGAACACAGTCAAATACCTCTTATAAGGCTTAAGAATGCAGTGAGTCACAGCTATGAAGAATCCAATTTCCAGGGCAACAGGAAACTCTGAACTGTGGTTAGGCTTACCCTCAATCATGGCACCGATAAAGAAGTCACTTGGTCCATAGTAGATGGGGTTGTCAACTGGAGAAAATGATTTAACAACTTTCGTCCTGCCCAGGAATTTGCCCCCGATGATCCCAGAATTTCGAACAGGTGGTTCAAAGATACTGATCATATCCGTGGCGAGAAAGTAAGAGAAGACAAACCGACGGTCTTTGTCTTCGGGGATAGGGGATTCCTAGGAAGACGAAGGAAAGAGAATATCAAGGTTCATGATCTTTCTAGGAACTTCCAAATGAAACCAAGCTGGATTCGTATAAACATGCCATGGATTGAGGGTCCAGGCTGGGACAGACAGGCTTCATCTCAGGAAGGCCCCAAAAGGGAAGCCGTCCTAACTGAACTCCAGTTGAGTGCTGTCTTGTGGGAGGGTAGATCCGGTGTTAGTAGATCTTCTAGTTTTGGAGAAGAAGAACTCTTGGGGTTTCTATGTAAGAACCACTGGCTTTAGCATGTTGACTTGAGAGTCCAAAGACAGAAAGGGAGGAAGTGCTTTGGCAGTTCATAAAAGGATGCGTCTCCATCCATGAAAGTATGCAGCAAATCACAAGAGCAAACACTGGGAAGAAAGCAGGCTGAGCATGGCTCCAGTCACACAACTCCCCAGCAGGGGGAGAAGGCTCACCCGACAGGACAGGCGAGCCCAGCAACCTGACAAGCTCACAGCCTTCAAAAGGCTCAAACGTAGTATAGAGGAGGCCCCACCTCAGAGGGCAGTGGCTGGGCACAATTCTGAGAATCCATGGTAGCCCATGCTTTTAGGTCTAGCACTCCAGAGACAGAGGCAGGTGGATTTCTGAGTTCGAGGTTGGCCTGGTCTACAGTGCTAGTTCTGAAACAGCCAGGGCAATAAAAAGAAACTCAGTTTTGAAACCAAAACAAAACAACAAAAAGATAATAGCTGAGCTATCTGTGGACCTGAGAACAGGGAACAGACACAAGCACAGGGCATGCATGGGTCAGCTTGCCACAGCCCCAGTGAGGGAGACAGCTCCAAAGAGCAGCTGTGGAGAGTCCTGAGGGCTGGTTGTTAACAAACTGAAAAAGTGAAGGTGGTAAGAGGCTCAACTGAGGCAGAAAAGTGTGCAGGGAAAAATAGCTCCACCCCCATAGGTCTCATCAACTGTGAAAGTCTTTGTAGCCTTGAGTCTCAGGTCAGGGAATGGATCAACATCCTGGTCACTGCTGGAGAGTCCCAGAGCTCTGACACGCCAGTGAATTGTACATACACCCAAAGCTGGATCCCTTCCACAGAGTGACCGTATTCATTTTCTGTTGCTGTGACAAAACACCATAAACAAGGCAACTTATAGAAGGGTTTGTTTGGAGTCCAAGGTTCTACAGCATTAGAGTCCATGATGACGGAGCGAAGGAGACAGATAGGAGGCAGATAGGACAGCAGCTGCTGAGGGCTCACGTCTCTATCCACAAGCAGGAGGAAGACATCTAACTGGGAATGGCCAGCTGCTTTTGAAAGCCAAAGCCCCATCCCCACCCTGCTGTGACACACTTCCTCCCCAGCAAAATTGAACTCCTAAGCCTCCCACAAAAGCACCAATAACATGGGACCACGTTTTCAGATGCTCATTACGTACTGGGTATATCTCATTCAAACTACCACAGTGATCGATGCTTAGGGATCTGGGAAGTATAGGACAGGTCTTCTGCCAGTACAGGGCTCAGAGCTATGCAGTGGGTGCCTTCTCTACTCCTAAGGGGCTTAGGACCCACCTACAGCTACAGTATTAACTACCCTGGGCTTCTACTCGATTCCTTCTCCCTTATACTGTTCTGCCTAGAAACCCCCCTTAAACAAGTGTTTTGAGAACCTTTTTTTTTTTTTTTAAGCTTCGTCCTTAAAATAAAATGGTTTGAGGGGAGGGGTTGTTTTTTATTCTATGTTGAATCCTCTATCTTGCTCTTTATCTCTTTAAATATAATGAACCCATCTTTTTAAGTTTGAGTTTGATTTTGAACTTACATTTCTTTTTAAGCTTCATGCTTTAAAATAGTTTGCTATCTATCAAAGGCAGCATGTAAAGAGCTAGAGTATTGGAGACTCGGTAGTTAAGAGCACCAAGAAGACCTGGGTTTAATTTCCAGTACCCACACAGTGACTCACAACCTGTGGTGGTTTCAATATGCTTGACCCTGGCCTAGAAAAGTAGTGTATTAGAAGGTGTGACCTTGTTGAAGGAAGTGTGTCACCTGTGGGGTGGGCTTTGAGGACCTTTGCTTAAGCTCGCCCAGGGAAGAAGGGAGAGTCTACTCCTGATTGCCTTGGAATCAAGATGCAGAACTCTCAGTTCTTTCTTCAGCACCATGTCTGCCTGGATGCTGCCATGATTCCTGCCGTGAGGATAATGGACTGAATTCTGAAACTACAAGCCAGCCCCAGTCAAATGTTTGCTTTTATAAGTTGCTTTGGTCATGGTGTCTTTTCACAGCAACGAAACCCTAAGACACAACCTTCACAACCACCTGCTACTCCACTTGTAGGATCTGACACCTATCTCTGGCCTCTTGGGCACACACACACACACACACGGTAGATTGTGGTGGTCCCTGCAAGCCTTCTGGACAGGAGGAAAATGGTATACAAAGAGGTAAAAATAAAACTCTGTTCAGCCCAACTCAGATTCCAGTACCGGGTCAAAACTTCAAGAGCTGGATGCCAATTCCTTTAGTTTAGCCAAGTTTTCTGATAAGAATTAATCAGTCCCAGGAGTGTAACAAGTGTTAAGATATGTTTACATTGAAGTTCTTTACAAGTACATACGGCTTTGACCATAACGTTGGTGTGTTGACTCAGAAGCAGTTCTCAAGATAAGGGTCTAGGGAGAATGGCAGGTAAACGTCATAGTCTGTGAGAAGTCAGGATTTGGCTTGGCTCTAAGGTGACAGAGAAGTCACTTAGGCTGTTGTAAAGTACAAAGACGAGTATTATGGCCTAGAAGTAGTGCTCTAGGCTTTAGGGGAAAAGAGTCTGGAAGAAGCAAAGCCTAACTTCTGGAGGACAAGAGTGGAGCCTGAGATCAATGGGTTGCAAACTACATTCCCAACATTCCCAGAGGAAGACAGGTCAAGCAACTTTTTGATCTCTACGGTACATGAACATACACACAGGCAAAGCATTGATACACATCAAGTAATTTTTAAAATGTTCAAAAGGCAGTATCTATTAAACTAGTATACTTCAACCTTTTATACTTAATATACAATGTATCCAATGTAGTTATCACAGCAAATTCTAAAAATCGGTAAGGCAGTTTCTACTCTCCAGGACTCTGCACAGGTTTGTCAACACGCAAATGACTCGAGTATGTTATACACATCTGCAGGTGCTTCATAGAGGCACTCACCAGTGCTGCCAGGTAGCGGAGCACCTTGTTGTCATTCACCAGCATTTTAACGACATCCTTTCTCGGAGCTTTGGGAATGAGAGCAAACAGTTCTGAGCAGAGTCTTCAATCAGTCCATAGCCATTATAAGGAGGCAACTCCTGGAGACAAAACAAGAAGAAAGGCTACTGGCACCTGCATTCCACTAGAGGTCGCTGTCAGTGTCTTCTTAAAGGTCAGCCAGCTCAGAAACACTCAGAAGCAACTTCCAAGGATTGCGAATTCATGGCCAACCTGGGTTATGTAATTAGAGCTCATCTCAAAAGCAAAAGCATAAACATCCATTCTCAGCAAGTCACAAGACACATTAAAGAACTAGGAAATTGGCACATTTAAAGGAAAAAGAAAATAAGCTGATGTTATCCCTGAAGATCCAAGGGAGGTGTGCTTGACAATGGCTTTAGAAAAACGGTCTTAAAAATGATCCAAGAGGACCTGCCCACAGGGCGATTCACTGAGGTGAAACCCTTGCCACACAAGCCTCTCGACCTGAATTCTGAACCCTGGAATCGACAGTGGAAGGAAAGAACCAACTCCCCAAAGTTCTCCCCTGACCTCCACACATGCCACAGCACACATTCAAAACATAAAGAGAAATAAAGCAGCCAGTGGAGAACTCCATATGCAGCAAAGCTGTCCTACAGAAATGAGGGACAAATTAAGGTATTTCTAAATGAACAAAAGCTGGGGGAGTTAGTTGCCTCGCACCTGATGGGCAAGCAGTATGCAAATCGAGAGGACATTAGACCATCCTCTAACACTGAACACACAGAGGTTAATTGAGAGACATTACAAACTAATCCACAAGTAAGTGTTATTGTAATGCTGGGTTGCAATGCCATATTTTCTCTTCTATGTAGTTTAAGAGAGCTATAGATATCGCTAGGTAGCAGAGGACTTGTCTGCCATGTGCAACATCCCAGGTTTGATGGCCAGCATTAAAAACAAGACAAAACAAAAGAAACCCTTCACGGTGTGGGAAACAGATTGACTTAAAAGCAGTGGGGAAACCACTTGAATCTACAGAATATACTCTGAGTCAATGCCATTGAACTAGATGCTTTTAAAGTAGAAGTAGTTAAGATAGGATGCTCTATGGATTTGTACATGATTTAAAACTTGGAAAAAGCCAGGCAGTAGTGGTATACACCTTTAATCCCAGCACTCAGGAGGCAGAGGCAGGTAGGTCTCTGAGAGTTCCAGGCCAGCCTGGTCTAGAGATTAACCAGGACAGCCAAGGCTACACAGAGAAACCTTGCTCCTTAAAGAAAATGGGAAAAAAATTAAAACATCTTAAAACTAATACGAGCTTTGCTATAAAAGTAAACATTATAACTACCTAGTGACTATCAGAAGGAGGTTCTCTGGTCATCCTCCTGCTTGCTCCTTTCCCATTCCGACAAAGAGAAGCAGTGCTCACAAATGGTATGGTGGCCGCTCTGACAGCTGTTGCTTAGCCTTTAGAAGCAGAGGTTATATACAGAGCTGTAGTCACTTAGTCACTTGAAATAGGCTATGGGCATTCTCCATGTTGATATGTCTACAATGACTCTATCTTCCACAGGCCTTACAAGCTCCTACTAGTATGGATAGATGTGTTTTGTCAACCTCATTCTTCATCCTGCATAGACCATGCATTCCTTTCCAGTTCTCAAAGCATATTTTGTAGACCAAAGATAAACAACATTCTAAGGAGTTAAAATGACAACAGATAACACACTTCAGAAAGATCATTCTATCTGGCTTTCCCAAGAACAGAATAGGAAAATTGCATTTTCATGAGACAAACACTGAGAAATCTCTAAAATTGAGCAGATTATAAAACTTCATTATTGATGCGCTACTTCTTTGGTTATTGCTAGACTGTGGGTACTTTCCTACAGTGCTGGGCTCTGTATTTCTCTTTTTGTGAGCCTCTGTCATACAGAACTCATCCGTTTTCACGGAGTTCTTCAGTTTCTATATCTTATTCTTACCACATTCGGGACCTCTATCCTGTTACCTGTTTTACGGGCGGTGGCTCCTTCTTGCTCACATCCACTGGGGGTAAATCGGGCATTCCAAACTTGTCTTTGTAGAACTGTCGGGTGAATGGGTCACAGTCGTAGATGAAGAAGGTCCTCCCCAGGATGGTGAGGGGCTTCCCCACGATGAAGTCCTTGGCAGTGTACCACTCCAACACCTCTTGATCAGAGATTTCCAGCACACACTGAGGGAAATTCTCTAATAGGAGATGGGGTTAGAAGGGTGAAGAAATAAAACAGAGGAAGAAAGCTTGACATGAGGAGCTGAGTACTCTTGAGGGCTGGCTCTGGTTAAGGGTTCAGTACCTACTGATGTGCCATCAGGCTGGGCTTTTCGATCTTTAACAGAAGACGAAAATAATATGCCAGACATTTTTCACAAAATCTCTCTTCTACAGTCAGCTAGCACTGTCATCCCCAACCTCGGAGTTCCACAGAATTAATACCTAGTCATATGAGGCATATAAGAGAGTTGGTTCCAGCTTGCCACCCCACCTTCTACCCAACAATTATTAGGGATTTTCTGCACACAAAGTGCACTGTTAACTACTGAGGTTACACAATTAATTGTGCAAAAACAACTCCTATCTTTGTGGAGAAAATACTCTGTTGAGATAGTCACTAAATATAATAGCATAGGTAATAGGTTGCCGTCCACTCAACGATCACCACTGCTATGAATAGAGCATCGCTTAGTCATACATATGAGTCAGGGTCATAGACAATTAATGAGATGATTACAATAATCTACTAATATAGGGATCACCTTCAAATACCGAACGAGTCTTGCATTTGGGAACTAAGTTCGGTTTTATCATTTTTATTTTCCTTTCTTTGAGAACTAAGGGTTGACTTGTTTCAGATCAGCATGGTCTCTATAGACATCACTGAAGCCAGTTGACTCTGGTGGGGTACCACGTTATGTAGCTGGAAGCAAAAAGCAGAAATGCATGGACCCAGAAGCAGGGCGGGACTCTCCTGACTAATGGTAATGGCTAAGATGGAAAATTAGAAAAAAAAGACAGAATTTCTAGGGTATGATAAATAAATGCTCACTCAACAGCCCTTTCAGTTTTCCAGTAGATTCATTAAAAACATAAAAAATGTACATATTAGCCAGATGTGATGGCACACACCTTTAATC
The DNA here is from genome assembly GCA_021653895.1 of Mastomys natalensis. Classification (NCBI taxonomy): domain Eukaryota; kingdom Metazoa; phylum Chordata; class Mammalia; order Rodentia; family Muridae; genus Mastomys; species Mastomys natalensis. The sequence continues at coordinate 1,556,253 of JAJTUV010000594.1, forward strand.
CCAGCACTCGAAGGAAAAGGCAGGTGGATCTCTCTCTGTAAATTTGAGGCCAGTCTAATCTACAAATCAAGTTAAAGAACAGCTAGAGTTGTTACACAGAGAAATCCTATCTTGAATACACCCCCTCTCACAAATTGCACTACTCATTGCACAAAACCATGGGAGGTTTTGATATGGTATATATCGTGTAGTCACTAAATCAGGCTATCAACGTGTTGATGTTTTATTTCTCTAAGGTAAAAATAGTCAAAATCTTTGGTTTTCATTTTTTGTTTTCTTTTGTTTTATCTTGTCCTGCTTGAGACAGGGCTCTATTATGTAGCACTACATTTCCTTGGACTTGTAGCCTCAGCCTCCTGTGGGCTAGCACAGGCATGACCTGGTGTGGCTATCCTAGCTTTTTGAAATATACAGCATATACTTGTCTGTAGCCATGGTGCTGTGTAGTAACACTAGTCAATTTCTTCCTGTGTCTCCTCTGCACCGTGCTCTCCGTGTAGGTGGTGTGTGTGTGTGTGTGTGTGTGTGCGTGTGGTGGTGTGCATGTGGTGGTGTGTGTGTTGATAACTATTCATCCAGGTCTAGTTTCTATTCTTAACTGGGTCACTTGCTGTTTGTCTGTCTGTCTGTCTGTCTGTCTGCTTCTTTGGTTTTGCTATTGAGAATTTACCCTTCTGCTCTGCAAGTATTTTGGATACTAATCCCTTGCGGAAGTCTAGCTAGCAAATTTTTTCCATTCTAACTTCTGTCTCTTCTCCCTCTCTTTGTTTCCTTGGTGGAACAGAAACTTTTAACTTCATAAAGACCATTTGTACATTTTGTTTTTGGTTTCCCAGGCTTTTGGGATCTTGTAAACAAACAAACAAACAAACAAACCAAAACAACAACGACAAAACCCTGCCCTTTTCAGTTTTTTAAGTCATTTCTCCCTGTTTGTTTCATGTCTGGCTTTTACATCATTAATCTCTTTTGAGTTAATTTTTTTAACTGGAAAAAGTGAGTAACCATACCATTCCCATCTTAGAGAAAGACTGTAGCTTCTCCTCATTCAGTATAATGCCAGGCTTCTCATATGGGATCTATATTTCACTGAAGTACAACATTCCTTCTAAATATAATTTGTTTAGTGATTTTATTAAGAAAGGATGTTGAATCTTATGCAATGCATTTTCTGTGAATCCTGAGACGGTCATGTGGTTTTAATGAAGGATGATTTAGGACTTGGGCTTGTTACTGGTCTGTTCATCTTTATAGATTTTCATATGATAATTCCATCTCAAAAGAGTTGTATTGTTTAGAAGTCTGTCCATCTCTTTTCTCATTTATCTTATTTTGGCATATGTGTGTTCATAATGATCTGTAGTGAGCTTTAAAAAATATTTATTTTCTTTCTGACTATGTGCATATATGCAGAAGGGTTGGGTCCTGGAACTGGAGTTATAGACAATTGTGAGTCACCTATGGAGGCACTGAAAACCCAACTCAGTCAGTGTGCACTCTCAGCTGCTAAGTCACCTCTCCAGCCTGTAGCGAACTTTTATATTGCTGTAGTATCTATTGTAATGTCTCCCTTCTCACTGATGATTCTGAGCCTTCTCGTTTTCCTTAGTCCAGCTACAAGACAGCCAATTTTGCTCGTCTTTCTTGAAGAACAAACTGTTTTAATCATTCTTTGTATTCTCTCCTCCTCTCTCTCTCTCTCTCTCTCTCTCTCTCTCTCTCTCTCTCACACACACACACAACACATCACACACACACACATCACATACACACACACACAAATTGTTTTTCTCCTGGTTTTCTAGTTCTCTGGCATGCATCACTTGCTTATTGAGATCAGCATCAACCAGAGAACATGCAAAAATGGTTGTCCATCTCCTCAAGTCTCTACTCAGAGTAAAGATAGGTCTAGACACTTCAGACACAGGTCCCAGCTTTCTAAATGAACATTCACCATGGATACTAAGAGTGGATTTTACTTTGTGCAAATGTTGTTATAGTATTTTACTTTACTTTCTGTTCTAGATGTAACTGTGTGCTTTTTGTATAAATCTTGTTGATTGCTTCTAATTACTATATCGAAACCAAGATATAAAGCTGGGCATGGCGGCACACACCTTTAACCCTAGCACTGGCATGGCAGTGCTGTCTAACAGTAAGCTCCATGGCAGCCAATGTTACTTAGTGAGATGCTATGTAACTCACTTGGCTTCATTGAGCTAAGGATCAAAGGCTGGAGAGCATACAAGATTGAGTGCCCCATGGGCCTTGGATGTAGGCTTGACGTGCCAGCCAAGGCAGGAGTGAAAGGTCAGGGCCAGGATGGGATGCAGAGCGAGGTGAAGGCCACTTGGAAATTTAGTGAGGCCCTGTCCCAAAATACAAAGGAGAGAGAAGGCTGAGATATGGCTGAGTGCCAAAGTGCTTCCTGGCATGTACTCCCCAGTGGCGCCAAGACAAACAAGCAAACCCAACACTAAGTCGGTTCAGTCTAGAAGCCTTGCTCTATCTGTTTTAAATAAATTGTCTTTGCGTTTTTTGTTTTGCCTTTGTCTGTGTCAAGTCATCTCTACTAGAGTATGCAGGAGGCATGCCTGATCTAAAAGGCAAACTACAGAAAAACCGTTGTTAAAAACCTAAGGAATGCACCTACAGAGCCACGTACAAAAGACTAAACCCACTGACTACTGGGTCCCTGGACACTCCAAACCTCCCAAGTAACAGGACATGTTGAATCGAACTTACTTCCATTCTCCACCAAAACTTTGGGCATGCGCTGTCGGTTCATGAGGAGTGGGAACGGGTCTCTTCCGTTGTTCCGTTCGTGGACCTCACGGATCTCCACCGTGTCATCCATGAGGTAGTAATGAATGATGTAGTGACGACATTCCCCAAACAAGCTATCCGTGTCGTCCCAGATCGCGTAGAAACGAAGGACCTTTGAGGAGTCCAAAGTGGTGACTTAACATTCTAAAACAGACCTTTAGCTTCACTGCTTTGATATGTGTCTACCAGACAGTGAAGGACACTAGTTGAAACACTTTCTGACAGGAAATTAGAAAAAAAAAATCAAGGATACACAAATATCCAAAAAAAATCATGTACTACATTTTATCAGCCAGGAAGAAAAACACAAGGTTTCTAAGTTTGTGCTGAGAAAGAAGAGCTTACTTAGGCCTCAAATATTAGCCTGGGAAAGAGAAGCTGAATAATTATGTGTGTGTGTGTGTGTGTGTGTGTGTGTGTGTGTGTGTGTATAGTGGGATTGTCTTTAAAGGGATTTATGCATAGTAACAAAGACACATGATGAACTGTGTGTGTGTGTGTCTAGAACTGGTATGGAAAGAATTCTCATAATCAGCCTTTCTTTCTTCTGTTCCATCAAAACTATCACTGGTAATAGGGTGGGCAGAAGCTTCTAATTTAAAGTAATAGCAGAATCCCAGTATGGTGGTTCATGCCTGCGATCTGAGTACGTGGGATGCACAGGCAGGAAGATCGTGAGTTCAAATCAAGCCTGAGATATATAGCAAACTTGAGGCCAGCCTGGGCTATTTAGTGAGACTTTGTCTCAAAAAAGAAATAAGCAAATTAGTTATTCAATTACTTAATAAAGATTAGTGTGTGGTGTATACCTTTAATCCTAGAATTCTGGAGGCAGGGTATCTGTGAATTTGAAGCTGCCACACTCCCCACCCGTACTGAGCTCTGTGCTAGCCAGAGCTACGATAGTGAGACCCTTTCGCAACAAAATCAAGTAACAAACCAACTAAACAACAACAACAACAAACAAACAAAACAACATAAACAACAATAAAACAACCAACCAAACAAAGCAACAACAGCAAAATCCACAATCCTAAATCTATGCTAACGCTGGGTAGAACTTTCTGAAATAAAAAAGTTAAGCCTTCAGGAAGTTAAGACAAAAAAGTTCAAAGTAATGCTATTACTCTCTTTCCCTTTATGGGTGAAGGAAGATTCAGAACTGCGTCTCTACTGCAGCAGGAATAGAAAACTGGCCCGGAGTCAGAAATGCTCTATATCTCTAATGCTAAAGCTGAGGGCCTGCTAGATGGCCCGCTAGGTAAAGGAGCTTGCTGCCAAGCCTGACAACCTGAGTTTAATGCCCAGGACCCACAGGACAGAATGAGAGGACCAGCCCCAAATGGCTCCAGCAAAATTGGCACAGCTCTCGCAGTCAAGAACCAAAGGTTCTTCCTATGTGAGGGATGCAGAAGTTGGGTCCTAGAGGTGGTGGAGTCTGTTATAGGTGGCCTTTGTCTCTGACTTCCAGTAGACATGATGCATGGATGAATAATTACATTCAAAAATCAAAAATGTAATAAAAATTTAATGTATCTAAAAACCAGAAATCTAGGCGCTTGTGTACTTTTAGCCCTACACGGAACCGCTGTGTGACGATGGTTAGATTCTATGCAGGCTATCAAAGCTGCTTTCCACAAACACATGCCCACATTCAAACAGGAGTCTGCCTGCTCCATTAGGTGGCTTGCCTGTTTGTCAAAGGTGAGAAACTGCTTCAGTTGGTCAAAGTCTGATGGGGTGACGTATTTACGAACAGGTTCTTTCCGCAGTTCAGTGTAAGGATCCAGAGGCATCTTCTCTGATGGATTTAATTCGATGCCTTGACTTTCCAAAAATTCCTGAAATTTCAGAACTAATGTCAACATCTTTCTGAAGGTTTTAAATGTCATAAATCATGGTCTGAAAATAAGTGTGATATGATACTAACGAATTGTTGACAGACTGAGCATGTAATAGAGATACTATCTCCAGTGACCCAACTCTACAATGCAGATGATAGCTAATAACTGCCTGAGGTATTTATTCATATACATATGTGGTGTGTGTATGTGTATTCACACACATATATACATCACCACACACACACACATATATACTAGTGAGAAGGCATCATGCTAAGATAACTAGATATCTTAAATATGAACTTATATCAACCAAGTTATTTGTTTAGGAGCAAAATTCCAGCATTGTTTGAAGCATCTAAAATCAAAATTTCACAAAATACATGTTTCACTTTTGCTATGGAGCAGTTAAGCAAGTTAAGAGGAATAATGTTCCCAAAGTTTCTAACTCATTAAAAATAAGTATATAATTACTTGTTAAAAAGCTAGGACAAATTTGGCATTGGTTCCATAATGTTTATACTCCATACTGAAGAGAGGCGCACGCATGCGCATTCACACAAACACTAACCTGCTTAGTAACTCGCACACACAGTCAGCAGGTCCTTCCCCATACACTACTGAATGGAGTGATTAATTGTATTCCGCCAGCTAGAATGTGCTGCGGCATCCCGGCCCACGGAGAATTCACTGTACCTGAGTGAATCGGTCACAGTCAACAATGCGGAAGGTTTTGCCATAAATCGTAAGGTTGATTCCGCGGTTGAGGTCCTTCCAGTGGTAGTGGTCTCCCACATCATTCTTGGTGAGCCGCTGGCGTTTGATTAGCTTGCCTTGTGGGATCCCAGAGTTCTCCACGACAGGCTCAATGACGGACATGCTGTCATCCTCTAGGTAGTAGTAAATGTTCACCCTGCGGATTCGGTAATGCTCCTCCATTGATATGGGGACATCTTCCTGGAAGTAGGCGCTAAATTTCAGCACCTGTAACACCCAAGAGGTTTCTCGCTGTCATGTGAGGGACACCAGCTACTGTCCTTAAGAGAGAACAATGCAGGAAGAGTGGAACCAGTAACCCGCCATAAACTCACTGGGCAGCATCAAAAAAAAAAAAGCCCTCACAGTGTTAAGAAGCATTTGTGTTCTATAGAGACAAAAGCTTAATCTTCAGAGGATCATTCATTCAATGTGAAGTCAGAATAGCTTATTGAGTACACATTTAAAATATTAACCTGTGTTGTAAAAACATATATTGTCATGCTGTGGGATTATCTCATATTTTGGTATTTTATTTAGTATTTATGTTCAGAGAGAGGAAGCGTTAGAAGGTTATTCTAGGTAGGCAAAGGAATTTACCTCAAACTTATAAGGGTACGGTGGGGGGATGGCGAAAAATTAAGACCCTTAAATTAAGACACATATATGTTTAATCAGTGAGAACATAAAAGTACAGATTTTTAAAAGTAGAAAATCAAATAAAAATAGCTGTCTACTGCTTAGGAAAACTTTGAATGTAAGGGAGGAAGTCCTTAAAATTCCAAAGAGAGTTAAAAATGTAAATAACAATTTTGGAATAAAATGAGATTATTTTAAAAATGCAATGAGAAAGACTAAAGGTAGCTGGTCAGTGGGATAAAGTTTAAAGGGAAATAAAGGAGGAGAAGAGACAATTTTAAAGTAATATTTTGGATCAAATCAAAGAATTCAAAATGTGAACTCTGCTGTGGAAACTCACAGGAAACAGGGTGTGTTTGAACGGAAGGCTTATAAACACACAAACCATCGATATCGTCAGAGAGTCCAGCATCACTACTTTTACAACAGAAGGAAGTTAGCATCCACACTGGTAAAAATAGCCCTTCTGAGGCCATATATGGGCCAGAGCTGGGGCCGAAACTCTACTGGCCTCTCCTCTCCACAGACTTCACTGCTTCTTAGTTGAGGCTGCGGTGGAAGAGGAGCCGTATAGAAAAAGTACCAAAGAATACTCGAACCCAAGACGTGTTAATTTTGAGGAATGAGAAAGTAAATAAACCTGAACGGGGAATGGGGGCAGGATTCTAGGCAATGGATGACAGAAGATGGAGGAAGAAACAATGCAGGACCGGTAAGCAGAGTATATAGGCAAAGGGAGTGCCAGTCTTTCTGAAGAACGGATCTACAATAGCACGTACCACAATGGAACGGTAGAAGGATCCTGATGGACTGACGGTGAGGTGTACGTGTGAGTGTCTGGGAGGGGTGTGTGTGAAGGGAGTGGAAACCAGATGATGTACTGAGAAAAATTCAATGCTAGGGACACAGTTTCCGACCCTGTAGAAACAGAGACACGGCTTTAAAAGCAGGTGGCTTTAACAATGTGAGGTGAACTTTGAGCTGATATTGTAGGGAGTGATTTAAAATGCCGGGCTGGATTAGGGGAAGGAAGTTGGTATTGAAGGACAGACAAGGATGACCTCAGCATTTTGGCCCAGGAGACGGGAAAACTGGAGTTCCTAACAATTGACTAGAATGGGACAAGAAGGCATGGCATCGAAGCGGACAGGAAGGGGGAGTCGTGAATAGATAAAATTTGATGTACTTAGTTTGAGCTGTGTGTTAGGGAGGTAGCAATATAGGCAGTGGCATACCCATGTGTAACCCACTGGGGTTACAGCTGGTTGGGCGCCACCATCTGCATCCTGGGAATCAAACCCAGGTTCTCTGCTACAGCAACACATGTTCTGAACTGCTGAGCCATCTCTCCAACCCATCAAATTCTCGAGAATAGGGTTTTTTTTTTGTTTTTTGTTTTGTTTTTGTTTTTTGGTCTTCTAGCGTATGATCAATGACATTAACACTAATCTATCTTCACACATCTGCAAATGAACTATTATAAGAAAAGTCTGTAAAATTTTAGAAAGGCTAAATAAGGTATACACCATAGATCTTACTTTATCTTATTTTATAGTCACTTTATTATACTTGGATTCTTATATTAAGCTTTCTTTTAGTGTGTGTGTGTGTCTGTGAGAAAGACAGACAGACAGAACGAGATAGAGAGCCTGTGTACAGGTCCCTGTGGAGACCAGAAAAGGGTGTCAGATTCCTTGGAATTGTGAGTGACCTGCCGCAGGTGCTGGGAACCCGACTCAGATCTTCTAGACCAGCAATCACTCCTAACAACTGAGACATCTCTCCAGCCCCATGTTCAGATTCTGTAGGGAAATTGGTACCTTACAAATGTACTTAATATTTCTCTAAGAAACTGTTTGACTCACGCAGGGATTACATTCTCAAGTTCTCTGATTAGTTGCAAGTTTCACTGACAAGAACTATATTCAGTAAAATCTAAGCATTAAAACTCCACAGAAGTTGTTCTTGTCTATGCATTGATCTTGGATGGTTAAGTTCGTTTCAGTTTGTCCCAAAAAACCAAAAAAAAAATCACTTGGGTTTCCTCTGACATTTGTAAGGCATATAATGGCTTTTTAACTACCAGACAAAGTGCTGCAAACCCATGCCTCAGCACTCAGGAAGCAGTTACAAGTCGTTCAAGACTAGCCTGGGCTACATAGTGAAACCCTGTAATAAAAACACAACCCCTCTATTATATAAAGTACTTATTGTTTGACAGTTGATTGAGTTTTTGTTTTTTTTTATGTTCATGCCTGATACCAGTGGAAGCCAGAAGACGTCAGAAACCCTGGAAACTGGAGTTACAGGCAGCTTGGTTGTGAGCCATCATTTGGGTGCTGGGTTAAATCTGCATCCTCTGGAAGAACCGACCATGCTCCTAACCCCTGAACTCTCTCTCTCCAGCCCACTGACTGCTAATTTCAGTCAATTGCCCCTTCTCTTGTTAAGAATAAAGAGCTCTTAGCCTCTATAAGGAAGCAACTGGAATCAGTGTTAAGACAAAAATGTAGTAACATAGTATCATCTGTCCAGAGTAGGATAAGACCATGATAACATGTAGAAAGGAAAGAAAAAAATAACATTTAGATACTCTGTTTCAAGATGTATCTGTTCACTGAATTCTACAGTCAGTGGTCTTGGCTCCTGGTGGTGTGTTCTAACCTGCATTTGTAGAGATCACACTGATTGTCTGAACTTCGAAAACAATAGAGGAAACGAAAGAGAAATATTTGGCTTGGCATCTCATTGAATGTGGGGAGAAAAGGACAAGCATAGAAGCTCAGATTCCAAATGGAGAGAGCAGATCTAGTGGTCCTCAGGGCTGGGCAATGATGGGAGCTCAAAAATAGATGATAGATAGATAGATAGATAGATAGATAGATAGATAGATAGATAGATATGATAATTGAATGGATGGATGGATGGATGGATGAATGGATGGATAGTAAGTAAAATAAATAAATAAATAAAAATAAACGCAGAGGCTACCTGTGAAGAGCAGCTCACCCAGGTGAGGATATCCCATTGTCAGAAGCAGCCCATGGCTAGGGTCTGGAATTCAGTGAGGTCAGAGTTAAAAATAAATACTGACTGTCTGCACTGAAAAGACAGCAGAATCCACGAAAGTGGGTGACATCTCCTAAGAAGGGATCTTCAAGAATCAGGACAGAACCTTGGACATGCTTCCACCAAGATGAGGGAGACCAGAGGAGAGCAACCACATTGACAGGAGTGGGAAACCAGGAGGGAGAATAATCATGTGCACGACCAAAGGAGGGAAGGGAGGAGTAACCGAATCAAAGAGCTGGAACGCAGCAGGAACAGTGGCGGCGAACACCTGCTCAAACTCGCCAAACGGCACTGCTGTTGTTTCCTGCAAAACAGTTTGGGGCTCGAGGATGAGATAAAATTCTCTCCCTAAAGGAGTCGTAGGTAGGAGGGGTTTTGTTCTTGTTATTTTGTGAACAATGTGAACTTTACTAGAGAAAAATAGTCACTAGAATGTTTGAAATATAAATAGCACCAGATAGGATGTAATGAATGAATGAATGAATAAAAACGTAAATAAAAGACCCTAACATATGAAGATGTTTTCATGCTATCTCGCAGTTCATCGAGATTAAGGGTTCGCTGTTGCAGAGTAGATGGGAAAAAGAGCATTGAACTTGAGACGCCCTGAATGTGGGATTTAGAATTCAGGCAACTTAGAATTGTGTTTGGAAAATATTCCAGGGAAAGCCTCCCGCAAGGCTCAGTTTAGGTGTCTGTAACTAGAGGTTGAGGCATCTGAACAACTTTCTGGAAGAATACTCAGGGAATCCTGTGGCTTACGGGTAACACGGCGCAAGTCTCAGATCTGAAGTCAAGGGGTGCCCTAAAAATCCCGGATGATACCTTTTTGTCAAAAGCCACATGCGCAGGAACAAACTCTGCAGGTGGGGCCTGCTTGAGTGGACCGTAGGTTAGGATGGGTGCCTTGTTGGCCAACTCATCTAGCTCAGCCTGAGACAGCTGGTTGTAGTAGAGCCGGTCTCCACCTATCCCCATGGTTGGACGTCGGACAACTGCATAGCCGTTCCTGTATCCAAGTGTCTGGCTTCTGTGGAATGCTGTTTTCTGAAGAAAAGGAGTATGCCGTTAGTAACCTCGGATAAATCTTTAAGTAAAACAACTGACTTCCTAAACTCCCATAACTTAAACTTTTGCTTTAAAAGTACATGAACCATGACCTTAGAAGGTCTGCTTTTCTGAAGTTCACCTGAAGCAACAGCTCTTCTTATTACATTGACACTGATACGCTCATATAAGTCTTTGAAAAGCAGCTTGGTGGCATATGTGTAAACACCCAGCAACCCTGTCCTTACTCACTGATTTTTAAAATACTTCCAAAATTATGGGAAAGAACAATATGCTTGAATCTGATCATAACAGTGACAAAGATGTGTGTGTGTGTGTGTATCTGTGTATGATACTAAAATGTTGGAAATGATCTAAACAACACACATGAAGAAGGAAGGGAATGATAGAATTTCACCTATGGCAGAATTAAAATGGTTTTAAATACCATGCAGCAGCCTAGTAAAGTATCTACAATTTATTAAGACAAAAAAAATAGAGCATCATATAAAATTATATAAATACACTATAATTATAAGCATACTAATTAGATTTGGTGAACATCGTAAATTAGGGGTTTCTAGATTATGTTCCTTTTCTGCCATCAATACATCTTGTTTGTTGTTAGAAATGGAAAAAAATTAGATAAAAGAAGAAAACAAAATTAAAATTAGATTAATTCCAGTGGGGTTTTTATGCTCTTTATGGGGTTACTTTCAAATTGTACACATGTAACATAGTTTACCTATTATGCATGCATGATTTACAAATAATCATAAACTCTATTAAGAATAGAAAGATTAACTTGACTATCCCCTAATTTCCTTGGAATCTAGCCTATCATTCCTCTCATCTTTTAAGATCGCTGTTACCATAAAAGGTTGAGTAGTAGGGACTGTTCTGGTAAAAGAGTATGGACCAAGAGCTTTCTTTGAGCGTCATGTGTTCTGGTTACAAGTCAGTTGGCAGGAACTGTCCCAGATGCATAAACACAGGACATAGAATAAGGTGTACTAGTTGGGCAGTGGGCATAGCTTCCACGTCCTCTTTGCAACCTCTAAAGGCAGAGGCAGTATCACTAGAGGCTGGGAGTATAGCTTCAAAGACCTAGGTTCAACTCCCAGCACCAAAACTGGATAGTAGGGCTGGGGTGGGAGTTAGCTTGGTAGATAAGGGTTACTCAGCACCAAGACTGATCGCATGAATTTGATCCTTGGAACCCACATTGTAGAAGGAGAAAACCAATTCCCAGATGTTGTCTAATGACCTCTACACACGGTTCTATGGCAGCCCCTCCTCAAACCATCCCACACAACATGAAATGAAACCAGCATCTGTAACTTCAGTTCATTTTCTTTGAGGTTAAAAGATGTCTCCAGCATCAGTCAACTATATCATGGGGCACCCCGAGCAAGGCATTCTCAGGCCTTCCCACTCTACATTCGGGTTCACTTTCTGGACACATTTTCTTTGGAGTTATGACATTCTTGTACTGGTGAAGATGAAGTTAGCAAGCTTTTTAAATTTCAAGGAAGAATAATTAGTTGGCAGCCATTCACTATACTTCATAGGAAGTATGTCCAAGACACTTCCTCTTTCCATATAAATATTTTAAGTCTGGCATTTCTATCCTCACTTCTATAATCTCACAAATCAACTCGACCTTTCTTTGTGGGTATCCATCAAGACCCAAATTCGGTTGTGGCTCGGCTTTGATATGAGGCGCTCATACCTGTGCACACGTGCACAAATAACACACACTCACCGTACCAAATGCTTAGGCTGGTGCTGCACAGCACATAACAATGTCAACCGTTTTTAAATCACATAAAATTTAAAAAGTTCATTGAAACAGAAAAATCTATGGCTCTGGCCAGACACCATATGCTAGACTTCTTTTAATCCAGCACTTGAGAAATGGCAGCTGGAGATCACTGTGAGTCTGAGGACAGGTTAGATTATACAGTGAACTTCAGGCTAGTTCTGGTTTAAAAAGAGTGAGACCCTGTCTCAAACAAACAAACAACAACAACAAAAAAGGAAACCTGCTTAATGTGTTTGTATCTTTAAAAAATGACCATGTTATATTTTAATACGGGACTAGAAGTCAGAATCTAATCTCTCACCACCTTTCAACTGAAATTGAAATTTGTGTCCCCTAGAAAACAAGTAGATGCAATAATTTTTCTTAAGAAAGGTGTGAGAAACATGTAAGAGTCCGAATCATTAAACTCTACAAATATGACTACCAGCTCACCTCCAGTCACCACCACCTAACCTTAATGTTGACTCTTCAAATATTTTTGTAACTCTGATGATTTTTTTTTAATGCAAATGCATTTGAGAATTGGGCGTGGGGGTGTAGCTCAATTGGTAGAGTGTTTGCCTGGCACTTACAAAGAGCTGTCTTTGGTGACCTGCCTGTAATCCCACACTTAGGAGCCCAGAGGATCAGTTCCAGATCAGCCCAGACTATATAGTGTGAAGCCAACCGGGACTGCTTGAGACCTGGTCTCAAAAGAGATGGATTAATAATTAACCTATGTTAAGACGAAACCAAGAACCCAAATGACTGTTTTTTGCTTGGCTTTGACAATAGGTGTTGTTCTTGTTGGGGTGGTTTGTTCTGAGCACGCGCGTGCTTGTACGTGTGTGTGTGTGTGTGTGTGTGTGTGTGTGTGTGTACGCACACATGCCTGCTTGCATGTATGTGGGAATACATATGGAAGACCAAATTGACATAGTAGGCTGCATCAGATAATGGCCAATCTAGCTAACTGGACATTCTAGCTAAGCTGCTTGCTTGGGTTCAGGTGGGTTCTAGCCAACCCCACTCCTCTCCCAAGAACAGCAAGTGCTTTATCCTCTGAACCACTTCCTGGCCTGGCTATTGCTTCCTTTTTATGAAGCTCTTATTCTGTCTGGTTTGGATCTGCTGTTGTTTGGAGATAAGGACTAGCTATGTAGCCCAGGCTAGACTCAAATTGGTCACCTTTATGCCTCAGCTTCCTGGAAGCTGACATCACGGATATGCATCACCACCCTGGACTTGTTTTTATTTCATTTCATCTAGACAATGAATAAAAACAGCCTGGACAAAGGAGTAAACTACAATCTGACTAGGAGCTCTGTGTGTTGGCATGCCTTTAATCCCAAACATTCTGGAGACCTAGGCGGATTGGTTTTCAAGTTCAAGGTCAGTCTAGGCTACAGACAAAATACCCCCCTCCACACACACACACAGTCTGAAAAAGGAATCCATGTATGTATGTATATATACATACATATATATCCATATATATAATTTAAAATACAGGTTACAGAAAAAGAAACACCAAGTGGTCCATGTGGTTAGGTGAGATGGGAGACAATACAAAGAGAGGAGGAAGATGGGAATGTTTTACAGAGAAAAAACGACAAGAAAACCAAGATGAGGGGCGGTGGGGGTGGAGGTTTCAATTCTAGGGAAGGCTGAAGCTGGAGATAAAAGTGACCCTTAACTCAGAAGGCCAGGGCCTGGGGACTGGGGGAGCAAGGGCGGGTAGACCCCGTCAGGAAAGGAGTGCATGGAAAGGATGCATACACATAGAAGGGGTGGGAGGCAGTAAGTTTGAGGATGCAGAAGAGGTGAGATCGATCAAGAATGAGGTTGCTGGGAGAGATGGTAGGAGAGGATGAAGGCGCTGAGTAGGGCTTGTGTGCAGCTGGGGAGAGGCCTGGAGATGACCTGGGGTAATTGGGCCAGAAGGCAGGTAGATGGGGCAGGAAAGTAAGAACAGGGCCGCGGTGAGGATCTGGGAGGGTGAGTGGACTACCAAGAGGCCGAGCAAAGTTGGCAGAGGCTGGGATGCGCGAGGACGGTGGAGCCTGAGGGATGAAGGAGAGCACAGGCGCGCCAAGTGGCTGGCCCTCACCGTGGAGTCCGTAAAGGACGAGCCCGGGAGAAAGGGTAGGCCGTGCACCGGGTTGGTCACCATCGCTGCCGTGCAGCTGCCGCCACGGTTGCCTTCTGCCGCTCGGGTTACCCTGGCAACAAACAGCAATCGCGGGCCTCTCCAGACTCCATGGTAACGCCAAACACACTAGTAGAGGGAGGGGAGAGGCGCCGGCAGAGGGCGGGTACTGATGTGTGGGAGGAGGCGGAGACCAGATCTGCGCCTGCGCACAGCACTACTGACGCTAAAGGCCACTGGACGTGGCTAATGGGTGTGACAGAGGCGGCTCCGCCTCTTTCTTTCCTGTCCCTTTCCTTTCTCCTCAGCCACGACTTCCTGGCTCCCAGAGGATGCAACCTCGGAGCGGTTTTTTATGCAAGGTTGATGCGCCTTGCTCGGCGCAGTGAGGTCTGGGATTGAACCACATCCTTTTAGATGAGTTACAAAGTAGAAGTTCTTTCTCTCTCCACGTTAGTCCTCCCAAGAGCTTAGACACCCTTTCTCAGCTCTGGGAAAAGAGCTGCTCTCCTAGTCCACACACAGTGTACAATGGTTGCTTCCCAGTGAAAGCGCTGAATACTTCAAACTCTTACTTTTGGGGCTGGGGCTGAGTATTAGATTATAATCGACTGCATTTCCGTTGCTCAGACTTGATCGGTGAACTCTTTGGAAGCCCCCATCTCCCCAGTCCCTTCACAACTTCCTGGTCCCCTCTCAGCTGTCTATCCATAGATCCCTACAGGTTGTGTGCTGAGGTCTCAGGACTTTACTGGGTATCTGTTGACTGAAAAGCTAGAGAATGCCTATCTTAGTCCCTGCTTTATAGCTATAGCATCGGTGATACATAAGAACCACAGAGGAATAGAGAACCTTCAAAGAGAGACCGAGTCACTAGAAAGAAGTAATTCAGGGGAGTGAAATATCATCAGTGTCATGTGTACAGCAAGGCATTTTCTGGACGACTTAATTTATTTTTTCTAAAAAAAAAATGTGACCCCCCCCCATTTCTGAAAGATCATCA
Source organism: Mastomys natalensis (assembly GCA_021653895.1). Classification (NCBI taxonomy): domain Eukaryota; kingdom Metazoa; phylum Chordata; class Mammalia; order Rodentia; family Muridae; genus Mastomys; species Mastomys natalensis. Next base: position 1,571,393 of record JAJTUV010000594.1, read on the forward strand.
AGAAAAGAAAGAAACCAAGAATCCATCAGCACAGAGAAGTTAAAAATAAAAGGGAAACCAAGATGCCCAGAGCTTTGTCTTGAATTTCCCAGGAGTCTGGTCTTTATAACATGTTTTCTGACCTAGGAATTTAGAGAAATGACAGAATAGTAAGCCTGGGGAGAAGACATATCTCAGCATCGTGGGTCACTTGATGCCACCAGTTCAGATGGCAGCTGTATTAGTCAGGGATCCCTAGAGGAACAGAACTGATAGAATGAATAAACACATACTGATTGATTTTGATCGTAGGTGCCAAAGTAGAGAGAGAAGCTCACCAAGATGCTAAGCCTTCATTTTCTGAGGGAGCAGAAGGGTCCAGCCTTCTTGGAAAAGGCTGGCACCCAGCTAGCTCACTCCGTTACTTCGTTCAAATATTATACAAGGTTAATTGGGGCTGGGAAGGTTCCAGCTACCAAAGTTCTCTTGCCCTTGCTTCCCCTGAGAGCAGACAACCCTTTTGACCACTGCTAGTCATAATCAAAAGTAAGAACTCCAGGTTTGCCGGAGTACCTTAGGACCAAGATTGGTGCAGCTTCAAGTTCTCACATAAGAGCAACTGCAGATTCTCTAGAGAGACAACATTTCCTCAGGTTTCAAACAGTCTCAAAAAAATTCTCAGCCTCTACTAATTGACCCAAACATAGCAAAGGCTTTGATGAAACATTTCACTTAAAGCCAGACAAAAAAGGTTTTACTATACCTTTTATTTAAAGCCAGACATACATTTACTGTACCTATCATCACAAACACACACACACACACACACACACACACGGAGACATGGACACACTGGGTTTTGATTTATTAGAGTGGCTTACAGGTTGTTATCCAACTAATCCAACAACAGCTGTCTACCAACCGAGGGTCCAAGAATTCAGTAGTTGTTCAGTCCACAAGGCTGGATGTCTTCAGTATATGCCAGCATCTCAAAGAAGTAGTCTCTGATGCTAGTGAAGGAAGGGACTTACTATAGTGGGAAAAAGCAGGCAGAGAGATCATGCTTCCTTCTTCTGTGTCTTTTACATAGGCTGCCAGCAGAAGGTGTGGCCCAGATTAAAGATGGATCTTCCCACCTCACGAGATCCTAAGGGTGTGTCTTCCCGATCCAAATTATTTAATTAGGAAAAAAATCCCTCACAAGTCTCCCCAGCCACTTGGGTTTTAGCGAATCCCAGATAGAGTCAAGTTGACAACCAAGAATATCTGCTTTGCCTTTATGATTTGCTTGTCACAGCAAATCATCCTGTGGGTGTCACTAGCTGGCATGAAGCTTCAGGGGCCAGGATAAGAATACAGTAAGTGACATCTAAAGTCATTACCAGACACTGTTACATCTACTCACAAAATTATTTCCCAGTACTTTTCCTTCCTCTATACTATTGTTCATTCTTGTCTATCTCCTCCTCTTCCTCCTCTTCTTCCTCCTTCACCTTCTTTTTTTCTTCTTTAGGGAGAGCATTTTATTATGTATTCTTTGCTGACCTTCTGGAATTCTCTATGAAGCCCAGACTTACGGAGATTGTCTCTGCCTTCTAACACTGGAATTAAAGGCGTGCCTGATGCAGCTGGCGGCGGGGCCTCCTTCTCCTGATCCTTCTCATCTGACAGTCTGCGTTGAGTGGTCCACCATACCCAGCTCTTGTCCCTTTTAAAAAAGAAAAACGTCTTCTTTTCTTTTCCTAGTGTACATTAGCTTAATAAGGAACTTGCCCTCAGTATTCAATTAAAACCCTCACTGAGGTGATCAGCATCGCGGCAGTTACTGAAAACTTTAAAAGCTCCCTCCCGCCAGTTGCACCTTACCGAGCCACTGACTAGGATGGTAACTGGAAGCATTAGTCATGATGAACATCTCAGCCCATTAGCATCCCACTCCTCAGTACCTCAATGTTGCTGGGTAGCCAGCATCAATGGTGAGTCATGATGAAACTCACCATGATAGGCTTAAACACTTGTGGGTCTACAGTCTCTCCATTCAAGTCAGTTCTCTTAAAGGAAACCCTAGGACACATAACGATTCTTAGGAGTCTTTCTGGCTGAACAGTCTGGCTACACTGGATCTAACTTCCCTGGTGTGTGCAAGGGGTTGGGGGAACTTGTGGGACGAGAAGGGTCAGTCACATCTGAGACTATCGCTCAGGAGGAATCTGTGTTTGAGGGGTGACTTCTATGTACTTTTCTTTCTGAGTGAATCCTACTAGTCAAAATAGTCAACAGAGTGTCTGTTATTTACTTTTGTACCACAGAAGTACATGGAGAGAGACAACTTCCGTGGTCTGTGGCCTTTAAAACTTGCTATCCATTCTGAGAGAGGAAATGCCAGACAGAGTCACTGCAGCGATTTGAATATGGTCTGTCCACTGTGGTGCTTATGTTGAGATGTAATTGCTATGGTGGTGGTGATCATGGTGTGTTAGGAGCCAACTCTTAGCCTAAAGTGGCTATCATCTTTGCAGCCATCTCAAGCCATATACCCTGACAAGAGACTTGTTTCCAACAGCCTGAAACAGCTGAGCACACTCTGATAAACATCTTGTTTTGCTGTTTAGTGCCGCCAGCAGCTAGGAGCACGTGGTCTCCACGCTGCTAGGCGCATGACGTAGTGCCTTCAGTTGAGCTTGCCCACGTGGGCAAGTCACGTGGTAAAGGGAAAAAATACCCAGGATTTCTTTTCAATAAAAGAGACCTGAGAGACTTGATTACACCCTTTGTCTTGTCTCCATCCTTTGTTTCTCTCGCCCCTCCGTCCCCACTCTCTCTTGCTAGGCCCTGACCCACAGACCGGAGCAGCAGTTACAAAGTAGCAGAACAGGCCGGCCATTACTAAGGAGCTGAAATGGCAGTTACTGAGGAGCTAGACAGACCGGGAGGCAGTTACAATGGTGGGGGTAGAAGGTTTTGTCTTTGAGGTGAATAGGTCATGAGGCAGCTGTCTCCTGAATGGATTAATGCCTTTGTCTGGTGAATGAGTTCTAACTAGTTATTATGAAAGAGTTGTTATGAAGCAAGGCACCTTATGTTTGCTTCTTCAACTTTCTAAGGACTAGTATGTGGCACATTAACACATAGTAGATGCAGACACCACATTCTTAGATTGTCCCAGCCTCCGGAGACTTGAAGTCACAGCAGAATTCTCTGTTCTATCTGGTGCGTGCTGGTACATGCCTAGGATCCCAGTACTTTGGAGAGTATAGCAACTTCGAGGCTGAACTAAGCTATACAGTGAGAGACTGTCTCAATAACCTAACCAAACCAAACCAAACAGCAAATGAGATAGAAAAACCGTAAGACCTGGAGGAAGGGGAGGGATGCTGTGGGATGCTGGCTTCAGGCATGACGTGGCCTTGCATTCATGAATGACAGGCGCTTTAATTTTTTTTGCACAAGACTTGTATAAAATTGGGCCAGTCAACACTCCATCACAGATGAAGAAGGAGCTCCTAAGACTGGAAGATGTCTTCTAGGGAACCCAATGGGACAGGGTTTGAAAAGTCCCCTCTAGGGACTATTGAATTCAATACCCATCAGTTCTTTGACTCTCTATACAGAACTGACTTCACAGTTTCCAATCCCCTGGCCTTCCTACTCTTCAGTTGCTAAATTCTTAGGACAAACTCCAAATGGCTGTGGCTGTGTCCTGGATTATCTTGGCAGTGATTTTTGCTGTCCTCCTCTTTTCTGCTGGACAAAAATAGCAGGTCTTGACTTCTGGATGGGACTGAGAGGGACAGCTGGCCAGTGGCCTGTCCCCAGAGTCCCCTCTCATGCCCATCCCATCATCCACATCATCTGGAGCATGTCCTCTTAAAAGAGGGCTGACCTTGCCAAGTGTCACACACCAGCGATCCCAGTACTCTGGAGGGGAGGCAAGAGGACCACAAAGGCCAGGCTATGGTAGTAGATTCCAGGATACGCAGTGTGCTGGCTAGTCTTATGTCACCTTGACACACACACTAGAGCTGTCTGAAAGGAGGGAACCTCAATTGAGAAAAACCCTCCATAAGATCCAGCTGTAAGGCATTTTCTTAATTAGTGTCTGATAGGGGAGGGCTCAGCCCATTGCTGGTGATGTCATTTCTAGGCTGGTGGTCCTGGTTCTATTAAAAAAAAAAAAAAAAGTAGGCTGAGCAAGCAAAAGGGAAGAAGCCAGTAAGAAGCACTCCTTCATGGCTTCTGTATCAGCTCCTGCCTCCAAGTTTTTGCCCTGTTTGACTTCCTGTCCTGACTTCCTTCGCTGATGGTCTGTGACCTACAAGTGTAAGCCAAATAAACCCTTTCCTCCCCAACTTGCTTTTAGTCCTGGTGTTTCATCCCAGCACAGTAACCCTAACTAAGACACACAGTAAGACCTGCCTTAAAAAAGGGGCGGCGGTTGGTAGGAGACGACATAATCTGTAAGTACTTGACAGGCTACCGTGAAGACCTGAGTTCAGATCTATAGGTATATACCTATGATGTTGTGAGGGTTTGTATATGCTCGGCCTAGGGAGTGGTACTATTAGAAGGTGTGGGCCTGTTGGAGTAGGTGTGGCCTTGTTATGGTAGGTATGTCATTGTGGATGTGGGCTTTAAGACCCTCATCCTAGCTGCTTGGAAGCCAGTGTTCTGCTAAGATGTAGAACTCTCAGCTCCTCCTGCACCATGCCTGCCTGGATGCTGCCATGTTTCCGCCTTGATGATAATGGACTGAACCTCTGAACCTGTAAGCCAGCCTTAATTAAGATAGAAGTCTAGAAATTAGATAAGAAAATTCTACCATCACCTACTGTAAGTTTGAATGCGAAGCCTATGGCTCACAGTTAACTGGGAGTTATTTCTCATTACCTCCGTGGAGGGTGGCTAGTCAGCTAAGTACTTTTACTAGTGTTGCGATAATGGTAATTATAGCAGCCAACATAAAGAAAGCTAGAATATCTGTGTCTAAACCTACAGTCAATATATAATGACCTCAAACAGGAAGCAAATTGCTGGTGTGGCTCAGACTATCCCCATTGTGGTGGTTTAAATAAGGATGGCCTCCTTCGGCTCATGTGTTTGAATGCTTAATCATCAGGAATTGGCGCTAGCTGAGAAGGATTATGAGGCGTGACCTTGTCGAGGAAGTGTCTCACTGAGGGTGGGCTTTGAGGTTTTAAAAGTCCAAGCAAGACAGGCCCCGTGTCTCTTTTTTCCTGCTGTCTGTGAATCTGAACATAGAACTTTCAGCTACTTCTCCAGTACTGTGTCTGGCTGCTTTTTTTTTTTTTTTTTTTTTTTTAATAAGAGTTGCCATGGTCATGGATGGTGTCTCTTCACAGCAGTAGAACACTAAACAAGACATCCGTGTACTCAAAATGTTATTTTCCACCCAAGTAACAAGAAACAGCATGAGAAATTTTGCCCAATTCAGTTAGGATTAGAACATGTACTTCTGAATGCGCAAAGAATCAAATGGCTTGCTGACATAAAACAGGGCCCCCTCCCACTGCAGGGTCAAAAAAAAAAAAAGTTGTCCCGAAGTATTGTTTGGTTTAAAAGCATTGTAATGCCTGAAGCCAGGGCTGATGATGAGGTACAGCTGTGATAAGAACTGATCCTATGAGTAAGGACGTTGATGCTGTTGTGGCTGGGGGGTTATAGTTATAGTAATAGAAGAGAGAAAATGGTTCAATAGATGCTCTGTTATGGGCTAGGCTTCCCACTAACAGTGAATATACAGTTCAGCTTGCACCTGTTCCTACTTTACCTATAGGGAGAAGTCAGAAATGCACGTTATTCATTTGAAGTAATGTTGTACCAGGAGCCCCAGTCACTCAAGGTGGCAATCAGTTACTGAAGCCACTATGAAATGATTATAACAAACTCATGAGCTGTAATGACAACATTGTACACTTAGTCACCACCTAATAGGCTCCTGATTGATCTAATTTTGCTTATATTAGGTGACTTATGGTAGTTCCTCCCCCCACCCCGCCTTGCCTCAAAAAGAAGCCATAAAGTCCCTTTATCTTAAGAATAATTATTCTCATATACCTATGTAAATGTAGGTATTACAGCTGAATAAGCATTAAACTATAAGTCTAAAGACAGAGGTTTAAGACATCAAGGAACCGTTGACTAGTAACTGCTTGCTAACTAAATATTTTTTTACCTTAATCCACTCACAGCTGTGAAAATTAAAGACCTTCCTCATTGAGCACTGGAGAGATATTGAAAACCTTGCTTCTTAAATGACTCTGGAGTAATGAAGCTTTCAACTGTACACACACACACACACACACACACACACACACACACACACGAGGAGAGAGAGAGAGAGAGAGAGAGAGGAGAGAGAGAGAGAGAGAGAGAATGAGAGAGAGATGGTTGTAAAGATGATGATACTAATATCGAATACACTTTGGGCTTCCAAATACGGACAGGAAAATGTTGGCTTTAAAACAACAGGGAATCCAGGTCTGTGATTCTAGCAATCAGGAAGCTGAGGCAGGAGGATGACAAGTTTACTATACTGAGTTGTATAGAGAGTTCAAGGCCAGCCTGAGGAACTTTATGGAATGGAGATGCCATTCCATTAAACTAAAGCTGGGATGTAGCTTCTTGGTAGGGAGCTTGCCTAGTGTGTGCAAACCTCTGGGTTCATTCCCAGGACTACAGGATCCTGCTCAGCATCCTGTCAAAAGTGCATAGGGAATGGCTTTGATGGCATCGGGAGAGCTGAAACTCTTCTTTCTTCCCTGTCACATATGTGCTATGGCATGGAAAAACAAAACAACAGATTGGATTCTTGTAGCCATAGTCTTACCCTAACTGGGTTATAAAGATTATGGGTGTTTGCATAAACTGAAGCCCAGGACCTTCTCAAGTCTTTTGTTCTCTCATATCTAAAATAAGATGAAAGGTAATACCCACTAATTGTTCTTGAGTTACAGAACTGTCTTGGTTTCTTTTTCTGTTACTGTGATTTTAAAAACAACAAAACACTCTGAAAAGGAGCGACTTAAGGGAAAAGATTTAAGTTCACGGTAGAGCCCCTCACAGCAGGGAAGACAGCAAGAGCTTCACGGTGTTGGTCACCTCACATCCAGAGTCAGGAAGCAGAGAGGGTGAGAACTGTGATGCTGTTCAACCCTGTCTCCATTTACACAATCCAGTCAGTATCCAAGGCAAGCAAGGAGCCAACCACGGTGGACAGGTTTTTCCACCTCAAATACAATCAGGCTAATGCCCCATGGCATGCCCGAGGGGCTATCTCCCAGGTGAGTCTAGATTTTTATCATTAACAATTAACACTAGCCATCACAGGGATAGTGTAGGATTAGTGTAAGTGTACAAGTGAGTGTGGCATTTCTATGTTATTCAGAAGACAATACAAGGTAATTTGGGCTTCCACCATGTGGAATGGACTCCACATTGGACACTAGAAATTAGACTCTGGTGCTCAGGTTTGGTAGCAAATCACTCTCACCAACCCCCAAACCAATGTATTTACATATACATACATACATACATACATACATACATACATACATACTACATACATACATACATACATTACATACATTACCTACATATACACACACATATATTATATAGTCATGGTTAGGATATAACTAGCGTTGGAGGTGTGGCCTTGTTGTGGTAGGTGTATCACTGTGGGTATGGGCTATAAGACAGACCCTCATCCTAGCTGCCTGGAAGTCAGTCTTCCTCTAGCAGCCTTCAGATGAAGATGTAGAATTCTCAGCTCCGCCTGCACCATGCCTGCCTGGATGCTGCCACGTTCCCACATTGATGATACTGGACTGAACCTCTGAACCTGTAAGCCAGTCCAATTAAATGTTGTCCTTATAAGACTTGCCTTGATAGTTTTGTGAAATCAGTGAGTAAGTTCCTCTGACTATATTGACACATCAAGCTCTTTCCTGAAATCTGTGCAATGAGAAGTCCTGGTGGAACCCCAGACAGGATGAAGTAGCTGGTTGGAGTAGTTGACATTTCCAAGACATGATATCTTGCTCTGCCAATGCATTCCAGATGGAAGGGACCTTAGAGATTAAAAGAACCATAAGCAACAGCCAACCAAAGACAGTGTGGACTCTGTTGGGACCTTGATGCAAACAATTAAACCTCATGTTAGCTAGTTATGACATTTGAAAAGTCATTGGAAATCAAATATTAGATATTTAATGATGTCAAGGAATTGGTTAGTATTTTAGACATGGTAGAAGTATTATGATCTTTACTTTGAAAACATTTCACCTTAGCCAAATATTGGATTCCTATAATCCTTGCACTGAGGCAGGTGGATTGCTACAAGTTCAAGGACAGCCTAGCCGAGGCTACATAGGAAATTCTAGGCCAATCTGGGTCACAGATAGCCAGTCACTCAGTCGCTGAATAAGTACAAAAGAAAACATTAAAAAAAAAACCCACATAGATAAAAAACAAGAAGAAATCTTCATCCTTTAAAAAAAACCAAGGAAGTATCTTAGGGGGAAAAATGCCTGATTTGCTTCAAAATACTATGTAAAGGGGTAAGGATGGGATGGCGATACAGATGAAATTAGACTATCAACAAGTGGATAATTGTTGACTTGATTGCCTAAGGATTCGTTATACACTTCTGATTTTGTCTATGTTGGAAGTTTCTCTATAATGCAAGAGTTGGAAGAGGAGAGGAGTAGGGGGAAGGAGGAAAAAGAAAAAGAAGAAGGGGGATAGGGGAAGGGAAGACAGACAACCTCTGAGCAAGACTGGAGAAGTAGATTCTGATTCTGAGCCAGGAGATGGTGGCACACGCCTTTGAAACCTTTAAAGCACTTGGAAGTCAGGGACAGGTGGGCCACCATGACTTTGAGGAGAGGGAGTTCTAGGACAATCAAAGCTACACACACACACACACACACACACACACACACAAACCCTGTCTGGGAAGAAAAAAAAAACATCCTGATTTTGTCACTCACTTGCCAGTTCTGTGACCTACTGGAAATTTGTTAACCTCGCCCTAGTTGCAAAATAATGGTGTAATACTAGCGAATGATAATAATAGCCATACTAATAAAAATCATAAAGTTGTTGAGAGCATAGAACGAGTCAGCACATGTCAGCTCTCTCGTTAATGGCATCTTGTAAGTGCAATGACTGTGGTAACCTTTGTCTGGTTGAGAATTCCGAATGGATAGTTTGAAGGGTGGCTGGAGACTGGGAAAGCTGTAGATGGTAAGATTAATGTAAAACTAAAACAAACACTAAAAAAAAAACCCACTAAAAACAAACGGGGAGGGGGCCTCATAGAAAGTATTTATTTACTTTTTTTGTGTATGGGTTTTTGCTTGCAGGAATGTCTGTGTGCCATGAGTGTACAGTTCTGAGGAGATCAGAAGAGGGCGCTGAATCCCTTGGAACTGGAGTTACAGGTGATTAGGAACCAGCCACCACGTGGGTGCTGGGAATTAAACATTGTGTGCTATCCATACTTTCATTTGTCATTACTTCCCTGTTTGGGGTGAGCAGACATTCACAGCTTCCCATGAACAGTGCCACACAATAGTACACACACACACACACACACACACACACACACGTACATGCTCAGGTATGTGACAGCCAGGAAACAACCTCAGGGATCACTCATGAGCTGTCTGTTTCATTTTGAAACAAGGTCTCTCTGTTGGAGATTGCTAACTAGGCTGACTGGCCAGGGAGCCCAAGGGTCCTCCGGTCTCCACCCCCTTTTCCCCCCATCCCCACCGACCCCACACACACCTTGCCTAGCACTGGGATTACAAGTGTTCAATATGGTACCCATTTTTAAAAACATGGGTTCTGGGGATTGAACTCAGATCTTTGGACTTGCACAGCAAAGTATCCCTTTGGCATACTTTTTGTGGAGCGCGACACAAAACAGTTGGGAATTAAGATGGGAAGGGAAAAGGCACGGTGAGGGTTCTCCTGTAGACTTGGGGACCACAGTGACAAAGGATGGGTAAGCAAGCCTGCCTGTGGTTTGGGGACCCCTGTTCCCTGCTACCTAGGAGAGTCTGTGATCACAGGAACTGGACACTAGGGAAAGAAATGTGGAAGAAACACAAGAATTTACTCAAGATACAGCAGAACTCCCTCTCTACCTCTATGTCTCTGGAAGGATGAAGCACATCTCCTTCCATACTGGTGGAGAGAAAGCCTTCCCAAACACAAAGATGCTCTGCTCTGGAGAGAGATGGTTGGGAGCCCAAGAGAGGGTACTGGCCTTTATGTAGAACCCACAGCATCCTGCTCATTGTGAAAGGGTGGGAGTTAACTGCCAACAGATCTGTTGAAGGCAAACAGCCCCAAGAGCCAAACTATGGTATTATCCCTATATCAGAATCAGACTCCAAGAGACAGTCCGTGAAACGTGTATTTCTTTAGCTGTCTTTAAGAAGTTGGCTCAGCCTGGAATAGTGCTCAAATCTACATGAATGAGGATGTGCTTACAGCATCGTGCCCCCTAAAGAAATATGGAGAGATCATTTTAGACCACTTGGTGGTTCTTTAAGCAGGTTTACGGTCTAGGTCTAGAATGTCTTTCTGGGGATTATAGCTGAATCCTGGCATGGAGTACGTATGGAATTTCATCTCCGGTATCAGCCAGCCCAGCAGTGTCACTCTGAGGGGAAGTGATCAGTGTGTGCAGACATGCACCAAGAACTGCACACAGAGGTTTGTTTTACTTACTGAGGGATGTAGGGGGAATCTACATCACACTCTCCTCTCAACTTAAAAGTTTTTCTAGTTCACACAGTGACATGGGGGAACATTTTTTTTTTCTATGTTCGCTTGATTCTGATGGGGAAGAATGGGAGCTTCGGATCCAAAGGCCTGAGTTTCTGGAAGATTCTGTTACCAAACCAGGTAGTCCTGTGTTAATTTATTTGATGTATGCCTCAATTCCTTATTGTAAAGTGGGGGCAATAAAAACAAAACTACCAACAGGCTTGTTATTGGGGGGCGGGGTGTGAAAGAAATTGAGAGAAAAACCCAGGATCAATCAAGTATCATATAAGCTCTTACTGTTATTTATAGACTCGCTGAAGATGTGTCATTCCGTGTCTGCCCAGAAAATTACCCAAAGTACAATTCAAATGTTAACGGAATGAAGCGATGCTCAAAGTGGAAGTATACTTTCTAGGAAGTGGAGCCCAGCATCCTGGGCAGTTTAAGAATACTCTGGGAACAATCTGCCACCACCACCCCCAAAGTGTGCCCACAGGAAGGCAAGAGCTTGCTGGGCCAGGCTCATGAATCAAAGAACTCAACAATAACCTGGTTTTATGTAAATGGAAGGAAATAGGATCATAATGAATAAGTGGTAATTTTAAAAAACTTAACAGCAACCGGAACTCCCCACCCCGTCATTTCCTGAAGTTACAATAAAGTCCCCATAAGGTCTTATGTGCTCCATCCTAGTCACCTTCCTCTGTTCTCACCAATCTCCTTTCTAAGCTGGCACACGTTGGACAAAACACAGCCAGTGTCCTCACCTCCCTTTCACCATTGATGGTCTGGGCAGTCACTCAATTGATAATGCTTTTGCCCAGCCATCAGAAAGCCCCAGATGTGTCCAGAATGCTGCATAAAACCATGCTTGGAAGCCCAAGTGTATGATCCCAGCACTCTGGAGTTGTAGGCAGCCGGACCAGAAGTTCCAGGTCCTTCTCAGCTACATAGCAATTCTGAAGCTAACCTGTGCTGCATGAGACTCTATGAAAACCACATAGGGGCTGGGGTGATGGCTCAGCTCTTAAGAGCTGATGGTGGCTCTTGCAAAGGACCCCAGGGTCAGTTCTCAGCACCCATGTGGTGGCTCAAGACCACCAGTCTTAGAAGATCCAGTACCCTTTTCTAGCTTCCATGGGCCCTATACAAATTGGAAGTACAGATATACTTAAAGGCAAAACACCACGCTCATAGAATAAACCAAAACCTGTATATTCAGCCCAGTGCTTCAGCCCACCCTCTTTCTTGTTCTATTTCCCCTGGCACCGACAACTTCCAACATACCAAATACTTCATTTACTCAAGTTTTCTATTTCTCTACAACTAAGGGGATTGTGTGTTTTCTTTGCTACTGGGTCCCAGGTATTAGAGCAAAGCCTGGTGCCAGGCAGTCCTAGTTGTTTGCCGATGACTATCAGTGGATTCACATAATGCAGTTCGCAGGCTGGGCTGGGTCCCAGCCAAAGGCTCTCTAGCACAGCTCTTGCTAGGCATTAAAGTCTGTGGAGGCATTTCATACAATTCTCTCAACAGGAGAGCCAGTGTGCCACCGTCTTTGTCTGCAAAACTGGTGTCATCAGGTATCGTAACGTCAGAAGGGAGTGTAATGGAGTTCTTGGTGTTCCTGTAAGCTGAACTGAAGACTGTTGATTTTGTACTTTATAAAATGAAAGTAGTCAGTTGCTTAAAATTCTTTAATTCCTTCCCCCGGCCCCAGGAAGTTTTTCATGGCATTATTAACGTACATTTCACGATTGAAAATGTTTGATAAAACCTTTTCCTTTTCTCCCCAAACATTTACGTTATTAAATGGGCCTATGGGTTCTCTTTTCTTCTCACTTTTCTACATTTTCTTCAATAATCAGATATTGCTTTAAAAAAAAAACCAAAACAACAAAACACCCACCTTTCTGCAGTCTACAAAATGGTTCCTTGAGAAACGGGAGAACCGTTGTAAAGCTCCATCCTTCTACTCTTAGCTCTTACCCTTCCGGGGAAGCCAATTGCTTGGGCAAGGGACAATCCCAGTGACATGTGAGGAGGATTTGGAATTAGGCAAGATTATCAGACAGCTTTCTCATGTAAGGATCCAACACTGATTTTCAAGAAACTCGGTGGATCTGACTTTGTGATCCACTCAGGCTGACCGTGAGGAAGACACAGTGTTCTCTTGGATAGCCAAGAACCGTGTGGAGTCAGCTCCCTTTAACCGCAAAAGAAACCTCACAGCCCACTGCCAGTTAGGAGAAGTTCGGGGACCGGAAGTTCCAGTGAGATTATGGAAGCTTCAGGCTGCGCGGGACCGTTTCGTACATACTGAAAAAGACTGCAGATATTTGGAGCTGGTGTTTCTGGCTTTGCTGGTCCCTGAAGTTTTCTGAAGGGAAAATATTTGACGTTACAATGAGTTCTTGAACCACCACCACCTTTCTCTCCTTCCCTCTAGATCGGCAGTTTTCAAGCAGTGGGTTGTGGCCCCTTTGGATCAAACGACCCTTTCACAAGGATGGATCACCGTCGGAAAACACAGATACTACAATTCATAACAGTACAAAATTACAGTTATGAAGTAGCAACGAAGATAATTCATGGTTTGGGGTCACCAAACATGAGACAATGTTTGGTTATGTCATTAGAAAAGTTGAGAGCCCTGCATCAATAGAAACCCGTTGGCCTTCCTTGTGTCATACTTACTTGGAAGCTCAAACGGATGTGAAGGGAAATATGGTGTGTTAAAACTTGATTCGGTCAGTCCTCTTGGCATCTTAAGATACCATGAACACATCTTCCAATAGGAGTCATGATACAACAAAACCCTCCACATTAGATATGCTAGCAAGCTTACTCTGTTTGATTTTCTTTTTCTAAACTAACAAATCAGACACATGAACTCTGGTGGAAAACTCACATCACTTTCGTGAGAGGACAGGTTCCTGAAAGTTCTATATTGCTTTTTGAAATCTCATTTTTATATTCCAAATAATGTAGGCCATCAATGCAAAAGTCCGTGGTCTTTAGGAATATCTATGTAATTTATTGAAATCCGCAGAGAAATCAACTCCACATTTCTTCGAAGGGTAGTTTGTTCTGCCTACAAGTAGAGAAATTCGCAGTAGACTTATTTTTGAAGGTTTTTATTTCTTCCTAGTTTTAGATGGATGTAGTTAGGGTTCAACCTCTTGAATCTGGCAGTGTCAGGCTAAATAAAAAACTCCAGTTTTAGAATGAGCTTTGGGTCCTGGCAGCCCTTGAAGTCAAGGAGTCAAAGAAGCTAGCTTTCTTTACATTATTAACACGACAAAAATCCATATACAAAATCTGTTTAATGATTATTCACGTAAGTAGGTTTATAGAGACAGAAATAATCCCACACTTTTTCTTTAACCAAACAAAACACAGTTCTAGCGGCGAAGCCTTGACAAGAGAGCACTAAGACAACATCGCCCTCTGGAGGATCCAGGTGGAACTACAGAGCAGTAACCAAACAATTGGAGGGCGACAGAAACAGGGCTACATACACCGCTCTCCTGTAAAGGGCTCTGAACTCTGTTTCAAGCTTCCAGTCCATGGCTTGCGCTACTGTTATTGAGAGACTTAAGAGCTGAAATTGTAAACTGACATCTTTAAGAACTTTAAATTTTGTTTATTAGAATTGAATGTGGTGGTGGTGCAGCCTGTAATCCTAGCTCCTTGGCCGACTGCGACGGGAGAAACAATTGGAATCCAGGCCAGCCTGGGAAACACAGTGAGGTCCATCTCAAACAAAACAAACACCTCAAACCAGAAACAATAAAAACAGCCTTCACCGGCAAACAAAAGTCAGGATTCTGAAATGAGAAAACAAGGCACCCCCAAATGCATCTTGTGGGCCCCTCTTCTTGATCTAGGTAGGGCCTTATATCAACCCACAAGAATTTTATTCACGAGAAAGTGTAAATGACTGATAGGTTAATTTTATCAGAGGCGTTTACATATTAATGCTTGAAGGTCTTAATAAGAGAGACAACAACCAAAATTTCTAGTTTTAGAGAGCAAGATAGCTATCTCCCTTATATCTCTCTTTTTTTTTTTTTTTACATTATGCTGATTTTGCAGGGTGGCAAGCCCCACCATTGTAAATCAAGAAGCATGCATACTCCTTTTTACAATTCTTAGTTGTTACTTTTAAACTATCCTAGTCTTTACCATACTGATAAGCTCATTTAGATGACACTGTTTGAGGAATCTGAAGAGTTAAAAATCACCCATTTTTGTGTATGCATTTGTAAAGGCATTGCCATTATTCCAATTAGATACTGGTGTTTTCAGGGAAGATCACAGTCCCCCACCTAATGCCCCCCCCCAATATCTATTATAAATACACTGTTCCTTAGCCTGGGGTGTAGGTCAACGGGGAAACTCATTTACCACGTCTGAAGTCTTGGTTCAAGTCCCAACTCCATAGAAATCACTTTCTTTTTTTCTTTCTTGACAGTTCCCAAATCAGTTGTTAGCAATATTTGTATAATTAAACTAGAAACTGAACGCCAGTATCTCACATTTTACACTTATGGTATCACGGATCCGTGAGGAACAGAGTCAGCTTGACACTGGGCTGCAGGACCATTGAAAGACACAGCTCTCTGTCCACACGGCCGAGCATGGTGGTGCTCATCTTTAGCCCTGTCACCTGGAGGCAGAGACAGGTTGCTCTCTAGAGTTCAAGGTCAGCCTGGTCTACATAAGGATTTTCAGGCCAGTCTGGGTTATACCGTGAGATCTGATCAAGAAAGAAAGAAAGAAAGAAAGAAAGAAAAAGAAAGAAAGAAAGAAAGAAAGAAAGAAAGAAAGAAAGAAAGAAAGGAGAATAAACTCTTTGTTCACAGACACCACCACAAGAACACCTTCCTCTTCCCTTCCCTCTTTCACATTTCCCACCAACTTTTAAAAGAATCTTTGAATCCATAACAACAGAATTTCTAGCACTTTCTGGTTCCCATTTTAAATAGACCCTCTACTTGAAGCATTTACACATACGCACCCAACCAGCCTTTGTTCAATTCAGACCAGTCCAGTTTTGATAACTTTCCTTGGCATGAACTTGACCTAGACAACCGGAACCTTGGATCACTTGGCTAGCATAGACGTCCATCTTCCTGACTGAATGAACAAGACACCTATCTAATAAAACAGTGCAGGAGACATATGCTCTCTTGAAGGCAGTAGGGATACTTCTGTTGACCCCTCCTCCAAATACAGATTAATAGTTGATTAACAAGCCACTCTAGCTTTCTGGGGTTCCTTTTTTTTTTTTTTTTGCTTGTCCCAATAACTCAAAACAGAACATTCCATGTGTATATATATTAAAATAAAGAGTTTAGACATTCCCATGTGTAAGGCACAAAAGTCACAAATCACTCACAAAAAAAAAAAAAAGGATAGAAAACAAAGGTTTTAAGACTAGCAAGTGACCTAATAGTTGAGGAGGTTCATTAATCTGGAGTTGAAAACTTTAGCTTCCCTTTGTTAGTACACAGGGACCTTATACTGATCGGGAAAGCAGCCTGTGAGTACAAGGCATCTCAGCCCTTCCTCAACCACAGCCTCCTTCACTGGATTCACACAGAAGACGGTCCTCAGGGAGAGCTGTGTGGCCAAAGCACATCAGCAGCAAGCACGGTCCCTCACATCAGCCACTGGCAGCAATATCACAAACAGTGCGTTTGGCCATCAGGTGCCTCGTTCTTACTCAACGGACCTTCAGGGGCCAACGACAGTGAGTACACATGTAACCGTCCTAGGACCCACTTTAAGGTTTCTTCTCAATGGAACTGCCTGTTTGAGGAGCCTGAACTGGGGGTAGCTAGGTTGGTCCGTCATGGGACAGCATCTAACAGAAACTTGAACCTTGGATCTTAGGATCCGCTTGAAATAATTAGCTTTCTCGAAGAACTTTAGAGCCATGCTTTTTAAAAGAGTCTGTTCAAACCTTCAGACAATCAATCTCCTGACTTGCAAGACAACCCTAGACGGCTCGCAGTTAATACTGCAGTCCACAGATATGAACTAGAAGGGACCCTTGGGCAGCAAACAGGCAAGGATATCATGTTTGCTGGCTGGGTCTCCGGCTTGGCACTGTTCAGTCTGTCGGTGTTTCTGTATTACATGAGAATCAGCTTCCTGAATGTTCACATGGCTCCAAGCATTTTCCTGGAAGTGTAATAGCTTCGGGATTCTTTATGTTACCATGCAGACTAGAGATGAGAACAGTAGTACTTCAGGCAAATGAGCCAGCTAATTGGTTATCCTGAGAGAAGAGCCAGAGGTGCAGTGGTGGAGACCAGAAACCAGATAAATTCAATAGTCCATTCTGTCTAAGAGTTTCAAAGAATCATCTTGGAGATTCTGATTTTTTTTTCCACCCTAGACAATCTGAAATCCTGATAAGAAGACAGAGTCCACGGGTCAGTTTACACAGATACCAAGACCAGCAGCGGAGGATGGCTGTTCTGTTCGGGTGAAGAACGGCCAATATTCTTGGCAGTCCGGTTTGATTATCTGTCTAGTTTCAGGACTCGGCTTTGGAAGCCACAACCAGAATTCTGCTCACTGTTCATGCGTGAGGACGGTTCTCCTTAGTCTGGGATCTCATGAATCTTAGCCAAGATCTCTTCCCAAACAAGGCTATAACCCAGACACAAAAATGAATGCTCCGTTTTATAACTCTCAAATGGCCTGCATTTGAAATTCCATAGTCATACTATGCCTTTGAAAATACATAATAACCTTTTTTTTTTTTTTCTTTGAGATAGGGTATCATGTATCAAAGGCTAGCCTTGAACTCACTATGTGTCGGAGGATGACCTAGAATTTCTGATTCTCCTGCCTCTGCCTCCTTGGATGCTACTATCCTGGCTTTTGTGGCACTGGGGATCAAACCCTGGCTTCCTGCATGCTATGTAAGCACTCTCTACCAATTGAGTTTCATCCTCAGCCCGTAATACATATTAATTTTTTTTTTTTTTTTTAAAATCAAGCCTTAAAAATAAAAAGTCAACTTCTATTATTGGGTCAAGTTTTCTCCAAGTCACAGTAACCCCGCCTCCACACCTTCCCTCATTGGCTGACCTCAGGAGTCTTTCTTAGTCAGTCTGTCCTTCACCTTGTGCCTCAGGAGGGAGGCGGTGACCCCACTGCATGCAGCTAAAAAGAAAAAGGAGAGACAGGCTGTGTAGACAGACAGGGGACCATGGCGCTGGAAGAAGATCTCATGGCGTCCCTGGTAGTCCAGAAGAATGGCCTCCAGTTGGGAGAGCGTGCAGATGGAAAGGAAGGCGTGGAAGATTTGATGTCCATGGCCCACAATGTCACAGGAACCGGGAAAGTACTTCTCCGGTACAGGGCATGAGAAGAAGTACGCGCTGACAAGGAAGAAGAGGATCTGGAGGGTGTGGTACCAGGCCGCCTGCTCCTGGCAACCGGCCAGGTGGCAGAGAGCCACGCGGTGTGCCACGGGGCTGATGTCTAGGACGAAGGCCAGCCCTGCTGGTACCACTTGACAGATCTTCCGCATAACTGGATAAGGCCGTCGGTAGCGATACTTGGCGTAGCAACAGCCGGCGCAGGATAGCCAGCCACAGAAAGCCGCCGCCGGCAGGAAGAAAAGCCAGAACCGCTCATACCAGGCCTGGTCGGAGCTATAGAAAAAGTGAGCCAATGCACTGCCATACTGGTAGACGCTGACCCCGACGTAGTCTACAAAGTAAAAAGTGTAGTGGGACAGCTCTGACTTGGACTGCAGCAGGTGGGCCAAGAGGCTGCAGGTGAGGTAAGTGATTGACGACAGGATAAAGAGGAGTAAGGGTAGAGTGTGGGGGGAGGCCCACTGCAATGCCCCTGCCTCCACAAAGGCCCAGAATCTCAAAAGAACCGCCAGGGCCGCCAGCAAGTGGGTCCAGACGTTGACCACCTCGTTGTGCTTCTGAAAGAGGCTGAAGAAGTAGTAACGCCACTCGTGCCCCGTGGGGCGGTAGCCCGCGTGGATGTACGGCTCCCTAAAGAGCTGGGGCACGTCGGTTTCTGGAACGGTGCATGGCATCTTGGGGAGCCCTTCTTCCAGAATCTTGGGCAGACGGCGCAGCTGCTGCCCGCTCACAGACAGGGTGCTCAGGCGCTCCAGGATGGCGGTCGTCATGGTAGCAGTGGTCCCCGGGCTTCTCAGGGCTCAGTAGGACAACCTGAAGGAAAGAGAGGAACACTTAGAGACAAATGCAGCTATGTTGGCCAAGTAACTATATCTTTTCATAATGGAGCACGGCTTGCTCAGACAACCCGGGAAGCAACGGAATTCCAGATGGGTTCTCTGCGCCTCATTTTCTTTATCTGTACTGTAGAGTTGCAGCATCCTCCGTCACTGTGGCAGCATTCGGACTCCTTGGTTACTATTCTCTACAGTGTGAGGGAGAGGCATCTCTTGTATAACGGCTGTGGTAGTCCCGCATGACTCAGTATTAAGAGCTAAGGATACCTAGAAAGTAAAGACCACTACGTTCCCTAGTTACTACTTAAATGGAATCAATCAGTTGTCCTTGGATTATTAAGTGGATTAAAATAAAAGAGTAATTTTCAGTTGGGAATGATGGCATATGCCTATAATCCCAGTACTCTGAAGGCTGTCAGTTGGAGACCAGGATGAGTTCCACAACTCAAGGTCACCTGCGCTATTTAGCCGTGTCTTATCGATTGATAACAAACAAAAACAAACAAACAAACAGGCAGACAAATAGTGAGTTCCAGAACAGCCAGGGCTGTTACACAGAGAAACCCTGTCTCGAAAAGCCAAAAGTAAACAAACAAACAAACACGGAATCTATTTCTCCGGCACCCACCTAATCTGAAACTATTCACTAATATTCCTGGAAACTTTAAAATCTAAGGCAAGTAATTGGCAGGCAGATTATTTACCAGTGAGATTTGGAAAAAGCAGTGCATACTGTGGAGTATCTGGGCAGTGTAAAGTTGTCACTGCTTGAAAAACAAACGTGTTGGGTATGTTGGTAGCCATCTGCAAAGCCTGGTCGTGTTCCAGGCCTGTTACTGCAGTGAGCCCTCTAAGTGGGTCAGTCACAGAAGCCCAGGCACATGGATCCCTCTGCTGGCTGACAGTGGAACTACAGCTTAGCTTTTTCTTCTGTTTTTAGATGAATGTATTCTGCTGTTTTCTTTCATTCTTCAAAATGAAAACATGTATTTGGTTTTATAAGTGTGTGTGTGTGTGTGTATGTGTGTGTGCGCGTGTGTGTGTGTGTGTGGTGTGTGTGTGTGTGTGTGTGTGTGTGCTCGAGAGAGAGCCATGGCACATCTGTAGAGATCAGAGGACAACTGGAGGAATTATCTCTCTCCCTCTTTCTGTCTCGTAGGCTCCAGGGATCAAATCCACATGGTCAGATTTATAGTTAGGGGTCTTTACCAGCTAAACCCTCTCAACACCTCTTTTCTAGGTCATTTTCTTAGTTCTGTACTTTCTGCCTGACCACGTCCATAATATGCTTACCTTTAATGCCTGTGTCAAAACATTCCTTCAACAGAGGAAGTAAAAACATGGCCTAATATATATATATATAGTTATAACTAAAGTCTGATTTCAGAGACTGCTCTATTTTTTCGTTAGCTGGTGCTGAGGGAAGCAAGTAGCTTGGAATTTGCCTCTCCTGGATCACTACGTCCATACATGATGAATTTCAGGATTCTGAAATGCTTGCATATAACTTAGGATTTCTAGGCGTTGATTCAGCCAGGTGCACACAAGACTTATATCATAAATTGGATGGATTTTCATGTGCATTCGCTGAGTAAAATGCGTTTCAACACATAGGCATTTTCTGTGTCTTTTATTTTCTAAGCTTTTTTTTTTTTTTCCCCTGAAGAAACTTAAATTCTTGCTTTATCTAAATGGCCCCCTTCTTCCAAAGGTCCTCAACCAAAGGGGATACAACAAGTGTTGCTCAGAAAGTGTAGCCTCGTGGCTTTCCATTTTTTAATGCAGAAAGAAAAATACCCTGACCAATACAGTGCAAATGCTCATGGAAAACCATCGGACTGAGCACAGGGACCCCAATGGAGGAGTTAGGGGAAGGACTGAAGGAGCTGAAGGGGCCTTATCTGCATCAATGGGAGGAGAGGAGGCCTTGGTCCTATGAAGGCTCGATGCCCCAGGGTAGAGGAATGCTAGAGCGGTGAGGTGGGAGTTGGTGGTGAGGGAGCACCCTCATAGAAGCAGGGTAAGGGGGTGATGGGATAGGGGGTTTGCAGAAGGGAAACCGGGAAAGGGGATAACATTTGAAATGTAAATAAATAAAGTATCTAATTAAAAAGAAAGAAAAAATATCTAGTAAGGTCTTTTTAAAAAAAAAAGTCAGGAATAAAAAGAATAAAAATATAAAAATGCAAAAGAAGTTGAGGACAACCTTGAGCTAAGCCCTAGTTTTGCTGTTACTTGAATGGTCAGCAAGAACTTTACAGGTCTCTCAGTTTCTTTCTCTATAGAATGAGGGTAAGAATTTTACCTGTTGTGTACGTTGTTGTGATGTCTAAGTTGCCTGGTCTGAGAGAAGGTGATCAGTAAGTGTTAAGTAGTTCTGGGTTGGGGTCTGTGTTAGGCAGTAGGGATACAATGGCCAAAAAGAGGGGCTACTTACCTTTGTAGAGATTAGTGTCTGTAGTGTTCCATAGATAGATAGGTAGTGGGATTATGACAGAGAGGTGCAGCCCTCGCTCCAGCTGAGGCGCGCAATGACACGAGGGGTCTCTGCAAGCAAGCAGGGAGGGAGAGCTGGCAGATAAGGTACTTCAAGTGGTTCAGTCAGGACCTGAGGAACTCCTGAAAGAAAAACAAACCGATGAAACAAAATGTAAGACCTCGGGCAGAGAACAGATAATTTACGAAGTCATTTTATTTTATGAGTATGTGTGTTGTATGTGTGGTTTATTTGATGCTTTGCCTGCATGGGCATGTATGCACCACACATGTGCCTGGGTCCAGGGGAGCTCAGAAGAGAGTGTGGCTCCTCTGGAACTGGACTTACAAATGGGTGGTCTCTACAAGACTGACAAGCGCTCTAACCAATGGACTATCTCTTCAACACCTAGGCTTTTTGTTGTTGTTGTTGTTATAAGACAGGGTTGTGTTTTTTAACTCAGGCTAGCCCTTGAACACATGAAACTCTTACTTCAGCATCCCAATTCCCATTCCACCATGTCCTGCAACTTGAAGAACTTTTTAGTCACAAATCCAGAAACCGCAATCAGAGTGGACTCCTCTGTATGGCACTGGCAGAGAGACATGAGCTCCAGCCCTGAACACTGCTGTCACAGTCATATGCCTCTAGCCTGCAATCCCCTCATCTATGAAATAGTTGATGAGAAGCTGCCTTGTACACTGAAGTAAGATCTACAGAACAGAAAGCCTGGAGAGTAGTTGACAAGATGCTTGGTTCTAAACCCAATAGCTCCCTTGCTTTTATTAGTGTCGTAACTTATTTGAGATGCAAGCACGTGGTTTGTGCGTACCTTGTTCTTCTATCGTGGCATTCATCACCCTGTGTCCACTTAGCCAGTGCCCATCAAACACACACAACACACACACACACACACACACACACACACACACACACACCACAAACCGTAGTATTGTGCTGAGATACTGAACTAAGGGCTCAACATAGAAACTGAAGGTACCAAGACAAAAACAAGGATTACAGAATATACCAGAAAGAGAAACACAGAAAAAGACAATATAGAAGAAAGTAGTTATTAGGATATCTTCATTCATCTAAAACTAGAAAGAAGAAAGAAAGAAAGAAAGAAAGAAAGGAGGGAAGGGAGGGAGGAGAGGAGGGAGGGAGGGAGGGAGGAGGGAGGGAGGGAGGGAGGGAGGAGGAGGAGGAGAGGGAAGAAAAGCAGCTAGCTACTTGGTGTGTCCACCATTGGACCAAGCAGAGAGATCACAGTGCCTGGGCTTCGATGCTGAGCTTGAGGAGACATCTACAGGATGAGCCTGGGAGACAGGATGACCTTTCACTATGTCCTGCTGCCGTTAGCAACATCTTTTCTGGGAGATGCTGGGTTTTATGGAACTCTGTTGTTCAGACACAGGCTCCTGCTATCTCTCTTGTAAAGCAGGTAAGAAAAGGAGATGAAGGCGTGGAGAGATGGATATTATTTAAGAGCTTGCTGCTTTTTCAGAGGACCTGAGTTTGGCTCCCAGTCCCCACCTCAGGCCGCTCATAACTACCTGTGACACTGTTCCAGGGGATCTAGTGACCTCCTTTGGCCTCTGTAGCTACCTGTGCACGTGCACCACACAGACATACACACATATGCATAAGTAAAAATAATTTTTTTTTAAAAAGAAATGAAATGACTTCCATTCCAATTTTATGGTTGGGAGATACTGAAGATAGGAAGCTGTGCAGAAAGACACTGGGCAAGCAGGCTCCAACTCAGATACCTCAGTAGGACATTTTCATAGTGTTGAGAAACTCACACCAATCACATCCAGTTCTGTACCCAGAGGTAAATGATACAGTACTTCACAAATCCACCCTTCCCATCTTCCTATCCTCTCAGATGGGATATCTATTCAGCGAGTCCCTATGACCCAATGATGTCACAATTTCTAAAGACTAAAACTTTAGGGTTTGGTTAATGGGTAGAATGGAGTATTATTCAGTTCTGAGAACTAATGGTTGTCAGTCTGCTCTGAGAGAGAAGATGGTGAGGCTGCCCACTTCCTGGTCTTCAAACAGATACAGATACAGAGGCTGTTATTACAGCTCCTCCAGTCTTCAAACTGACTCATGCTCCTTTTTGACTGTATGCTGAATTTCTACTAAAATTGGGGATTTTTACTTTGCTCTTGCAGAAAACTAGGGAGAGGTTTATGGAATTAAGAAGCAGAAATGGGGAAGACTGGGCTGGAGAGATGGCTCAACGGCTAAGAGTGTTGACTGCTCTTCAGAGGTCCTGAGTTCAATTTGCAGCAACTGCATGGTGGCTCATAACCATCTGTAATGGGAACTGATGCCCTCTTCTGGTGTGTCTGAAGACAGCTACAATGTACTCAGATACATAAGCTAAATAAATAATTCTTTACAAGAATGAAAAGAAAGGGATAAGATCAAAGGAATATTAACTTCAATTTCAAAGGAACACACATACACACACACGCCCATGTATGCACGCATACATGTACACACACACAGCAAAATAACCATTTCCTATGCAAATTAGATGTTTAAATGCAGCCACCTCAGTTGTTGTATCTCCTTCATAAATCTCTGTGTTGTGTACCTGAGACTGAATCCTGGTTATCCAGCAATAATGCTGCCATTATATAACCCAGAACATAATTTCTTAAATGCTTCAGCAATTTGGGGGGTCTTAAAGATCTAGTTGTCTTTCTAATGACTGGATAGGCTTACATTTTCCTTTGGGGGTTTAGGGGTATGAAATTCTAAGCTCCGTCAGAAAGACAGGGTACTATTTCACTGTTCTTTCCTTAGTAAGTACCTCCTTGTCTGATAGGAGATCCTCCCTTGAGAGTAACCAACAAAACCACAGTCATAACGAACACTCAATGCTGTTTTGTTTAAAAAAAAAAAAAAAAAAAAAAACCACTAACTCCTTATCATTGCCTACAAGGAAGCTGATTGCAAGATGAAAGTGTGACATCGCTGCCTTTGTGGTAGATCTGTCGCCTTTACTTTGGGACAGTTTCCTGTGTCTGAAGTCTGTACATGCACATTAACCACTCAGAGTGTCTGCCCAACCTGTCTCATCTTCTTTCAAGGTTAAGACACAGAGGCAAGTTACTGTCCTAAACCTGCAGTTACTTTTAATTCCAGGACAGCCAAAAGGACTTTATGGGACTGACCACTTTCTTATCCCAAAGGAATTATCCAGGATATAACAGAGCACCATATCATGTGGAAAACTAGATTCATCCCTTCAAGAAATAAGGACTTCTTCAGAGCACCTCAAAGAGGCAGAACTGAATCTATGATCAACCAGGCCACACCTAAATGGGGATGGCTCATTTATGACTATGTCTTACTCTTCTGCCTTGGTTCTTGTTCTAGTCAACCTAGATCTCATGTCAGTGACTTGAAGTCTAACTTCGGAGTCCCTAGACTCATTGTTTGTTCCTCTTCCCAATGGGTTGAGTAAATCCCCCCCCCTCTATTTTCACCATCACTTGAGACTTTACTTGGCATATTGGGATAGATCAGTAAACCCAACTCGTCATGGATACTGGAGCTTGCTCGCACTTTAGTGTTTATACTCCAGTTATGTAGTCATGGCAATGAGTTATAATTCTTATTAACACTAAATTCCTAAGACACTGTCTGGTGGAGCCTCGATATCTTACTCAGTGGTCTTTATTTTCATCGAGCCAGAATGGACATTGCTTGTAGAAGGAGGGCGTCTTAGGGCCAGCTGTAAAGTTTGAGCCCATTTTGAATTTTGACATCTCAGTATACAGATACAGTACAGTACTTTCATATTCCTAGTGGCTGTTCTGAGCAAAGCCCTATACCTCACTCCTGACTTCTTCCTTACCTACTCCTTCCTATGATGTGGTTAGCACCTAATCAAGATACCATCTCAGAATGACATCCCTTGTACAGACTCACTCAGCTGCCCTCTTTCCGCTAGACAGCTGCGAGTTCAATCCTCAAGACCCCTCTTCAAACAGAGAAGCTCTCAAGTCAGTCATTTTGGCCAATGAGAACTTTCCTATAACAGCAAGTAGCCTACTCCAGACTCCAGTCCACAGAGGAAGATTAAAGCGAGACCCCTTTCCTCAAAAGACTTATTCCAAAGAGATAATTCTGCAGTCCATATCACTGGTTAGCTCAAAATCAAATGTAGAATGAGGCCCAAACTAATCTCTATGGAACAGACTAGTATAGGCCAGTCTTGAGGAAACAGATTGGTGTTAGGTCTAGAAGGCTACAAAGGGACAAAATATGAACAGAGGGGTGATGTGACTTCTTGGTGGGTCTATAGCAGAGGGACTGTTTGGGAGTAATACGAGAGGGAATGGGGTACGAGTAGTGACATCAGTGAGAGATGATGTTCAGTATTATAGAAGGAGAATGGAGGTTGTGCCAAGAGAGATGACCCAGGCAGTACCTGAATAGCAGAAGGATCAAGAGTTCGAGGACATACTTGGCCACATTGTGAGATGTTGTCTCAAGGCAAACAAAACAGCAATGGAAGTAAATGCAGGAAGGAAGCAGTTCTGTCCCCTTTCAGCAAGTTCCAGTGCTTATCTCCCCTGAGTATGAGAGATTCCCACTGTCACTCCCGGTTCTTTCTCTCACCATCCTCATCAACTACAGCGGACCCAGAAGCCACCATGAACATCTTCATCCCTCCTTTCACTCCCGTTCTTCTCCCAGGCCCTTAACTTCAGCTACTATCTATACTAGAAAATCCTCCAAATATACCTTTGGCTAGAGCATCCCTGAGATGGGGGTTTTAATAACCAACTGCTCTAAAAGCGTCCAGCTGAATGTGGCATAGGCCGTTCAAAGTCACCATCTTTAAACATCCTCAGTCCAGACTTGCTCCTTCCCGCATCTCAGGACATCCAGATCTACTGGCTTCAGCACATCATCTGTAGAATCCATGTGCTCTTTGCATTTCTGCTTCCTCTCTTTAACTCACAACTGTAGCAATAACTTCCATTATAACAACATCAGCCCCACAAGTATCCTTTCTTCTGTTAGTAAGCATCTTCTGCCTCACACCCTCAATCTTCAATATGGTCTCCACCCACTTCCTGGTGATAGTGAAAATGGAACTCTGTCGTCTTGTTTTCTGCGAATGCCCACTTGTTTACAATGCAAACTCTATGCCTTGTCTTTCAGACTGGGTCTTTCTCAGTGGACTTAGCTTACACTTTATCCCCTGAAACTACACCCCCAAGCAATATCAATGGTCTGGAGTCTGGATCCTAGCAATGAATTATCTTCCAGTGTCCAGCAGTCTCCATCTCCCATGACTGCAACCTTACTATGTTCTAACCATTCAAGTCCAGCTCACTCTCCCAGAAAAAGTCCTTCCTCATGAGGTGTGCCTAAGTAATGGCTTTGCCTACTTCTGGAAGTATCCAGTTTTGCTTTCTTTACTCATGTCTCTCCTGAACATGATCATTGATGGACTCTACCCACATCCTCATGAGTCACCAGATAGTTCAAGACAGGGACTGGTTTTTGCAGACGTTTCCATATTTAAAATAGTATCTAGCATATGGAAGACCTTAATGACTGTTTACTGAATAGCTCTTAAAGGGGTGGGAAGAACTACTGAGTTGTTAGTCAGGAAGACTGGCTGTCAGGGTTTGTCAGGCTCAATTAAGACACTGAACTCCTCAGTGTGATTGCCGAAAGATGTAGGTAAGAGGAGTATTGGACTCTTGGAGGCTGAGGAAGGAAGATCTTTGTGAACTTCAAGTCAGCCTGATCTAGATAGTGAGTTTCTGGCCAACCAGGGCTACACAATGAGACTCCCATCTCAAGCCAACAAATAAAAAATAAATCACAGCACTAAACAAAGTACTTTTTAAAAGGATAAATGTATCATTGTTGTTGCTGTTATTATTATATTTTATATGGATGGTGTTTTGTATACATGCATGTCTGTGTACCATGTGTGTGTCTTGGAGACCACAAGAGTGTTGGATCTCCTGGAATTAAGGTTATAGATAGTTGTAAGCTGCCATGTAATGTGCTGGGAACTGAACCTGGGTCCTTTGAAAGGGGTGCCAGTGCCGTTAGCCACTGAGCCATCTTTCTAGTCCCTAAATTTAAGGCTTGGTTTCGTTCATTTAGTTTAGACTGATGAAAAACACATAGAATACATTTCTTTTTTTAGTAAGGACAAAATGACAAGTTTCTGGTGACTGTTGTAATCCCTTGAAAACAGTTAAAATACATGTTCCTGATAACATAGAGGAAAATCCAACTGGCTCCCTTCCATTATAAACTCATGGCTTGCTTGTGTGGTCCTGAGAATGTGTAACGATTTCTACCAGCTTGCAAACATCAGCTCTCACAGACGGAGATCACAGTCCCAGATGTCTCAGTTGTGATTCCAGTGCCTGAGGGGCCAGAAGAGGGCATCAGATTCCCCTTTACAAAGAGTTATGAGCCACTCTGTGGGTATTGGGAATTAAACCCAAGGTCCTCAGCAAAAGCATCAAAGTGCTCTTAACAACTGAGCAATCTCTTCAGACCCATTGTGGCCAGATTTACAAAACTGTTGCACTGAGACATTCCAACCTAAAGATGCTAGTAGAAGGCATGCCAACACAAGAACACATATATGAAAATTCCATAATGAAACCTACTACTGCGTATAAATAATGCAGGCCAACAAAAAAACTACAGCAAAGAACAATTACTGAATTCCACTACTCAGATTCCATGGAATCCAAAAAAGCCTCTCCCAGAACAACAAAGCAGAAAATTAAATAGACTCCATATTTGGGAAACTGAGGTAGCTTGGTATGAAAGACATTTTAACCAGTAATCACCAAGACACACTCAAAAGCAACGGTGTTCCTTGACCCATTCCATAAATTCCACACAATCCTACCACAAACTTGGACTTGCTGGTTGCATGGGATGAAGTGGGTGAGTAGAGAAGTTCCAGCTGTCAGTTTGGCTCTGCTGCTAACCATGAGACTTGCTGCAAGCCATTCATTCATCCCTCTGTGTCTCAGCATCCCGGTCCACAGAAGCTCAGCTACAGCAGGATTTTAGAATTCACCTGGGCTATATTGAAATCATCAACAAACAGATTCTGTGACATTACCCCATGCCATGATGTGCAGGACACACAGATGGCGGGAAGGTGGCCCTGCTGGTCGTTGGGCAAAGAGCAGAAGAGCAAACGCTCTCGGTAGAGGTCAAAAGAAATGCTTCCAGAATCCCCAGGTCAGCCTTGCACATTGCTGCATAGCCACAGGTCTGAGAAGCAACAGCAGTCGATATAACAGCATGGGCTCAATTAGAATTGGAGCCTTGCCCCTGGGAAGCCTCGGAAACTGAGATAGAGCATGGCAGAGACTCAGATGCTTCCAGAACCTTTAGTCATCCATCAAGCAAGAGACTGCTGGGCTGTCCCGGATCTTTGTAATTCCTGCCAAGGATCATACTTGTTTATAATGTCATATTTAAGGCTTAGTGTTACCGACCAAATACTATTATTAGCTGAGATAATTTTACTTGGCCTCACCAACAATCAGTGTGTTTCCCTTATATTTGAGAAATAGTATCCTGACATCCAAATAATGGAAGAGTAGACTGAATAAATTTAAGTCTGTGCAATATTTATTACATTTCATTCTGGAGATACAGAGAATTGTGTGCCCCCATTTCCTGCGGAGCGTCCCTGCACTTTGAACAGTGACTACAAGCACATCCTGCAAGCTCAGAAAAGACTTGTAAATGAAAGGAAGAAATAATTAAAATAGTGTCCTATTTTTTGCGAACACAGAAACGTGACACAGAAAACATACCTGTGCATAGAATTAACGTAGCTCTGATATCACTCCGTGCTGGGATTTCAGGAAATCTACTATAATCGTTATGGGATTTCTCAACATTTACCGGTATAATTGGAAAACCAGGGCTATTTCCATTTGGGCAATAAGAGTGGTTTGACCTAAGTATCTAAAGATTGGCAAGCCGTGATTAATTAGTAAAATGAATATTAGCCAATTAAACTACCACCCTTCAAAAAGCACCTCAACATCTTAATGGAATACACAGTTTGTCTGTGGTTTTGAACTTGTCTGGTTAACATGCAATAGACTGTTTGGAATAATCTGACCAAACCTGATATGATATAAGCCAGTGGTAGGAAGAAGTGGTCTACTTATTACAAGACACTGAGGAGTCCTTTTTAGCTTGGTGTTGGATTCTGACTGGAGGAATGGGCATTAAGGTCTTGCTGTATTTGTTTGAAGGTGCTGTTTAAATGTTGATTTTATTTTATTTTGCAGACAAACTTGAGCTCTGTAACTTTCACCTGGCATGTTAGGATTGGTACAACCAGCAGCGGCTGAAGTGCCTGGTGGGATTGTCTTGTCTTTTCTTTTTTTTTTTTTTTTTTTTTAATAGTTAAGAGACTTTATTCTAATAGCTATAATTACAGTGCTTGTCGAAATGAAAACTGAAAACAAGTATACAAAACAGTTGATTACTAATTGTGTATTGAAAGCAGTAAGAGGTTCCACGACACCAAATAAACCAGTTCTGAGATTTCCCCAAGATAAATTTAACAGCTCCAGCTTCTTCAGTGTTTATCAAAATACAAAAGAAAAAAGTAGAGGTCGTCTTTCGATGGCAAATCGGACCCTTGCAGGCTGAGGGAGGAAGCTACTTCACACATGGAGATGGGGGTGCTCCAGGATGTGGGTCTGTAATGGACCGACCCTCCCACCTTGCACGCACTCCTGCTGGTGAGACCCAGGCCTCCTGCCAGTGCGTCCAAGTGGGCCCAAGAGTAAGCTGGGTATGCAGGCTGCCATTGGGCCTGGCCACACACCAAGTACAAGCCAGGCCCTGCAGCCCAAATGGCTCCCAGCCCACCCCTAGATGACCGTGTGAGCACAAGTACAAGCACAATGCTATGGAATGCAGGTGACCCAAAGACAGGCGAGTCACGGGGGCTCTACTGTGACCATGCAGCGGATGGTGGTTTGTTCGTCACCTTCTCTCCTGTTCCCCCAGGGAAACAGGTGATCTGATAACTAGCATTCAGGCCATTAACTGCAAAACCTACACTAGGCATAGTCTCCGTTCTGTGTGTTCAAGTGTTCTTGTCCTGTATTTTTAACTATTTTTAAAAAATGCACTGAGTTTGGGTTAAAAACCAACCACCAAATGGATACCGACACCAGTCTACAGCCCAATGGCTCCCGGAGGCCAGGTGCCCCTACACCCAAATCCCTTCTCAGTACTGACAGTGAGTTGATTCTCTTTTTACAATAAAAAAGCTAAGTAATATTGCATAGGAGTACCAGAAACTGCCTCAGTGGAAACAGAAACTATTTACATTAAATAAAAACCTGGCTGCAGGCTGCGTCTGCACATGTACAGCACGGTGCGATGCACACTGTGACCAACCCATGGAGACAGCTTCTGGCACTCAGGACCACAGAGTCGCACGTTTGCCACATGAGAGGAAAGCTGAGGGCGGAGAAGAGGAAGTGAGGGGGAGGGAGGGATCTGGTTCACTTCTGGTTCCGGAGCTGATTAGACAGCCAGTCTAGTCCTTCATAGAGCCCGTCCCCGCTGGTGGCACAGGTAGCCTGAATGTACCAGTTCCTGTGGCGTAGAGAGTGCAGCCCCAGCTTGTCTGTGATTTCGGCCGCATTCATGGCATTGGGAAGGTCCTGCTTGTTGGCAAACACCAAGAGAACGGCATCTCGGAGCTCATCTTCAGCTAACATCCTCATGAGCTCTTCACGGGCCTCGTTCACGCGCTCTCTGTCATTGCTGTCCACTACGAAGATCAAGCCTTGGGTGTTCTGGAAGTAGTGGCGCCACAGCGGCCGGATCTTGTCCTGGCCACCCACATCCCACACGGTAAAGCTGATATTCTTGTATTCAACAGTCTCCACGTTGAAACCAATGGTGGGAATGGTGGTCACAATTTCGCCCAGCTTCAGTTTGTATAGAATTGTTGTCTTTCCTGCAGCATCCAGGCCCACCATGAGAATGCGCATTTCCTTTTTGCCAAAAAGGCCCTTGAAGAGGTTTGCAAAGATATTCCCCATGCTTGTGGACAGGTGGAAGCAATACTGGCCAAAGACCTCCGCGGCGGCTGCTCCCAGCCAGGCGTTCGTCTTGTCTTTTCATATGCTTTTCATATTAAAGAAAATGAAAAAAATCTCATACCCCCTACATGCACCCCAAGCTACATCTGTCTGATGTTGACAGGGACGCTAGCCATCTTCTAGGCCTTTTGAGCCTTCCTATGTGACTCTGTGTATAATGAGAGAGGAGGAAGAAAAAACGGAAGGGCCCTCTAGCGAGAACTCCTGTCTGTGCTTTGTGCTTTCTTACTTTGCCACCTACATCTCAGCTAATGCCACTGGAGCAGGTGCTCTCCTCGAAAGGCATCGCTGTACTCACAGAGATGCATCTACCCCACACAAGCACCATCTGTGTCACGGGGAGGGAGAAGTCAGAGGAGCTGGGGACAATTCAGCAGAGCACACTGAACACTCTGAGGCCAATCAGCTAGGAGGCCAGCTGGGTAAAGAGGCTCATCTGTTTTTTCTAGACTGCTTGTTTGGGTCAGGGTAAGCCCTGCTGTCTGAAACACCTCCTAATTAAAGGCTAGGGACATAGAGTCTCCATAGACTTCCCTCTCGAGCATAGATAGCTGTTGGCTTCACTGTGGTTTGGCTGCAGTTATGCACCCCCTCTGCTTGTTCTAGCTTTACAGGCAGGCTGGCGGCTTCCATGGAGCCACAAACCTGCCGGGACCTGGGCCATCCCAAGTGCCTGAGCTGCTCATCTCCACTGACAGGCCTATCTGGAGAACGCCCTTGCTTTCTTAGAGTAGAGTTGAAACACCACACAGATGCGTGTCTTCCCTAGAAGCCCCATGTATCCCATCAACCTTTTGTAGAGTGCACGCTTCAGAAGGTCCCCAGATCTGGCCTTTTTATTTGCTATAAGTTCAAGCAAAATCACTTGATTCTGGTTTCTCTTTAGATAATGTGGAGGCTTTAGTTCAATTCTGAGGTACCTGGAAGCCGTCTTCAGGCCATTTCAATCTCTCTCCCTCTTAGTATGCTCACCTAACGGTTTCACATGCTACGGGCAGATGCACGTGTAAGTTCACAACTGTGGTATAGAGAGCTCTGTCCCCCCAGCCCAAACTCTTTAAGACTGTAACATGGCCTTATTCTTCCTTTCTCCTAGTTGTAAGCTAGCAGAGTAAAGGGACCCCAGGATTCATCAACAGATAACAACTTCCCAAAGACAAAATGAAATATGACATCCTTTGCCTGCTTCTAAAGATACAGTCAATGCGTAGATGGCACGTACCTATAATCCCAGCATTTAGAAGTTGAGGCAGGAAGACTGCCATAAGTTCAAAGCCAGCCTGGCTTGTTTAGTGAATTAAGACTAGCTTGGGCTATATGGCAAGATTCGGGCAGAGATAACTAAAACTAATGGTGGCTGGCAAGCTGGTTTAGTGGCACTTGCTGCCAAGCCTAATGACCTAAGTTCAGTTCCTGGGTCCCACATGCTGAAAGGACGAACCAACCCTCAAACTTGTCCCTTTACTTTCGCAGTGGCTCCGTGAATACTCCTGTCACTCATGGAAAAGTAGTGAAATTGTAGGCAATGAAATCATAGTGTGTTTTACAACAGTAAACAGCACTTGCACTGGACACTGGAATCTGTGTCTGGTTCGTCTACATGATAGATAGCGATAACCATCTTTAAATTGCTGACTGACTTGCAGACCACCAGCCTGCCTTCAGTCTTTCATCTCCTGTCACTGGTAATTATTAGACCGAGAGGGTCTAATAAAGATTCGTGGAATGGAGGTCTAGGCAAGGGGGGAAAAGCTAATAGCGCCAGAGACAAGAGACAGGAAAAGAGTCAGGGGCCTAATTTCTTATTCTTGGTGCATAGAGAAAGCCAGAACAGCCTGTCCCAGTTGCCTGCGCAAGTCACTCACTCGACACTTGCAGTGTTGCTGTACCCCCACTGTCCCTGGCAAAATCTGCTTCCTGCTTAAACTCAGGCTCAGAAAGAATCTCTCTGTGACATTGAGAACAGCCTCAAACGGAACCAACCAAGTCCTGTTAAACCCCCTACTTTAGCCATTTCAGGTTGCCATAGTGTCATATCACAAACCAACGGAGGTTTTAAACAGCAAACATTTATTTCTCCCAGCTGTGGAGGTTTGAAGGCCAAGAACAAGGTGCTAACCTGCTTACTGCCTGCTAAGTGTTTGCTTCTGACTTAGACATATCTCTTCTAGCTGGATCCTGGCAAGGCTCAAGAGCCATGGAGCTTCTTTTTATTAGGTTATCAATGTCTTTTGTTAGGTTATCAATGCCATTCAGCTCCTAACACCCTCATATTGGAATGGGGATTTGAACACCCTTGGGGGAACACTTTAAGTCTATAACACCATAATGTTAGTTATTCCCTAACTTGCTTGTTTTCCTTAACTTGGAATGACAAGCTTCATCAAAATGCATAAGGAAGTTATCCTAACATTTTTAATTTTAATTAATTAACTTGAGCTTGCTATGTAAGCTCGCTATCACAAAAAAAAAAAAAAAAAAAAAAAAAAATCCCTTCATCCTAGTTTGAGGCACTTGACTGTGAGAACAGTTGAGAGATAGAGCACTGAAGCCTTAAAGTGAATCAACGATACCTCACAGATAGACCCCACTGCTTTCAACTTGACCGTCCCGAGTCCAACAACTTGAGTGTTGTGGATATATATAATATACACACACACACACATAACCATCAACCACAAACTAACAGGTAGATCTAGATAGATCTAGATAGCAAGAGAGTGGCCTCTGAGCTGACGCTGGGTGAGGAATCCTGGCAGTCACCCAGAAGCACTACCTAGATCCTCTTTCCCCCGGTTATTCCAGGAGAGTTTTCTTAAAGGTACCTCTGAAGTCAATAGTTCATCTCTAGTGCAACCTTTTCCATAACTGTTAGTAGTAATTCATAACCAGTATCATTGAAATGATTAGCAGTCATTGGCTAGTTGATGGTGGGGCTTCGTTTGAAAAGTCAGCGAGTTCAGATCAGTAAGAGCTGCCACACTGAGACAGCTTTCTTCTTCCTTATACTAACTGCCTTCTGGCTGCCCTGCGCTGTCTTCAAAGAAGGTTGCTATTTATCCTTGGGGTTACTTTAGCTCCAAGATACCAGGTTTATACTCCCTTCCCCTGATTACCGGGATCCTGACCCTGTCAGTATCTTTGTACAGCATGCGTTCCTTACAACCTCCAGTCCTCCTCCTCTTAGTCCAACCATGTGACTTGAGCCTTTGGCATCCCAACACAAATGTGACCCAGGGCCAGCCAGTTCTCTTAATCACTAGCCAGCACACTATAGCCCCCATTCCTCCCTCATTACCATTAACCGAGTCTGCCTGCCCGTTCCCACCCGAGTCATACATAGTTTCTTTTTTTTTTTGCTTTTCCTTTCTCTTCTTTCTTCTCATATGGTGTGCCATGGGAAGCCCTAACATGTTGTGAGACCATTATGAGTTCAAACTTTTTAACTATGACTTCTCTTTTTGGGTGCATCTGTCCTTGCCAGCACCACAAGCAAACGTCTGGCATACCTAATTTTGTTATTGGCATGACTAATTTCTTACTTATAGGCCCTTGAAGTCTAGCCTGAAATCTGTCACCAGGTTTGGTTGGGACAGGCTTATATTCCCAGCCACTCAGGAGGCAGAGGCAGAAGGACCAGAAGTTCAAAACTGACTACACTACAGTGTCATCTCGAGGGCAGCCCGTGTACTTCAGTGAGATCCTGTCTCAAAATCAAAACTAAGATGATAAGAACTATATAGACTTTAAGGATTTCTATTCATTAAAACCTAAACAAGTTTTAGCGTATTAAAAAAAAAAACAAAAACAAACAACAACAACCTGTCCTTTCTGAGACAGGTGAGTGGTGAGTTTGAGGCCAGCTTGGTCTATAGAGTGAGTTCCAAGACAAGCAGGGCTACATAGAGAAACCCTGTCTCAAAAAAAACAAACAACAGACAAACAAACAACAAACGAACGAACCTGTCCTTTCTGACAAGATAAAACGTGTTCTGGGTAGGATGGCCGTAGTGAAAACCCACTGCTGCTGTTTATTTCATGTCTACAGACCTGCATCCTCCCCCAGCAACACCGATGGTGACAGTTTCCTGACTGTTCTTGGCCTGAGTTCTATCTTATTTGATTGGCTAAAACTCAGCTCAAAAAAAGGGGGCTCCAAAGCTTCTGGTAACTTCCAACTGCCAACGAAAGCTCACCTTCTTGAGCTTGTCAGTCAAAGCGTTTCCATGACCTGGCCCTGGTTTACATCTGTGGGACTCATCCTCTTCTGAAGTCATGCAGGAGAGTAAACAGAACGGAGCACCAGAGGCCATGGGTTTCTGTCACTGTGTCTGTGTCTCTATGTCTATCTCTGTCACTATCTCCTCCATCCCCCAGTGTGTGAGTATGTGTGTGTGCATGTGTATACATGTGTGTGCATATGTTCGTGTCTGT
The DNA here is from genome assembly GCA_021653895.1 of Mastomys natalensis. Classification (NCBI taxonomy): domain Eukaryota; kingdom Metazoa; phylum Chordata; class Mammalia; order Rodentia; family Muridae; genus Mastomys; species Mastomys natalensis. The sequence continues at coordinate 1,607,505 of JAJTUV010000594.1, forward strand.
GTGTGCATATGTGTTTGTGTGTGTGTACATGTGTGTGCATTTGTGTGTGTGTACATGTGTGTGCGTATGTGTTCATGTGTGTGTGTGTGTGTGTGTGTTATTTGTTTGACACAAGGTCCCCATGTGTGGTTTAGTTGTTTGACACAAAGACCCCATCATATCCCAGGAGAGCCTAAATAAGGCAAGTTGTTCATGAAGTTTGAACTCATGGCTTTCTTCCTGCCACAGCATACTGGGCTGCAAGGGACATTCAGACATCATCTGCTGTGCCTTATGCTCCAGGACTTTCTCTTTCTTGAACTTCTGATTTTCCCGCCTCTGATTCCCAAGTATTACAATTCTAGGTGAATACCAGTAATGTCTACACATTTCATTTTAGAATTATTAAATAGTTCAAGTGTGTAGAAATAGAGACAATAAACAAGGGTTTGTCAAATCTTAGTGTGCTGTATTTACTTCAGATTTTACATATATGCCTGAGTGTAAATGTGTGCGACTTCTACTCATCAATCTCCGTCTGTAAGACAGACAGCTGAAAGCTCTTTCTCTCCCCAGCAACAGTTGCTATGTACTGAATTAGTTGTTCATCCCAACACTGTTTTCTCTTTAAGATAGTATGAAATTATGAATAGGTATCAGCACTAATGATAATATCAAAACACTGTGAAATTACACATCCACAAATATTACATCCTTTTGTATATTTTTTTTTTTGGTCTTTTGTATATTTTTAATTTTTATGTTATTCTCCGTGTTCCTCAGCCTCCTTCTGTCATTTAATATGATACTTTATTTTTTCATTAATCATTTTATAATCTCTATTTGATTTATTTTCCCATATGACAACTTCTCATTGGCTAAGTATACCATAATTCCTTTGACTACTTACTCTCTTGTGAATACACAGATTGTTTCTAGTTATTTGTTTAGACAAACAAATCTGAGTGGTCATGTCTTTTAAGTAGATGCTTGACTGGGGTCTTCGTCTAGGCCAGTCTCTTTACCTGGAGTGACTTTCTCCCTTTTTGTGAATTTGACATCTTTGAAGGCACCTCTCTGATGGTCACACCTTCCTCCGTCCATCCTTAGCAAATAACCTGCATTTCTTTTAGTTGGATGTGGCATTCAAACACAATCTTGTCCTGCACTTATCTGGGTGTTTTTTCTATGCCCATATGAGGCTGTGATTTCTTACAGATAAATAACATGTTACATGGGATTAAATTCCTTTTCCAGAGTGTCTGCTGAATTCACTGGCTTTTCTTCTTTTGCTGCTTCCTTAGTTAAGATTTCTATTGCTGCAATGAAACACCAGGCCAAAAAAGCCACTCGGGGAGAAAAGGGTTTATTCAGCTTATACTTCCACATCACTGTTCATCACCAAAAGAAGTCAGGACTGGAACTCAAACAGGGCAGGATCCTGTTTGCAGGAGCTGATGCAGAGGCCATGGAGGGGTACCATTGTAAGGCTTGCTTCAATTGGCTTGCTCAGCCTGCTTTCTTATAGAACTCAGGACCACCAGCCCAGGGATGGCACCACTCACAATGGGTGGGGGCCCTCCCCCATTGATCACTAGTTGAGAATATGCCTTACAGCTGGATCTCATGGAGGCATTTCCTCAACCAAGGCTCCTTTCTCTCTGATGATTCTAACTCCTGTCAAGTTGACACCAAAAAAAAAAAAAAAAAAAACCAGCCAGAATGGCTACTAAGTCCTGCTTTCCCACTCAATGATAGAGATTTATGAGAGGAAGGAGTCACTAAATTCCCATGTGTTAGCATTTGACTCTGGGGTAAGAAGCTTGGCTCTATTCCCAACATTGTCTGCTGAGAGAAACCAAAGGTACTGGAAGTTCTCTGGGCTCAGTAACCAGGGAGACTGTGCACAGCTGGATATGCACAAAGATGAAGAAAATACCCCCTTTTCTTTCTTTACTGTGAAAGCACCTAAGTTGGAAAGCACGTACCAAGAATTTTATCCAGTGACAGGGATCTGGATCAGTGTAAAGCATCATATACTTAGTATGTATAAAGCCTCAGGCTCAATCTCCTGTATAAGAAATAAGAAGAAGCCTGCCACGAGAGGCATTGCAGATGTGACGAATGTGTCACGTTTGTCAGTAGGTGGCAGAGAGAAGAAAGCCTATGTTTATATTCAGTGTTCTGACTTAGGAACATCGGAATGATTAGTAGACTAACATTTCCTGAAAAAAAAGTCAGCCTGAGATGACTGACAATCCTGTTTCAGGCAGGTCTGGATGGGCTCCCGAGATGGTGAGCAAGCTGGAGCCTAGAAGAACCTCACCTGGGGTCTTTAGCCCACTTTCAACCTCAGGTGAGAGTAGACGGGGACAACCCTCACAAGGGCCCACTCAGGCAGCCAGCGAGGGGCAAGTCCGAGACAACCACCAGACACACACCATGGGGTCCGAACTTGGAAATAGCCTGACATGACCACCAGTCTGGTGCCACACAGGCTTGAGGGGGCAGATCATGCCCAAGGTGACCCCTACCTGGTACCATAATGTATAACCAAGGCATTATACTCCTGAGACCACTCCTGAGAGACCCCACACATTTTGAGTGTTGCAGGTGAGATAACCCCAAAGATATGAGCATGGGAGAGCTGGCCCTACCACTCATCCTTGGTGTGGTAGCACGGATGAGGGAGAGATCTCCCCCTTCACCCATCACCATCTGTGGCAGCTGAGAGACCAGTCCCTGGGATCATGAGAACAAGAAAACTGGCCCTACTTACCAGCTGCAGCACTTGGGAAAGCAGACCCTGCACCTCATCTGGGCAGCACAGTAGAACTGATCCTGGTGGCAGGGGTGGAGGCTAGCCAGCCCCAAAGGCACAAATGTGGGAAAGCTGGCTCCATCATTGTCTGCTGTTCCGTAACACAGGCAAGGGAGAGATGCCCCCCCCATCCCGGCCCCTGCCACCTATGGCAGGCAGGAGAGCTGATCCTGAGGTCATCAGAGCAGAAGAACTGTCCCAGTGCCTCACTTGCTATAGCACTCAGGGGAGCAGGCCCTGCACCTCACCTGGGCAGTAGGGTAGAGCTGGCCCTGCTTGTGGAGGTTGCTGCTGAGTCTGTCCTGAGGGCAGGAAGCAGGAGAGCCTGCAGGCTGACCAGCTCTGAAACCTCTTGGGCCCAGATCCAGTTGATCTACCCCAACATCTACCCCATCAATGAATTGCAGAGTACATAAAGGGACTGGTCCTACAGATTCACAACTACGGGATCTCCATGACACAGAGCAACAAACAACAGAGCATCTGAGAGGAGTCCCAGTGAGCTTTCAGTAGTGATAAAGAGAAGCTTCGTAGGAGACCCATGACTCATTGCAATGAACATTTGCAAGCAAGGAAGTGTGGACAAAAGGGTATAGTGTGGGATATGGTGACACACTATAGCTTCCATGAGGAGATTTTTTTTTTTCTTTTCCTTTGTTGTGAGGGAGGTTGAAAGGGTGGAGGGAAGGGGAGGGGAGGGCAGATGAATAGGACTGGGATGCAGGATGTGACATTCATTAAGAACCAATAGAAAGTGAAAGAAGGAAAGAAAGAGAGAGAGAGAGAAAGAGAGAGAGAGAGAGAAAGAGAAAGGAGGGAAGGAGGGAAGGAGGGAAGGAGGGAAGGAGGGAAGGAGGGAAGGAGGGAAGGAAGGAGGTAGAAAGGAAAGAATGAGTGGAAGGAAAGAGGAAGAGAAAGAAGAACTTTGTTTATAAACTAAAGGAAATCAAACATTAGGCAGATTGGTTACCAAAAACTGGAGTAGGAGGCCAGTTTCCAGGTTGGTGGTATATTGTTTTCAGGCAATCAACTATGATTGCTATAGTATAGAAAGGACACCAGGCAAAAGAACCTGTTTCCACCCCTACGCCATCCCTGCAGTGCAGTTTCAGAACTCCTGCCTAGAGAACAGGATTGTGGGAGAGGCAAAGTCTTTGTCTGCCCCCACATGTGTGAGCCACCTCCTCAGGGTCAGTAGTGAGTGGTTTGGTGGCAGGGAATCTTCCTGACTGTGGAGCAGAGATTCACACTTAGCGTACCACTTTTCTTATCACATCTAGAAAAGTGATATCAAAACTGACTTGTGGGAATCAGTTCAAGACTGCCAACAGTACCGATTGCTTCCAAATTTCGTCATAAGTACAAAGTGTTGTCTTAAATGATGGTAAGCTGATATCCATTTATACCCGTCTCCTAAGTTCACCATAAAACACGACCAGGTCACAGACTTTTCTAGGCGGCTCATCATTCAGTGCCACATGACGTATCAGGTAAAGAGTAACTGAAGTAAAAAGATCCGAGCTCCCTCCTTACTTAGGAGTTGACCAGAAGGCCAGAGATGAAGCTTTGCAAATCCCAAGCTTAGGAGGGACTTAAAATTCAGACTGAAAATGAATGTTTTCTCAGCTCCCAGGAAGCCAAGAGTCCTCAGGCTCAATAACAACCTGCAAAACCAAGTTTAAAAAGAAAGAAACAAACAAAGAAAGGAAATCACATCTCTGTTTTTTGCTTCTAGGCTCTAGTTTAACTTTAGAAAGGGTCACGTACTAGAACAAGCGTTTATCATTACAGTAACCTGATCTGTGGTCTCAGGTGACATCTCATTAAAGCCAGTGCAGGTGCCACCTGAGCGTCTGGATTGTCTTTCTAATGAAGTTGAAATGCGCCCAACCCCAGCTTCAAGATCAGCTGCCTTTCAGAGACATTGTTTGAACCTCTCTGTGCTTTGCCTCGGCACCCATGGCCCCTGGAAGATTTAGACATGGGTTACAGTTACCACTGGTGCCAGGAGATAAACAGTTCCTCCCAGGCCTTCCTCCAATCCCCTTCTCAAAGAGCTACTCAGACGCCCTCCTGATTTAAAGCTGTTTGGCACTCCACCAAGCACCACACTCTGCCCCTTAGTTTCATTTCAGGTTTGCCCCTTGTAGCTTAATGTATTACTTTCTGTGTGTTCAAGTACCCAAAATTTACCAACTCAACCCCTTTTTTCTTCTTCTTCTTCTTCTTCTTCTTCTTCTTCTTCTTCTTCTTCTTCTTCTCTTCTCCTTTCTCCTTCTCCTTCTCCTTCTCCTTCTCCTTCTCCTTCTCCTTCTCCTTCTCCTTCTCCTCTCCTCTCTCCTCCTCCTCCTCTTTCTTCCTTCTCCTATTATTCCTCCTCCTCCTATCCCTCTTCCTTCTATTTCCTCCTCCTCCTATTCCTCTTTTCCTCCTTCTATTCCTCCTCCTATTCATTTCTCCTCTTATTATTCCTCTTCCTCTTGTTCCTCTTCCTCCTCCTATCCCTCCTCCTTCTATCCTCCTCCTCCTATTCCTCCTCCTCCTATTCCTCCTTCTCCTATTTGTCCTCCTCCTATTCTTCCTCCTCTTCCTCCCATCCTCATCTCTCTCTCCTCTTCCATAGAGTCTCATTATTTAGCCCAGACAGCCTCAAGCCTCCTGCCAAGGCTGCTAAGCTCTGACATCACAGACATGCACCTCCAATTTCTGAGTCCCATCTCATCCCTTCTCAGAATGTGGTTAAGTGCACTCATTTGTCTAAACCGATCTCCACAACTCTTTCTCTCCTGCAAAGCAAAGGCCTAATATGTACTGAACAATTCCCCCTCCTCTCTTCTCTCTGGTCCCTGGCAACTATTTTTTTTTAGTTTTCTGTATTCTTCCTGGGACTTCATATTCATGGACTCATAATCTTTTCAAAAGTGACATTTCACTTGGCACCGTGTCCCCTGGTTTCAGCCATGTGTGTAGTATGTTTCAACACTTCTTTGAGGGTCAACATTCCATTGTGTGTATATATCCTGCTTTGTCTACATGTTAGTCTGACAATAGAGGGGTCGTCTCACCTTTGGCTATTGAGAGTGATACTGCTGTGAACGTGGGTGTATAAATATCTTCTCAGTACAGTGCTTCCACTCTTTTAGTACACACATACCCTGAAGTGGGATTTCTGGATCATAGTAATATCGTTTTTTAATATTTTGAGAAGCCACCCACACCATCCTCAATGACAGCTGCAATGTTTGTCATCCACCAGAATGTTCCAATTTCTGCACAGTTTCAATATTGCTTTCTTTTCTGTTTTTCTTCCTTAAGAATATTATTCTATTTGTATCAGTGCATCCCCACCCCTGTATGTGTGTCTGTATATTTCATGCAATGTAATGTTCTAAAGTAGGAAATCAGATTCCCTGGATATTGGAGTTACAAATGTTTGTGAGTGACCATGTGGATTCTAGGAACTGAACCTCAGTCCTCTGGAAGAGTAACCAGATGCCATTGGGTCATCTTTCCAGCCCCATCTTCTTAAACAGCAGCCATCAGAATGGATAAAAAGTTAATACACTGTGTGTTATGTTTCTTGTCTATTCTTCCTAACCTCTATGCTACCCCAGACCACAGGTCCCATCAGTAAAGAAATACTGATCTGTTGTCTTCACCATCGCATCCTTGCCTAGAACAGTACACAGGATACAGGAAGTGTTCAGTGAACAGTCTCTGTGTGAATGAATACACGAAAGCTGGGCCTGGTAAAGCAAGCCTGCGATCCAGCTTGTTCAGGAGGCTGAGGCAGGAGGACTACAAGTTTAAGGACAGCCTGGGCTGCATCGTGAGCTCAAGTCTAGCCTGGACAACTTAGCAACTTTGCCTCAAATAAAAAGTAAGAAATCGGCTGAGGATATGATGCCCATTGGTACTGCCCTAGACTGGCATACACAAGGCCTCCATTCAGTTCCCAGCACAAAAGCAAAGCAAACCAAGAATGAACTGAATGAGTAAGAGAAAGACACAAGAAAGGTGGACAGTTCCTATGCTGGTTTGTACATCCAGTCTCAGTGTTTCTTTGATTATGGCACGCTGAAGTTTATATTTGCACATTACTTTATATAAGACATTTAGGACTTTGGGAGAAATTTTTTTCTCTCTTTAACACAAACTTGATGAGTTTCTAATATGTGCCACTCTCTTCTTCACTATTATTTGTGAATCTGAAGCTCATGGAATTTCGGGTTGTGGGGAGCTCACATGAAGCTGGCAGAAAAAAAAAAAAAAACAGAGAGTCTGCAATACAGAAAAAACTTAGCTGTCATGTAGTTAGAGGGTCTGCTGCCCACTGGATGTAACTGTAACATCTCTGCTGAGCTGTAACACAGATATTTCAAACTGAACATTCTCTAAAGACAATCAAACGTCCCCCAATGAACCTGCTTCTGTCCTGAGCTCCTTATATATTTATTATTTATTTATTTATTTATTTATTTATAGACAGAGTTTCTAAGAACTGAGGGTGGCCTCAGAATCTCCACGCAGCTGACAAAGATCTTGAATTCCTGATCCTCCTGCCTCTGCCTCCCACAGGTCTTCACTACCACATCAGCCTTCCGGTACTCCTACCAGAAATGAGAGACGTCGTTTCCCTCTTCTTAACTGAGTACCTTCTCTATTGACCTGCAAATAAATTATCATTATGATTCACAGACACTGATGCTCAGCCTATGCTAGGCACAATTTTAGGTCCATTGCATGCATTAACTCTCCATTCGTTTTAACTAGATGACATAGAGTCTACTAAAGTTTAGCTGTGATCTAGATAAGGGAACAAGTTAAGTCCTTTGTCCAAAGTCACTCAGAGAGGAGGTAGCGAAGGCAAGAATTATCTGGCTTCTGAGCTTGCCCACTGAGCTTCCGTGCTATTTTGGACACCCTTTCTGTTTCAACCTTATTTCCTGAAAAGCACGATGAAATGTCTAAGTAGGCTTCCTTCAATTGATATGAGAACATGATTCTTACAATTCAGAATCTGTCTGCACCCTTCAACTCTATACAAACTTTGGCTACTGCAGGTAGCAAGAGTCAAAGGCAGATTGCTTCTACAATGGCTCTAAGATGTTGGGCTTAAGCAAAAGTCCTAGTAGCACTTGATTTTCCTGCATTTTGATGTTTTATTTATTTATTTATTTTTCTTCAAGTAGACCGTGTCAGCAAAAATGTAATTAAAGGCTGTCCCAAACCAAATATATTGTAGTAGGTACATTCATTAATATCAAGTAGGCACATCTATTATCAACACTGAGTTTTGTTCTTTGGAGGATGTATTGGTGTTAGAAGTTAAGTAGGCTGGGAGGCAGATGGCCCAAACTCTGCTCCTGTCATATTAAATGAAGCACATACTTAAAAATATCCACCACAGTCCTACTGACCCCAACAGTGCCATCTCAAAACTGGGAAGGATAAGAAAGGGCTAGCAAACATCTCTTCACAGTTTCAAACCCATTCCGTATCTGATCACCAACATGAAGTTAATTTGCCATCAGATGGACATTCAAGTGAGGTATGTTTTAGCCAGGTGTCTTGACTTGTCCCTGTAATCCTAACCCGGATCAGGCTGAGGCAGGAGGACAGCAAGTTTGAGGCCAGTCTGAGCTCCAGAGTATGATCCTTGTCTCAAGCAGAGCAAAGCAAAACAAAACTAAACAAAGATTCGGTTTAAAACCAAAAAGGGCGCACTATAAAGGCCCCGAGTTCCCTTTAGCTAACAAAGGAAACTGGACTGACAGAGCTGTTTGCAAGTCCAAACAGAGGCTAGGAACAGCCAAGTACTCAATGTTACCAGAAAACTCAAGGTCAGCGCTTGCCGCTTCATTTCCATCAACCCAGGGCTGCCTTTGACAAAGGATTGTCCTATATTCTGAAAAGTTGTATTCATTCTCAGCTCGCTATTTAAGCCTCATGCAGAGAATCCGGTTACTTCAATGCTCCCAAATGGTGTTTGGCCTTTTCTCCTTCTTCCTTTGGATAACATCCGAAAAGACCCAGAAGAAAAAAAAAAAAAAAAGCAAAACAAAACACAATGAGCTCGAAGTGATTTCAGCTAAAGACTTTTAGATAATCGTTAGCACACAGAAATATGCCCTTAATAGAACGGGGAATATCCTCTACATCCCACCTGATTTTTTAAAAAGTCCCTAAAACACCTGGTCAAAGAAGTGCTGTCTGACTGACCTATATGTGTTTTTGGCTCCTCCCTTCTCCATCCTCATCACACAACTGAGACTTTTCAAAAGGCATCTCTGCATCTCTGTAGTTCCTTGCAGCCAAATCAGAGCATCTTCAAAGTGGCTGGGCTTGACTTTGCCTTGTGGGGTTGGGGGTCGGGGAGTCGTGGTGCTGTTAGTTAGAACAACCAAAAACAGCAACGAAAAGCAAATCTCGGGCATCCCAGAGACAGCCTGGCACACTCTGTCAGTCTTCCTCGGGACAGCCGAGGAATCCTTGTGAGGCAAAACCTGCAAGCTCCTACCTACACAGACTCACCGAAAGCATTCCTACTGCACAACGGGTTACGTGGGTTACATGAACTATTGCCAGGCGCACAGCAAACAGCTTCTGTCAAGGAAATCTCATGCTCTTTCTCCTTTTTCCCCTTTGGTGTTTTGAAACAGGGTTTCTCTGTGTAGCATCGACTGACCTGGAACTCACCTGGTAGACCAATCTGGTCTTGAACTCATAGATCTGCCTGCCTCTGCCTGTGCTAGGATTTAAAAGCATGCCCGGCCACATCCAGGCTGCTTCCTATTTTCTTAACACTTTGCAATTTCTTCAAAATCGAATCGAACAGTGCCAGTTGTGAAAGACCTACTGTGGGCAGAAAGGAAGAACTCAACCCTCAGAGCCTCTAGGAAAGGTTAACATTTAAAATATCCTCTCTTCAGTTGGGGGCATGGTGGTACATGTGAGTTCCAAGACATCCAGGGTTACACAGAGAAACCCTGCCCCCACCCCCAAAAAAAACCAAATCAACACACACACACAAACAAACAAACAACAAAACCAAAAAGGAAACAAAACAACTCTTAACTGGGTCTAATTGTGCGTGCCTTTAATCCTAGCACTCTGTGAGTTTGAGGACAGCCAGGATTACGTAGAGAAGCCCTGTCTCAACATACAAACAAATGAGTATCTTTCCTGTCATGTGTATTCCAGAAATGTTTTGGTTCCCTTGAGTGGTAAAATTTCCCCCGCCTTTGCTCTCATTCACAGGAACACTTCCCAGATCTTAGGGAAAGAGCTAACAGGACTGCAGGCCAAAGTCCGGGTTAACAAAGGACATGCAGGTTTCTCTGTTCATGTCTTCTGCTGTTGCTTGCCCAGGGCTTCCTGGAGTAATGAGAGATGGTCCAGACCTCTTCTGGACCTAGGAAAGGTACTGTGACTGAAATGTCTGCCATAGGCTCTTAAGGGAGGTCACCCTCGGGAGAGCCGTGGCACAGAGCCATGATGTGACAACGTCTAAACCCGCTCCACAAGCAAGAGTGACTTGTTCTCCACTGTTTTTCCCATTTTTTTTTAAACCGTAGAAATCACATCAATAATAAAAAGCTATTAAAAAGTACTCTCCACAACCAATGTTTAAAGGAAACATGTGTCAGAGCTGGGGAAGACATCTCAGTGGGTACAGTTCTTGCTGAGCAAGCATGAAGACCTGAGTTTGGATCATCAGACCCACCTAAAATGTCTGGCTTAGTGATGTGTACTGATAACTCCTGTGTTAGGAGGCAGAAACAAGAGGATCCTGGGGGTTGGGGGTTGGGTGAGGTGATCGGTGGCAGGGTACATGGTGGGTATAACTGGCCATCTAGTCTAGCCAATCAATAAAGTCTAATTTCAATGAGAAGCCTCTCCAAATCTGAACTGGTAAGTGATCCAACACCTGATCTCAACCTCTGGCCTCTGCACATGTGCATGGGGCACACTTACATACACGTGCACACCCGCCTACACTACATACACAGAGAAAACAAGAACACTCGTGTCTCCTAGCAAGGACCTCGTTTGAGGAACTAGTTGGCCTATTTCATGAGGGACATGGGTGGAATTTGTTCTCAGCCTCAAGAGTACCATGACAGAGTATACCTTCTAGTCTTCCACAGAGAGGGTAGTAAGGCGGCACTGGGCGGGCAGCCCTCCAGCAGTTATACACCCTTTGTGATGGGGACTGGGCAGATAAGAGGACAAGAAAAGAAATGCTGAATTGGTAAATGTCCGAGATCTCAATGACGGCAGGAAGCAGAACCTGAATGTGCTGCTTGGTTGATGGAGAGAACCAGAGTCCAGCTTCTTAGATCCGAGGCAGCCAACGTGTCTCGGCCAATCAATAAATAGAATTTGCTCTCTGCTCTGTTCCTAAGCATGCAATGAACCAAGTGGATGGAAGGGAAGAATCATGGTTCTTTGTGGGTTTATCCACCCTCCTAGTCTTCTCGACATCGGGTTTCAATGCTTAGGAGGGGCCTGCCAGGTCAGGTCTCCTGGATGGGTAGAATTCACCTCCCTAGATCTTCTTTGTTTGGTCAGCCAACTGGCTCCCAGGTGGGAAGACATTTTTGGCAGTGAAAGCAGCACACAGCAGGCAAGAGGCCGAAGAAAAGGCCACGGAATGAAGGGAGTCATGTGACGGGAGACACACAATTAGCAGTGCTACAGACAAACTGAAAAAGATTCAGTGGGAAGCCCGACTGGCTCGCTCTGCCAAGAGAGAAAAGCAAAGGAAAATTTATTTGTAAAGAGACCTTTTTCGTTCCCTTGGTAGCCGCAGCCAATGGAAGCCACATTTCCTACCATGTGCATCTTTTCTCAGTGTGAATTTCTCCAACATTTCAAACTATCCACAACAAGAGTCTGCTTCATCAATGCTTCTTATTCAATAGAATCCATTAATATTTCAAGCTGGTCCTGGGGATGACACTGGAGCTTCCCATAGACATTCTGTCTGAATATGCTTACAGAGACCCAGTTAGCAGCAATGGCTGGGTAACTGAATTTCTGGAAACCAATATGGCGGCGCCTGTCATAGGTTTGAGGGATTATAGGCATATGAAACAATGGAATAAAAAAATGTTCCATGAAGTCTCCCTCCTAACCCTACCCTATGCTGCTAATGGATTCAGGAAATCACTGATAGCAATTCAGTTGGGACCAGAACCTCTTTAATTCCATTTTTATAGAACTCAGTCACAGCCCTGGAAGTTTGCTCCGAGGAAGATCCGGTCCTTTAGTGAGAGGATTAGCTACAGGAGTGGGGTCTGGAGGTGACTATATGGTGTTTGGTAAGTAGGACAGGCTCTGGAGCTAGGCAGCATTGCCATTTCTAAGCTAGGTGACCTGAGCTAGTCTGGTAAGCTTGTAGTCTGTCTTTATGACACAGATCATAATGGCATCCCATTAACAGGGCTGTTGTGAAGCTGAAAATTTTATAACAATGAGTCCTTATCTTTTAAATTTTACAAGATTGACAAGTGATATTTGGGGTGTACCTTGAAATAATCTAGAGGTGAAGTACATAAAAAACAAACCAACAAAACTCTTGGCAGGCTGGGCAAAAAGTCACACACTTTTAAACCTAGCACTCAGGAAGCAGTGGCAGTTCTGTGAGTTCAAGGGCAGCCTGGTCTACATAGTGAGTTCCAGGACAGCTAGGGACATGTAGAGACACCCTGTCTTAATCCCCCTTCCTCCAAAAAATAGAAGGAAGAAAAGGTGGAGGAGGAGGAAGAGGAGGAGAAGAAAGAAGAAGAAAAGGAAGGAAGAAAAGAAGGGAGGAAGGAAGAGAGAGGGAAGGAGGTAGAAGACTTGGCTAAAGTTATCCAGATTGGGTGAGAACCTAGAGAGAAGGTTGTTACCATTCTGTCCTAAAATATTTATAATACAAATTTAAGAAAGAGAATGTAGTACATTAAAACTCTTCAAATATGATATACATGTGTGCTCAATAAATATAATCTGTCAGAGATAGGGGAGGGTCTCAAAGGCTTTATTCACAATTATAGAGTCATCAGGAGTTGAGCCTGCCTCTGGACAACAGCGTGAAAACACATGGGTGGGTGTGCACCCATGTGCACAACCTTCACGGTCACCCATCACTGCCCAAGCTCTTCTGTTTGGAAGTTTGCTAACTCAACTGAATTCATTAATCATACCATGTCCATACACAGAATCACAAAGATTCACTGTGTCTTCAAACAGTTGCTACCCAAACCCAAAGCAAAGCACTTCTAAATTTCAATGACTTGTATAGCTCCTTACAGAGGTTTGAGGGATTACCAGCACATGAAATTATGGAATGAAAAAATACTCCATGATGTCTCCCTCCTAACCCAACCCTATGCTGCTGATTCAGGAAACCGCTGATACCAATTCAGTCAGCACCAGAAACTCTTTAACTTTTGGAATATCTTAGATAAGGTGCTTAGCTGGACAGGAAGCCCTACCCTGTAGTAATTCTAGGTTGGATATTCAGGGAGCACTTAACTTAAAATTAAATCAGCATTTTTAAATGCCATGTCCCATCATTATGAAAGAATTTAAAGTACCCTCCCTGGTACAGACCAACTTGGCTCTTCTGAAAACTGGATGACCAACCGCTCTCTCCTCACATTGCTACAGAAGTTGAGCAAATCAGAGAAAATCCAAAGTACATTGCACCAAGCCTGGAATGCGGCAGCTGCTTAGTACGTTGCCGTGTTGGGCCATATTATCATTATCTTCTTTGGAATTCAGTTAGTACTTAAACCCAGTGGTTCTCCAGGCATAGAGACATATTACGTACTTTCAGACATTGTTTTCTATCTCATAAGTCAAGATTTTTAAGGAGCTGCAATGACTACACAGAGATGAGTAGAGGGCTATAGCATTGTCACGGGTGCCTACTGTTCTCTTCTATGTGATCCCCACATCTTTACATGTCTTGTGACAGTGTGTTTCTTACACTAAAAGAAAAATGAGACTAAAATGTAAAGAGAAACACACGGTCCAATTCAAGTCCAGGAACCATTGTTATTAGTATGGTGTGTCAGCTGAAAAGCACTGTCTGCTTGCAAGTGTGTGAATGTGTGTGTGTGTGTGTGTGTGTGTGTGTGTGTATGTATGTGTGAATGTGTGTGTGAATGTGTTTGTTTGTATGTGTTTGTTTGTATGTGTATGTGTGAATGTGTGTGTGAATTTATGTGTGTGTAAATGTATGTGTGTATGTATGTTAATATATGTGTGTGAATATGTATGTATGAATGTTTGTGTAAGAATGTGTGTATGTGTGTGTGAATGTGTGTGTGAATGTGTGTGTATGTGTGAATGTATGTGAGTGTGTGTGTGTGTGTGTGTGTGTGTGTGTGTGCGAAATAAGAATGGAGCACCCTTAGCAAAAAACTTTAGAGGTCTTTGCTTCTCTAAGAAGCTGAGGCATAATGTAAAGTCTTTATCTTACTCTTTCCAGCAACCAGTAATTACTCCCTCTTCTTTTGTCTTCATCTTTCTGTACAATCCTGAGTTCCCCAAATCATACTCCTAATTGTGTGGTCCTCTTCAAAAACACATTGCATCCTGGAAGGCATCTTCTTCCTCTCTGCGTCACTAGAACCCAGATCTAGGTATTTGTTTGTTTTGCTTTTGAGAAAGAACCTCTTGTAACCCTGAACTTGCTGTTTAGTAGGAGATGACCTTGAAGGCCTGTTCCTCTTGAGTTTACCTCCTAAGTGCTGAGATTATAGAACCACTCCAGCCTTGAGCACTATATATATTCATATATTCCTAATTTGATTTTATTATTAGTGTGTATGTGCTTAAGTGAGTTGTCTGCACGCCATGACGCTCCTGAGGAGGTCAGAGGACAACTTTCAGTTGTCAGGGCATGACACCTAGGTCTGCTGATTTGCACAGAACCTTTACCTATCAGTCATCTCACCAGGCCTCAAACAATTTTTAATGAATGGCCTCCTTTCCCTTTCCTTTCTCTGCTCGACTGCAGAAGAGACTTTAAATCTACAGCCTGGCTCTCTGAAGCTTTATGTGGCTGAGCACTAACTTGCAAACATATAGAGGAAGCATACAACGCATGGAGTGTTGTAGAGGACAGTGGAAAACAAGACCTGCCTTGAGTCTGCAGGGTGCATGCCCTTGTTTCTGACTTGTGTATTATTCCTGAAGCTGTCACACAACAAGAACAACAAAACCCCCTCTCCATCCAAATGCTAACTTTCTGGGGTTGTTTCTCCTGTCCTTAACAGTGTGGCATGGAATCTTTTACCACAGCCTCACAGCCCAACACATGATGCTTAAGTCTGAAGTTTCCTTTTTCATTCATGAGGAAAAGTAGAATCCTGTGTCTTACAGGATCCTGGTGTGTATGTATACATACATGCATGCATGTGTGGTGTGTGTATAAGAGAGAGGGGGTGGGAGGGGACAACAGACAGAGACAGAGAGACACACACAGAGAGAGGTATGTGTTTCTTAAATCATATTGTCCCTTACTGTGTCTAGCTCACTATTGGGGACCTATTAAATGATCAAAACCCCTGCAGATGAACTGGAATTTCTTGCCTGAAGCCTACCTTTTGCTGCCTGACTCCATTTGTACCCTAACAGTACAGATTTCCCTTTCTTTCTGTTACCTCTATGTAGGAGTGACTCTCCAGCTTCAGAGATCTAAAACTATTAACATCCCAGATGAAACAGAAAACCGTTAGTGAGGCTGGGCCTGGTGGCGCAGGTCTGTGATTACAGATACTCAGGAGGCTGAGGCAGGAGGATTGAAAGTTGGGGGTAAGGAGGGATATTATAAAGATAAGGGGAAGAAGGAGAGGAGGTCAGGAGCCCTGTGAATTAGGGGAGCTAGGGGTGCAACCTAAGAAATACCAATAGCATTTCCTGAATTAATCTGCACCTTTTGTGCAGAGACCGGAGGAACCAAGCCTTCCTGAAATACCACCCAGCATGCACAGCCCTCTGGAATTTGCCTGCATGGCATTCTGATACTGTAGCCATTTCAGTATTAGCCCATGCAGAAAATGAATTCTACTTTCCTGGCAACTCAAGAGAATTCCGTTCACGCCGTTGCTTTGCTTAAGTGCAGAACTAGGAAAAGGTAAGGTAGGATTTCTGCACCAAATTCATTTTGCAGAACATAAATTTGGTAATTTATGTAGCCTTGCCTTCCGTTGCCAATTTCACGTTACCTTCTGCTTAGCGTTTCATCAAGGCTATCTTGAACAAGTCCAAGACAAAACAAGAAGACAGCTTTCCACAACAAAAGCCTTTATTCCCCCACAAAGCCATCTTCTGTAAGCAGAGTACGTATATGTATTTCCCTTCCCTCTGCAGTCCTCTTGAGGCAGCATACTCTTCCTCCAGTTTCCCTAGCTCCTCCTGCAGCCCTCGTGGATACTCTCTTGGACAAAACAGAGTAGATTCTGATGGATGGGCAAGCATGCTCTTTTAAGACATTGATGAAAAGCCGCAAATACTCTCTTATTGGTGGATACAGAATCTGTTTTCCTACTTTTTCTGTTTTTAATCTTTGACAACATTAGCTGAGAAGGATAAATGTCACCACCTCTGCTGCTAGCTGTGTCTCAAGAGCAACAACAAAAAAGCCTCTTAAGCGGGATTTGATTCGAGCGCCGTCTACCGACCGTCCAGGACCGATCAGAAAACCCTGTCTCGAAAATAAAAAAACAAAAAAAAAAAAAAAAGCCCTAATCAGACGGACTCTCAGCTAAAGCTGAGCAGGGCTGATTAAAATCAGGCATCAGGTTGCCTAGACTGGAAGGTACGACTTGGTCATTTATGTTAGCTCTTCTTAAAATCTGAATTATTATCATATTAAAAACATGATTATTACTAATTTATTCATTCAATGATTACTGCTCTGATATAGTATTGAATCCTCTTCACATAGAAAAACAGAGTAAGTCTGCAATAGTTAAATCTTTATTGTCAACTTGACTGGACTTCAGAACCACTGGAGGGATAGATCTGCACCTCTGGATATGCCTATGAGAGTGGTCCCAGGAGATTTCACCTACTTACCCACCCTGAAATGGACTTAACCCTCCATGGGCTGCCATCCCAGATGCAAAAAAAAGACCGCAGACGCAGTGTGACCAGCTGCCTCATGCCCCTGATGCCAGACGTTCCTGGTCATGACAGACTGGCTATACCTCAAATTATGAACCAAGATAAGCTATTTCTTCCTTTTTATTTTCCTAATTGTGTGAGAGCTGGAGGAAAGATGAATATATGCATGTGCACATGTATGCGTGTTCGTGTATGTGTGTTTGTGTATGTGTGCTTGAGTATGTGTATGCATGTATATGTGTGCCGGTGTGTGTGTGTGTGTGCACGTGTCGGTGCACCCGGCTGTGCATAAACTTGCAGAAACCAGAAGTCAATACAGAGCACTGTCCTCTATTCCTCCTCGTCTTACTTTTCGACACAGGCTCTTTCACAGAACCTGGGGCTCAGTGTTCCAGCTGGCCTGGCTACTCAGCAAGTCCCCAGCTATCTCTGAATCTCTACCGCCAGCCCGCCCCATCCCCCCCCCCACGCAGACTGGGGTTAGAGATACACAGTGCGATGTCTGCTTTTATGTGGGGTCTGGGGATCTGAACTCCTCAGGTCCTCATGCTTAGTCCGCAAGCATGAGACCCACTGAACAATCCTGTGGCCCTCTTCCTTCTCGTCAGCTATTTTGTCACAGCATTGACACTAGTTAACTCGTGGAGTCTGTTAGCCCCCAGATGTCCAGCAAGCTTAAGATGCTCTCCTAGGCATAGAGAAAAGAAGTATCTTCCTTCACCTCAGAAGGCTTACCTCAATCTGATTATCCAACTTGCTTAACTTGTTACAGAAAGCAGTTTCTTCACCTTTGGGGAAGAGTAATTTTTAATGCAATGTGAGATAATATGACGTTTAATTAAGCTATTGTAAACTTCTCAATAGGTAAATAACTACTGTCCCACTATTTACTGGTAGTCTTAGCTCTGTGCACAAACCACGATATTGAAAGACAAAGAAGAAACTATTGGGGGTGGGGGAACAGCTAAAAAGAATATTCCCTAGGAAATGATAAATTTTCACTTGAAGTCAAAAGAGTTTTAATACATACTTACTAATAAATAATTTTACTAACAAATATACCCAGTCTCCACTGAGCCCTTATTCTGTTTATCCTGTGTTAGGCAGAGAATTCAGAATTGCTTATGTACAATCATAATTAATTTTCTTCACAAATGCTTATAGTCAATATCTATTACATTCTTATTATCATTATCATTTCATCATTTCAAAACAGGTGTCACTTAAAATTAAAATTATATGGTAACAGCTGAGGTCCAAAGAGGAGAAACAACATTTCCATGAACACGCCTAGCTCAGAGTCGAGCCGTGGTGGTGTGAAAGTAAGGAAAAGGAGGACCTATGCTCTGTCAGCTTCCGTGACCACTGTGTGCCCTGAAATCCTAATGCTAAATGCATTATCAGATGCCATTCTCGTCCATTTGCCTCTAGAAAAAGTTAAAAATCAAACTCAAAACTCAAGCTCTGGGCCTAAATATGAGTAAGTATGGCTTCCTGGGTACCTTGGGGGTGGCGTGTGGTGAAAAGAAACAGTCTCTTATCTTGCTGCTTGTAAACAACTGCTCAGCAAAGAACATCAAGGTGAAAAGACTTATTTTCACATGTCCTCATACATTATAAGGTATACTAATTAAGTATATTTCTAAGCTATTTTTCCTATACATACTCAAGATACCAAATGAAGGTGGTACTTTTATTAATTTGGATTTTTTTTTTTTGATGGCCTCACGATGTAGTTTGGCTTGAACTTACTATACAGATCAGGCTAGCCTCAAACTAATAGAGATCCACGTGCTTCCACTTCCCTGATGATGGGCTAAAGGTTGTACTCCTACACCTGGCTAATTTGGACCTAAATGTCTCCCAATGGCTTCCACCTAGAATGCTTGCCTGTAGTATTGGGAGATAGTGGGGAAATGGTTAATGGAAGAATCCCCTTAAAGGCTCTGGGTGCCTCTCTTTCTCTCTCTGTCTCTCTGTCTCTCTCTCTCTCTGTCTCTCTCTCTTCTTGTCTCTCTCTCTCTCTCTCTCTCTCTCTCTCTCTCTCTCTCTCATTCTTGTTGGGGACCCTGGACCACCATCTCAGCTTATGAAAATTGTTAACTGCCTTTGTGAGAAACTGCCTCCCTTGTGAAAACCTGACCTTCAACCAAAGAAGATTCTCTTGCTCGGTCAAGAGATAAGCCCAGGAAGCTACCCATTGTTTCAAGAGAGCCTCAGGGAATTACCCTCTGTTCTGGGAAAGTTAATCAGTACCAGGTTAAAAGATAGGCTCCGTCAGATCTCAGGTCTCAGTAAACTTAAAGAACGTCTGGCATTTCCTGGGGGCTGGAGAGATGGCTCAGCTATTAAGAGCACTGACTGCTCTTCCAAGAAGACCTTTGCCCTTCTTTCTCCCTTCCCCAAGACTATATATTGAAAATTGCTCCCCCATTAAAGTTAGACCTTGACAAAGCCTCCTGCAGGGTCTGTGTCTCCTCTCTCGACCCATGTTTTCTTTCAGGTGACGGTCCGCCTCTGAACCCACAATAACCAAGGCCTGGGTCGGGTCACATTCTCTCTTCCCCCCCATTACCAACTACCATGAGGGGAGCAGCACTGTCCTGAAATGTACTCCCAGCCCTGGTGTTCTGCCCTTTCACAAACCGAAATCGATCAGGCCAAGTAGACAAACACTTCTAAAGCCGTGGTTCTCAACCTGTGGGTCTCGACCCCCTTGGGGGACGTCACATATCAGACGTCCTGTATATCAGATATTTATGTTAAGATTCACGACAGTAGAAAAATTACAGTTACATAATAGCATTGGAATGATTTTATGGTTGGGGGTCACAACATTAGGAATGCTACCAAAGGGCCGCAGCCTTAGGAAGGCTGAGAACACACTGTTCAAGGCTTTCCCAGGTTGTTCCTTCTTGCTTCTAGGTGATTATCTCAGGTGTTTGTTGCTGTCACAAATCTGCAACTTCTGAGTAAGCACTGATTAAAAAAAAAAAAAGAAAAGAAAGAAGAAGCTGCGTGTTTACCAGAAGCCCCCCCCCTTTGAACTGCTAAAACCTTCAAGAGAATCGTCACTGTTTTTCATACTTCATATTATAACGTCTGCTGTCCAGAAGCTCAAGCTGCCTCATTCTGCCAACTGCAGGTTTGCAGGCACCGGGCAAGCAGCAAATGTGCTGCAGAATCTGAAGGCAGGTCCAAAGCAGGCGCTCCCGGACTATTCTCAGCAATGACAGCATCACTACATTTAGTTCCCAGCTTGCCAAGGGAATGGGTTTGAAGGGGAGAAATATTCATCTCTGCATGTATACATGCAGATGTATTTATTTGAATACTTGGATTAGAAAATGAAAGCATCAGCTGGCTTTATGTCGAAGTGAGTAAATACACTGTTGCAATAAGGATATTGCGGGTCTTTCAGGCAAGCGCGGTCTTTCGACAAGCTCTAGATGTATGCGCTCTGGGCAGCAAAGTGCGTTCGTTCCGTTCGAACATGGCGTTTTGCAATGAAAACGTGCTCTTCCTGTAAATTTGCATCATTCTTAAAGCTTTCTCTTTCCCGAAAGAAAAAGGAAACATGAAAACAAAATCAAAAGAAAATTTAAAACACAACACTAACATCTTCAACAATAAAACATAACAACAACAACAAAAAAACCACACTGGGCTACCCAGGGTGGAGCACAATCCCAGTATTAGGGAGACAGAAGCAGGTGGATTTTTATAAATTCAAGGCCAGCCTGATCTGCATACTGAATTCCCCGACAGCCAGGAATACACAAAAGACCCTGTCTCAAAACAAAACAAAAAAACACACCCACAAATGTACTTTCCAAAGTAGCTCTTGGGGATTGGGGCTGTAGTTAGGGGCAGAGTACTTGATTAGCTTGTGCTAGACTCAGTGTTTAATCCCCTGAACTATAGAATAAAAACCTAAACTTTTAAGTGTGTTGACATGTACTTCTAATCCCAACACTTGGGTAATGGGGACAGAAGGATTAGCTACGTAGTTAAGTTTGAGACCAAAATTGGGCTACATGAGACCTTGTCCCCCTCCCCTCCAAAAAGAAAAAAACCCAAAAAAACAAAATTAAAAAAAAAAAAAAAAAACAAAAAACCTAAGCTTTCTTGATGAGCCAGCATTTCAGTGTGTGTCAGAGAAAGAACCTGTCCTCACAGCCTAAAAGGAAAGATATTCTTTCCCAAACCCAAGTACCTTCCAATGCAGAGAAATCACAGAGAAAAAACCGTGATTCAGTTGTCACACCCAAATAAACTACTCACCACACACAATCAACTATATACGGTAGGTCAACAAGATGCCCAACATTACTTTAACTAAGTGAAACAATGTGTACACCCAAGATAAACAAAAGAAAACAGAGCATGCTTACGTCATCTTTTTAGATACTCAGACACCTAGTCTCTGAGATGCCAGGGATGGACCAGAACAAGGGTGGAACAGCCCAGACATGGGAGCAGACTATGTGTAACCTTAACAGGGGAAGTGTAGATAGTGCCTCTGTAAAGGAGACCAAACCTTCATTAATACAAACAGGGACTATGGGACACTTGAGCACTAAAGTTTGCATGTGCTTGTTGACCTCCCTCAGAAGCTGTCTCTCATTGGACGAAAACAAATAGTACCTATGGATTATAACGCTACACACACCTATATCATATGAGCTCTGCCTAAAGCACACAAGGTAGATATCCCCGTGTGTGTCGGAAATCTCACTCCGTGACTATTCCTTTCATCCTAGTCTCTCCTCGTTGCACTCCCAAGCAAAGCCATTTCTAACCCAGATCAGAAATATGAGGTGATACATAAGCAAGACAAAGTGCTCACCGGGACCAAGGGTCTCTCTAGTATCCCTGGATACCTAAAACTACTCAGAAAGTTAAGAGCGTTGGCTACCTCCTGCTCCTGGCAACTGATCACCATTCCACTAGGTCCCCAATACTCCTGGACTAGCCAACGGTGAGTCTCCATTTGTCCTATCTAGGGTTTCTCAATCTGCTGACAAGGGAATACCATCTCGAGGTGTCCATGGCCACCTCCACTGAAAAGACAGCACTCTCATGACTGAGATGCTCCCAACTCTATCCCGTCGGCTACCTCCGCCGCCCCATTTGTGCTTTCCCATTCCTCGGTCCACCATAGCCCCTAAATCAGCAACCTCCAGCTTTCAGCGCAACTCTCTGGGCTGTCTCCTTAGAGAATCCCGCTCCATCTTCCTCAAGGAGGAGCTCATGCCTCTCTCACCTACTCTTTCCGGGGTTCCCCTCCCTTGGGCACCCCCTTCCGCCCTGTTCTTTCTCTACTCCGGCATTCCCCTCCGGGATTCCGTTCCCCTCTGCCCTGTGGAGGGCGCCCCAAGAATGCGCACAGAACTAGCCCTCCTTTGCATCCTTCCTCTCCTGTTCTCTGGGATCAGACACCCCCAATTCACGGTCGTGACATCTACTCCAAACCCCAGCTCTTCAGGCTCTCATCCTCACCATCGCAGTCCGGATTCCCTAGCTCCAGCCCTTCAGAGCTCTGAAGCTCCCCAACTCCACGGTCTGGACTGTTTGTTCTGCATTCTAAAAACCGATATTAAAACTCTAACATCGGGTCCCAGTCCGGGCCCCTAGGTTCGGGGCACCTGCCAATGCGGTTCTACATCCTCCCTGCAGGTCGGGTCAGGCGCTCCTCTACGCCGAGATCCTGACGTCCCCGCCTCCCAGCTCTGGCCGAGGCTCCCCAGCATCTCACTGGAGACCTCCTGCACCCTGCCCGCTCCCCGCCCCCACAGACAGGACTTACCAACACCAGGCACGGCCGAGCTCCTGCAGCCCAGCTCTGCCAGCCTCACTCCCGACTCGGGCTCCGGGGGAGCTCCTTCCGAGCCGCCCCGACTTCCAAGGGCTCTGCACCCGAGAGAGGCCGGGAGGAGGGGACAACCCGGACGGCGACGCCCAGCTCCGCCCTTTCCCGGCCCAGGGGAGGGCTGCCCAGCCGGGTGCAAACACGGCTGCTACAGTCACCGCAGCCGAGGAAGTTGATTGATGCCGCTTCCTTCTTGCCTTCCACCCACCTTTAGACCCTCGTCACCTACCCCCAGTTTCCTTTAACTGCAAACCCCTCGGGGGCTTAAGACAGCCAGAGATGCAGTTTGCACTCTGTGTGTTCTTTCCCAAAACCATTTCCTAAATCCCTTGGGAGGGGAGGATAACAAACTTCATCTGCCATTTTCAGTCCTGCCCTTCTTTTCTCTCATTGCCCTAGGGTGAACTCAGGGTAATGCCCAGGAAATCACGCTGTGCGCCCCTTGAAGATACTGTGGACACATTTTCACATCCCCTTGAAAGACTCATACTTCTGCTGTGGTTACATGTGTGAGTGTAACATACAAGTCACTGGACACATGTATGCTGTGCCAAGCAGGCCCCTATTCTCCACCCTCACCATGCAACCTCCATCTGCTAAGTCCGCCCACAGTGACCCGAGTTGTTCTTCACCCACAATGCACTCTGTATTTATCATGATTTTTTTTTTTTAATCCATTTAGGAAGCAGGACCATCAGTTAACAAATCGAATTGGCTTTGCTGCTGAAAAGCTGCCTGTATCATCCGGGAGAATGGGAATGAGAAGGTCAGATCCCGGGAAGATGGCATCTCATGTAGGAGGTCCATTTTCACTACTGTTGTGAGATCGTTGGGGCTGATATCTGGACTGAGTTTGGGCACTTTTCGTTTAAACCCACCCCATTCCAGAGAAGACTCTAACCATGTTTTTACCATTCCCAGTATTTAAAACTCTGTTATTTGATGTCTCTTTAGCAAAATACCTGGAAGCGAAGTGAACCGTTTAGACGGTGGGGTTATGTTCACTCCATAAATGAAGACGTTTGGATTCTGGGCTGTTATGTGCAGGTTGAAGCAGATTCAGACCCCTGAGAGAGTCCAGGGACTTGTCTCAGTTCCACAGTTTTCCCCACAGGACAATGACCCGGTATGCAAAGACAGGGCTACAAAAGCTCAGGAGGCTCTGTGATGCTCTGTGCTTAGCTTGTGCTTCGGCCCAGAGATGTCCGGGCTGCTCTTGTATCCTGGGATGCTGTGGCCTTCCATATTAGCAAGTATTTCTTATTCCAGCCAGAGACCTCAGCTGTAAAGTGATGCTCTATAAGGAAGGGACCCCTGTCACCTCCCCGAACACACACACACACACATACACACACACTTCTACTCAGACCTAAACTAGAAACAGAATTAAAAGTCCCCAAATCTGAGGGTCTACCCGCAGGTCCAGCTTAACTGATGTGAGCTACATCTTCAACAATAGAGTACATGAAGCGCATCTTCCCCTGTTCTTGCCGCACGTTCAACCCCCGGGAGAGCTCCTCTATCTCAAATAGAGTCTTATGAGAAGACTAATTCCTCTGATCCTAAAACTGAGGGTTGCAATCCTATGCTCCGGAACTGAAGGCGGGGCTATAAAAACCCTCACAACAGTCAAAGGGTTTTGAGTGTGCAGCAGCCAAGGTGTAAGTCAAAAAATCCAACGCATGAGGAAGCTGAGGTGTCTCTGGTGGCACCAGCCTCTGATGTGTGGTGCCACTTCACGACAGCCTTAGCTCTTTAAGCCCATGCTCACATTTCCTATAATTTCTGAAACATCCCTAAACATGCTTCTACCGTGTTGGACTGTGTGTCCATGGGAAGCTGTGTCCCGGGACTGATGGTTGTGAAATCAACGTATGGATCAGCCCTGAAAAACTGAAGGTGTTCTACACCCAAGTCCAAAATATTCAGCCGGTTTAAGTCACTGTAAAAAGAAACGAGCACACACATCTCATGAGTGTGCAAAGTCACGTTAGCCTTTAATAAATGGTAAAGCCGTATGTACGCCAAAGAACATCTTAAGGCGATGGTCTCCTTGGTTTTATTGGGGAGCATAGGAGAGGGGCCCTCTTCTATCTGTAGGAGTGTTCACAGGTGCTTCAAGCCTCTCAGGCTTGTACCTGGGAAGGGGAGGCTGGTGGTTGATCTGTGGACATGTTCTCACTATCTCAGACAGGCACTGGGTAGTTGTAGCGTGTGACCTTGTTGATGCTGTTGACAGATCTGGTGTAGGACTAAATGGGAACATATTACCAAGGCCTGTGATGCTGCTGCTGCTGGTGTGATGATGGTGATGTGATGGTGATGGTGATGGTGATGTGATGGTGATGGTGATGGTATTGGTAATGGTAATTGTACTGGCTGGCTTTGTGTGTCAATTTAACAAAAGCTGGAGTTATCACGGAGAAAGGAGCCTCCCTTGAGGAAATGCCTCCATGAGACCCAGCTGGAAGGCATTTTTCTCAATTTGTGATCAAGGGTGGGAGGGCCCTTTGTGGGTGGTGCCATCCCTGGGCTGGTAGTCCTGGGTTCTATAAGAAAGCTGAGCAAGCCAAGGGAAGCAAGCCAGTAAGTAACATCCCTCCATGGTGTCTGCCTCAGCTCTTGCTTCCTGGCCTGCTTGAGTTCCAGTCCTGACTTCCTTTGGTGATGAACAGCAATGTGGAAGTGTAAATCCTTTCCTCCCCAACTTGCTTCTTGGTCATGATGTTTGTGCAGGAAGAGAAACCCTGACTAAGACAGTGATGTGAGGGACATGAACAGCACCGGCTGCTTTACCCAGGCATTCTGAAAGAAAGTAGAGAGTCTCACAGCCATCCTGGTCTCATAATAGGTAACCTAAAATAAATTATTCAATGACTTAATACTGGTATAACACACAGGCATTGATATGTGGGTGAGAAACCCTGTTCATCACTGGCCTTCCTAGAACCACAAAATAGCAATGTTTTCTCATCATTCATTCATATCTCTTAAAAATCTCTTGATATTTGCTAGCTGGACCCCACAGTTCCCAAAGATATTGTGCAGGCTTCTGGTGGAGAATTGCCAACAGTCTTACTCAAGTATGAAGTCTATGTACAATTAAACCAGCCAGCAAGACAAGATGAAGCTGGTAGGATAGTGGCAAGTCTGTTACGGACTTAGTCAACCACTTTCTGCTTGCATTCGGATGGGACTCCACAAGATTCATATCTGGACCAATCAAAAGCCTATAGCTAAGCAAATCATAGGCCCCAGTTGTTTTGCTAAGTAGACATGGTGTACCCATAGCATTCCCTTTTGAATAGCTATGTATACAAGTCCATAAACCAGTGTTGCTGTCAGTTTTGGTTAGAGAAGAATTCCCTTCCCTGCCTCTAGTGGTCAACAGTAGCCAAAGAAACTTGTAACTGGTCAAAGTACTAAGACTAAGGGAGTATAGAATGGCAAGCCACAAATGGGACAATACCAATTTTTTTAAGTATCACTGATTTCTTGGCATGACGTGACTGTTGCTCTCCTGAACTCACAGCTGTAATTTCTGGAACAAACTCTACATAAGATTCTACACTTCGGTATCCTGGCATGGGAGGGGTGTGGTTCATGGGGCCTCATCCTCCCTAAGGATTTAAAAGCCATTAATGGCTGATGGGGAGTGAGAGATATTTTCTTCAGTGGTGATACCACCAGAAAGATACCTATAATCTTGTAAGCAACCCTAAGGAAGCTAATCAGGTAACAGAAGAACAAAACAGAAGGTGAAAACTGAGGGAGAGTTAATTGGGAAGAGAACTGGGGCCAACCAAAGTAAGAAGGGGAGAAGAGAAAGTAGTGAGGACTAGTGGTGAATATGATCCAAATACATTAACGACCATGTGTGAAAATGTACTAATGAAACCCATTATTATATAGAATTAATACATGCTAATAAAAACATTTCTTTAAAAAATAAAAAATATTGCATCTTCAAAAGAACAGACTCTTACTATTTTATTTTTTTAACAATAAAGTGACAGACTAGTATTGGACAAGAAACATTATTTTATTTATTATTTATTTATTATTTATTTAATTTTTATAACTCTGAGGAAGACAGGTCTACAGTGACCTTTCCATTTTTGCATCATAATAAAAGTCCTCCTCTTTGGGTCCTCCTCTGCTGGGACATTCTGGATGACTCTTAGTATATGAAAGTTCACAGCCTAGTCGATGTTTCTGCATGTAACATTCCTACCAGGCAATACCATGTTCACCTGAGATTTTTTTTCCCAAGTTCTGAACTGGCAGTGTTCACCCAGTAAGAAGAGCAAATTACTGAACCAGCCATCATTCTACCAGACACCCTTTTTTTTTCTTTCCAGGTTGCCCTTAAAGGCCATGACAAAAGAGTCAATTTGCACCTTCAGGAGCTGTTTCTCCCAAAGTCTGACAAAACAATTTGATCTGTCTTATGTTGTGAACAAACCAAAGCGGCACACTGTTTCCGATAAAAATTTCTACTTTGTGCTTGCATATTTGATGGCTTTCTCAAGGTGCTCAAAGAACACATGAGAGCATCCTGTTGTCCGCCTTGGTACATTTGCGTGATGTGGGCTGGTGCTGACCTTGCTGCAACACAAGATAAACGGTTAACTGTAGTTCTGGTCCATATACTGGCTCACATTGGTCTAGAACCCAAAGAATTCTTCTTACAAGACCCACTTGTCACAGTGCACACAACTGATAGAATTAAAGCTCTGGTTAGCATTGTTTTCTTAGCTCTTAGGAGGACTGGGAGCAGTTCATTTTTCATTGTGTTGGTGAAGAAAAGGAAAGGCTCTTTGTGTACCAGTTAAAAGTGTGAGCTTAGATGGTAGCCTACCCTGAATCTGACATGCATTAGGGCTTCTCGGAGCCTGTGGTCAGTGACCTAAGCTCTCTGTGAGTCAGAGCCTTTGTGTGTAACATGGAAGCAATCATCCTACCTGCTTGATGTAATTATTTCTAGAATTCAATGAAAGACACACAGCATGTGCTTAGCATTGTGCCTAACACATACTGAGGGCTTGATAAAAGCAGATGAAAAGCAAGGGATGAAGGAAAACATCATTCTTATTTTCTGCTGGGAGAAAAGATGTATTATTACAGTGGACCACGTGGGAGGAACTCAGGAAAACTTGAATATTAACATTAAAAAAACAAAATCTGAAATCAGATCTACCCATTCTTGACGCTATCATTGGGATTTCTCCATCCTGTTTTTTTCTCCTCGGATCCCTTGCAGCTAGCCAATCAGAGAAAGTGACCCGGAACTAATTTCACCTGCTACACATACAGAATAAAAAGGATATGAAAACCAAAACTGTGGGTAAATCAGACTAAGTTTTAAAAAAGAATAATGGAGTTTTTTGGTATTGTGTGTCTATTTTAATCTCATTTCACAATGGAATGGTCAGGACTTGTGAGAGCTCACTTTATTTTAAACTAAAGTTGGTCATTCCTTTTCTTCTTGAAAATATGTTTATTTTTACTTTATGCAACATATATATATATATATATATATATATATATATATAATATATATATGCCTGTGTATATATATGTGTACCATATGCATGGTGCCTGGGGAGGTCAGACTAAGATGAATTTCCTGGATCTGAAGTTGCAGGCAGTTGTGAGACAAACAAATGAGGATTCTGGGAATCTGGGTCTCCTGCAAGAATGAAAAGTCTCTTGACAGAGGAGCTATCTCTCCGGGCCCTCTTTCTGTTTCATAGTAACAAATAATTAACAATTTTGAGCCAGGCATGTGCCATACAGCTATAATCCCAGCCTTGCAGATACTGAGGCAGAAAGATGGGAACTTTCAGGCCAGCCTTTGCAGCTCAGTGAGCTCACTATGTGGTCCAGCCTCAAAAGACCATCGCTGGTTGTGTAACTCAGTGGTCACATGCCAGTCTAATATGAATACTGCTCCAGATTCCATGCCCAGCGCTGGAAAACAAAACAAACTTGAGCAACAGACCATTCCTGGGAGCAAATCAATTTGTGTAGGCAACAGAAACAAGAAGCAGACATTGCCTCTGGGTCCTCAGGAACCTTGGGCTCATCTGGAGCTGGGAAGCCTTGTTTCTGATCATAACTAGTTCCTGATACAAGTGTATCAGGAGGCAAGCTGTAACAATACACATGGTAAAATGACCAACCAGGAACTTCTTTATATTGTTAACAAAATAACATGGATTCCTAAATCGCAACATTTCACAGTGAGTGCTAATTTTAACATTTGTTCGTAAACAAACCCTAAATTTAGGAAGTGCACGGTGTAATTGGATCACAGTAATGTAATGACAAAGAAAAGTGTGGCTATGAAAGGGAGGGCTCTGTCCTTATTTTTCTGCAGAAAATTACAACTCACCAGCCTTAGGGTGAATGGCCCTGGTGGACAGCCCTTTAAGGGTCCTGACAATGTCTTCCAGCTCCCTCTAAAGCCTTTAAAGTTTCTGGAAATTTTTTTCTTTTCCATTTTCTTTGCTCCTGGTTCTTAGTCGATGTATCCTGGGAAGATCGTGGGCAATACACTAGCCCTTAAACAATGAGACTTCAAGGAGACCAATACCAAAGGTATGCAAAAGGAAACACTTTTTTCCCACTCTTCCCAACTTCGTTTCAACACAGGTTACTTTCTAAAAGACTTTACAGAGAAGGTTGTCAGATTTAGGACTGGAGGAGAAAAGTCATGTGATTTTTATCCAGAGTAGAAAAAAAAAATGACACTTGGCTCTCTGGACTTTGCCATATACCACCTCTGTCTCCATTAGTGTGTTGACAGCCCTGGGGAAGTACCTAGCTCCCCATAGCTTACATCAGTCAGTCATCCATCATGGAAGTGCATTGATAAGGCATGGGCCACCCTCTGCCCCTCTGCTGAATGCTGCGGGTCAGGAACCCCTGAAAGAACAGTGTGTTCTGTTCATGGCTCCTCAGTTGCAACCTTTCTTGGGCGGGCTTATCTTGGCTCAGTTAACGTAAATATGATAGGACTGAGAAAATGTCCATTTTGGAAAAGTTCAGCAACAATTGCACGACTCATACTTGATTCTGGGCAGGCTTCTGGGTTTTAATCATCTAAAAAGAAAAAAAATCAAAGCAACAATGACCAGTTTGATTCAGCACATGTTTACTGAGTCTGTTTTAGCTGCAGAGGGGTGAGCCAGTAGCAAGCTAACAGCTAGAAATGGCCTGCCCATGTGGCCATCTGGAAGGCCTCTCAGAATAGATCTCAGAACAGGAGCAGATGAATTGGGATCTTTGGGGGGGGGGTTATTTGTATGCTCCAGGGACATAGATGTTGGCTACATTGCGGCCTTGGTCAAGGATGACATTTGATTAAATGAACCATAATATATTGAAGTGACCTTTCTTGTGGCTCTTATGTATCGTTTAACATTTCCCTTTTCATTTCTTTGGCTTTTCTACTGGACTCTAAGCTTCTAAAAGATATAAGAAGCTTATCTGTATTTATGCATGGTCCTTATACATCTGTATACATGGTCCTTATACATCTGTTAACACATGTACTCCTTATACATCTGTATACATGTCCTTATACATCTGTATACATGCTCCTTATACTGTTCACTCTACTGTCCTACCTGTAGGCAGCAGCACACAGCATGTTCTCAAGAAACATTTGTTGAAAGAATAAACCACAGACACCAAGGCTTAGCACATTAGAGATCCACTTGGTTCAGGAGTGCATGGCCATTTACTCTAGAACCTTTAGAAGTTGTTAGTACAATCTAGAAATGGACTAAGACAAAAAAATATATGTCCCAGAGATAGAAACAATGGAATCCAGAAAAAGCAACCAAGGAGAAATATGTTTTTCTATCTGTCCTTTTTTCTGTTATGATAAAACACTGACTACTTGGGAAAGGGAAGGTTTACTTGGCTTATAGGTTACAGTTCGTCCCTGAGAGAAGCTCCAGCAGGTGCACAAGGCAGGAACCGAAGTAGAGACCAGTGAGGTATGCTGCTTATTTGATTTGCTTCCTCTAGCTTGCTCAGCTACCTTCTTTATACAACGCAGACCACCTGCTCCTGTGTGGCTCTACCCTGATGGTTGGCATGAGCCTTTCTCCATCAATAACCAATCAAGGAAATGCCTTACAGACACACTCCAGTTTGATGGAAGAAGTTCTTCAATTATGATCCCCTCTTGCAAGTGACCTGGAAGTGTGTCAATAGACAAAAAAAAACAAAAACAAAAACAAACCCATAACACCATGGGGGGAGGGGAGGAAAAGAAAGAAAAATAGAATCTGGGTCCTCAGCAGGATATGCTGCCATAACTGACCGTCAATTATTTTTTAAAGTGTCACGTTGAATTATAAGAATTTGGAATGTTTTTAATCCAGCCAGAGGTGATGCATTCTATTGGTCCAGGCATCCAAGAGGCAGAGGCACACAGATCTCTGAGTTTGAGGCCAACTAGCTCTACAGAGCAAGTTCCAGGGGAACCAGGGCTACACAGAGGAACCCTGTCTTGAAAAACAAACAAACAAACAAACAACAACAAAAGGGAATGTTCTTGTAGTTTAAACAAAACTTTTCACTTTCATTCTCCTTCCCAAATAAGTTCCTGTATCAGCCTTCCCATTAACCTGGGATTCTCCAGCCAGAAAGACATCCGGGAAGGACTTTAGTAGTCACTGCAAATGTATAGATACAATTTTATTCTTTCTCTTCAGTATACCTGACAATGTTCTACAAGTCACCTGACAGCCTGGGGATTTTGACTAGTCTTAAAATGTTGGCAACAGCAATGAGAAATGCTGGCAGGAAGCTTTTGGAGAAAGTGGTCTCTGCAACAAGACAAGATGACCGAGAACTTCATTAACTGCAGTCGGTCCATGAGGTGTAATGCCGAAGTCTTCAAGAATCACATAGACCACATAACAAAGAGAAATGTACAATCTGTCCTTCTACTATGTGTCGGTTGTTTTATTGTTTTTGTCAACTTGACACAGGCTGGAGTCATCTGTGAAAAGGGAGCCACAATTACGAAACAGCCCCACGCCCCATGCCCCAAGACTGGTTTTCATGCCTGATACGGAAGCAATCATTATGGGCAGTGCCTGTCCCTGGTCAGGTGGTCCTGAGTTGCAGAAGTAATCAAAATGAGTAAGCCTGGAGGAGCAAGCGAATGAGCAACTTTCTTCCATGGCCTCTTCTTCAGTTCCTGCCTTCAGTTCTTGTCTTGACTACACTTAATGATGGACTGCAACTGTAAGCTGAAATAAACCCATCCTATTGGGTTTGGTCAATGTTTCATCCTCCCAACAAAAAAGTACATATGGGTTAGCAGAAGTAGGGAAGGTGATATAGGCTTTAAGTTTGTGTGTATGCACAGGCACACAACCTTGCCAAAAGGCATGGTAAAGAAAGAGAAGTGAAAAGGAAGGTAAGAAAAACTCAATGCTCATAATGGCATTTCCAGAACTCAGTTCCCTTTCCTATAATTGTAAATATTTTAAAAGCTATCCTTAATAAATACACCAGTGAATGACTGTTGCTTGTTGAGGTAAGCCAGAGTATAGTTCTAATGTTCTATAATTAGTCACAGGTTATCATAGTATAAAACTACAATGATCTAATTACAGTAATTTGGGTGGTGGTGGTGCACGGTGCTTTGTGGACACCCTGTGCTTATGAACTCACAACAGCAACAAATAAGAACCCTTTCTTCTCTTAAACTAGATGTTAGGAGAGGCGATCTGCTAAAGGCAACCACAGACTGCTACATCAGCAGCCTCAGCATGGAGGGAGTGGACGGCAAGAAGTTCAGACTTGGTGTTCAGGCTTCTGGGTCTAATAGTAAAGTGTCCTTTCTCCTAGTCACCAACGGACACAGCAGCTCTAGCAGACGTGACCAGTCCCCTGTCCTCCCCTACTCCTCTGGATGTGCAAAGAGAACCAGAATGGGACACAATCACCGTAAGTCACTAACCAGTTCCCTGGAACAGTGCTTTTTGCTCTTAAATCATTTGAGTATTTTTGTGTTTTAATCTCTATAAATGAACTACTCTTGGAATTACTGCCCAGTTTGCAATTGTTTTGTATTTTCTGGGAGTTGGTCCTACTTTCTCCCATGCTAGGCTGCTATCCAACCAGAATGCTTTGGCCCAGCTTTGGACCAGTACATGGCATATGACTGATGTTGATTCTCAGTATTGGTACCCTTCTCAGTTGCTGGACATTCTCAGTGTTACTTCTTGGCTGCCATCCACAGAGGAGTCTTTAGATCTCGGCTATCCTTGTGGAGATTTGTGGTTGATTCATCCTTGTTCTCTGTTTCTAATACATACTCCTTTTTAACTTTAGCCAACACTAAAAAGTGAGGGGTTGTTTTTTTGTTTTGTTTTGTTTTTTTTGAGGGTTCCTATGTGTAACATC
The DNA here is from genome assembly GCA_021653895.1 of Mastomys natalensis. Lineage (NCBI taxonomy): Eukaryota > Metazoa > Chordata > Mammalia > Rodentia > Muridae > Mastomys > Mastomys natalensis. Next base: position 1,640,744 of record JAJTUV010000594.1, read on the forward strand.
CCTGATCATCCTGGAACTTGCTTTGTAGACCAGGCTAGCCTTGAACTCGGCCACATGAGTGCTGGAATTTCACATGAATCTCTGACTTAAAAGCATTCAGAATTTTATTTAGGAAAAAAGTAAATGTTCTGGGCAGATGGGAAGACGGCACCAGAGGCCCGTGTACCGCTACCATGAGAGACGGGAGAGAAAGAGAAGCAGAATGGTTTGTGCACTATGAAGGCAGCAGAACTGGAAATGCAAGGGAGTGGAAGAACAGTCTGATGTGAGTGATGGTAGTGGCTGCTTCCAAGGGACATACCTAGGTCTGTGGCCCAGCAGCAGCAGGGGTCTGTGTCAATGTCCTTGTTACCACCAAAGGCTATGCAGATGTCTCTGGTCTGGGCTGCAACCTCAGGGCGTGTTGATGTCTGAGGGCTATGCAGAGTTGGCTCTGCTCCTCCTCAGCTGCAGCACACACACAGAGGCACGAATTCGCACACACACTGCACCTCACATGGGCAACCCAGTTGAGCTGGCACAGTACAGCCAGTTCTAAGGGCGTGAGAGCTTGAGAGATCACCCTGTCACTCACAGATTGCTGCATTCCAGTGAGCTGGCCCCACCCCTTGCCCAGCTATTGCTGGAGAGCTGGCCCTAGTGACTTGAGTGTGAAAGAGCTAGTCTTGCCCCTCGCCAGTTGCAGACAAAAGAACTGGTCTCGTCCCTCTCCTGGGCAAAGTGGGAGAGCTGGCCCTGGTGGTGCAGGAGAACAGACAGGCAGAACAATTCATCTACCAACCAGACCCAGATCCAGGGCTTTGAGTTGACCTATCCCAACATCTACCCCATCTATGCAACTACTGAGCATATGAAGGGGTCAGTCCTGCAGATCCAAAGCTGCGGATCTCCATAACACAGGGCAACAATGGATATATCAGAGGAGTCCCTGTGAGGATCCAGTACTGATAGTGTGGCTGAAGCCAGAAGCCTCGAACTAGACCAATGACTCACTTGCAATGAACGTTCGCAAGAAAAGCTGGTGGTGGGTATACTGTATGACACACCGTGACATACTGCAGCTTCCATGGTGAGATGTTATTTGTTTGTTTTCTTTCGGGAGGGATGTTACAAGGGCAAGGGTGCATAGGGAGTGACTGGGAGATGAGTGGGATTGGGGTACATGATGTGAAATTCACAAAAGAATAAATAAAAAGTTTTTTAAAACTTTGTTCAGTGAATGTATTCCTCAAATGTTTGTGGCATGTAGGGTGTGAATGTGCATGTGAATGCGTGTGTGTGTGTGTGTGTTGTGTGTGTGTGAAGACTAGAAGACAATCTTCAATGGTGTCTCTCAGGTGCCATATGCCTCTTTTGTGACAAGGTCTCTCATTGTCATGAAGCTCACCTCATTCATTAGGCAAGGCTGGCTAACCAATGAGCCTCCAGACCTGCCTGCCTCTGCCTCCCCAGCTCTGGGATAACTATAAGGTCCCAACACCCATCTTTTTTTTAATGTGGTTCCTAGGATCTGAATTCAGGTCCTTGTGATTAAACATTAAATATGTTTTCAGTTGAGCTATCTTCTTAAAGATCCAGAATGCTATTAATATGTCATGATTTTTTTAAGTAGAATTCTAAAAGACATTTGAAATCACATCATTATTTGACAGAGAAGAAGGTAAAGATCAGAGATTGTGGTGGTTTGAATACACTTGACTCAGAGAGTGGCACTATTAGGAGGTGTAGCCTTGTTGGAGTAGGTGTGTCACTTTGGGAGTGGGCTTTATGACCCTCAGCTGCTTGGAAGTCAGTCTTCTCCTGTCTGCCTTTGAATGAAGATGTAGAACTCTCAGCTCCTCCTGCACCATGCCTGCCTGGATGCTGCCATGCTTCCTGAATTGATGATACTGGACTGAACCTCTGAACCTGTAAGCAAACCCCAATTAAATGTTTCCTTTATAGAGTTGCCATGGTGTCTGTTCACAGCAGTAAAACCCTTAACTAAGACAAAAGTTTAGAACCTTTCTGGTGCCTTAGATGTGTCAGAATGGAGACTGGGATCTTACAGTAAGATTCCCCTCCATCCTCTCCACTCCCTTCTCTTCCCTTCAAGGCCCCTCTGACTCACCAATCTGCACTTTGCAGATATAGAAGATGCTTGTGTTATTGAATCACAGAACACATGTGATTTGGTGCTTATACTATTTGCACTGATTAGTTTGGTGAGAAGACAGTAACTATGTGTGCGGTGACATTGAGTCAGTCCTTGATAAGTAGCCAGAAGCCTTGGATTGTGGCTGACAAGCAGAGACTAGAGGCACATCACAATACGGTGGTTTAATTCAGTAATTATTAAATAAGAAAATATTGAGCTTGCTAGGACCCGCTGGGAGGGTTGTAAGCGCTTTGCCCTGCTTCTCTCAAGCTTTCTGACTGTCATCACATGGCTACTATGCCGCACTGTGACATCCCCAGCTTCTGTCTTCTCATTTCATTACAGTTTCAGCGACCTCTTTCTGTGTCCTCTCTCTTACTCTAAATCTGGCAAGGAAAGCAGGGGGAATGTAGATGTCTTGATTGATTGATAGTGTCCTGTGTCTAAGGTTGGAAAATGGCTCTTTTATTGGCTGAGTCCCAACCAGGCTGCTGGTAACACGTATTCTGCCAGGAACAGCACATGCCTACTGGCTAGGTTAATGCTTGAGCAAACCCAGGGGAAAAAAGGCCCACAATGTGAAGGTAAACCCCATGATTATTATCTCTCATCCAGGACCATTCTAAAAGTCCACAAAGGCAAGGATGCTCTATTTGGATCTTACCTGAGTCATGATTTTTTCACTGTTACTTGTGTATACATCATTTAAATATTGCCAGTTCCAAATTACGTATACAAAATATATCACTTTCTTCTGAAACTATGGCTACATTTCATTAAATAGTCTTCATTTGTCCTTAAAATTATTTGAGCAAAGTGACTGTTTTCTCTGACAGGCTGTATACTTCTTGGAGGCCGGAGGGGAGGCACAATTAATTTTTTGTTTACTTCCCAGAATGCTTCTGGGCTATGAGCATTTAAAAATCCATTAAAATCTTGTGCATAATGACTATATAATCATACTTTAATTTAGCAAACCGCTATTAATGTCCTTATGGAGTACACATCTGTTTCTGCTTGTCTCTTTTTCACTCTCCCTCCCTCACCTAATTGTGATGGCAATCTTAACCCTGGCTGATGGGAAATGGAGACACTGAGAGTCTTAGCCCTGCTTGCCTTGGGAATGAAATGTCACCCAAAGTAGACCATTTCCTGTTTCCTCTGGGGTTGGCAGTATCCACTTTTTCTTTAAGTATCCACTTATCCTTCCAGTAAAGACCATGTAAACCCAGTATGTCACTGGCTTACAGACCACATTTGGAAGATGTTATCTGAGATTAAAGCCATGAACCAAGTGGTAGCTCATGAAACTTAAGAAAAGGTTTGCTGGATGTGGCTTTGGAAATTTGTCCTTAGTGAAAGAGACAATCATAGTCCCATCTATTTTTCTACCCTCCGCTTTGAATGTGAATGTTCCGGTAGAGTTGAAGTTGATGTCTGGATAAGATTGGTTTGGCCAATCAACTTTATCCCTTTGGGTAGGGAAGTGGAAGCCCATGAAGCACATGCATACCCAATACCTTTATCTACCAGTATCAAGGAGGATTAGTCCAAGGATTGCTCCCTACCTTCCCTAAATCATGGATACCAAAAGCCAGAAGATACTTAAGTTCCTTATGCAAAATAGCATAATATTTGCACATAGCCCATATCTTTCTATGTAGTGGCTTGTATTCTTATGTTAATTTGGGTCCCCAAAGAGTGTCCATATGCAAGACACTCAGGAACCCTGTTCTCAGTTGGTTCTGATTGGTAAATAAAGATGCTGACAGACAATAGCTGGACAGGCTGGACAGAGGTGGGACTTTTAGGATTCACAGTTGAGGGAGAGAGAGGGAGAAGGGAGAGGGGAGAAGCATCCGCCATGCCAGGAGAAGGAGAAGGAGAGGAGAGATGCCATGCCAGAAAAGATAAAGGACAGAGAGCATAGGCACCATGTAGGAGCCAGGGGAGAGTGGCCCAAGAGGGTTGCTCAAACAGGTCCAGGGCAGCCAAGATGGATTTAGTAAGGAATAACTTGAGATTATCAGAGGGATGTGGATTAGCCACATGGAGGTTAGGAAGTGTCCCAGCCATTGAGCTGATTAAGGCATATCAAAATACAAAGGCTATGTGTGTATCTTTCATTCAGGAACCCAGAACATTGGAGTGGGTAGCGTGGAACACGCCACCAACAGGATCTATTTAATTATATAATGCTACATTCCTGAATATGTGAAGCTACCTCTAGATTTCTTAAAATACCTAACAACATATCAATGTCATAAAATATTATTGGTCATACTATATTGTTTGGGTTGTAATTACAAAATGGGAAGCTGTACATAGTCAGTTAAGTGATGCGACACTTTGTTGTCAACTTGACACACCTGGGAGGAGGGACTCTCAACTGAAGCATTACCTCTATCTAACTGGCTTATAAGAATGTCTGTTGGGAGCCAAGTCCTAGCAGAAAGCGTCTATCATCTCTGCAGCCATCTTAGGCCATATACCCTGACAAGAGACTTGTTTTCAACAGCCCATAACAGCTGAGCACACTCTGATAAACATCTTGTTTTTTCACCTATCTTGTTTTGTTGTTTAATGCCCCCAGATGCAAGGCTCACGTAGTAAAGTGTCTTCAGCTGCATTCCCCTGCTTGTGCTTCTATATACCCATGATTTCCTTTCAATAAATAGGACTTGATCACACACCCTGTCTTGTCTCCATTCTTCGAGTCTCTTGCCCCTCCATCCCCACTCTCTCTCTTGTTAGATCCTGTTGACTGACCCAAACAGACCAGGTCACTTGGCCCCCAAAAGTGGGGCACAACAGACCAGGTCACTTGGTGCCCAAATGTGGGGCAGTTCAGACCGGGTCACTTGGCGCCCAACGTGGGGCTCAAACCCATGACCCTAAGATTAAGAGTCTCATGCTCTACCAACTGAGTTAGCCGGGCCGGGACAAATGTCTATCAGCCTTTTTTTTTTTTTTTTTTTTTTTGATGAAGGAGAGCATAGACCATTGTGGATGGCGCTACCTCTGGACAAATGAACCTGGGTTGGATAAGGAAACTAATTGAACAGCCTTATAATAAGCACCATTCCTCCACAGTCTCTACTTCAAGTCCTCCTTTATGTTCCTGCTTAAGTCTTTCTTCAAATTCAGTGATGGACTATGATGTCAAAGTATAAGGCAAATAAACCCTTTCTCTCCATCAAGGACCTGGTATTTGTCTCAGGGTTTCCGTTGCTGTGAAGAGACACCATGACTAAGGCAACTCTTATAAAGAACAATATTTAATTGGGGCTGGCTTACAGTTTCAGAGGTTCAATCTATTATCCCTTATGGCAGAAAGCATGGCAGCATCCAGGCAGACATGGTACTGGAAAAGGAGCCAAGAGATCTACATCTTGATCAGAAGACAGCCAGGAGAAGCCTAACTCTTTCTCAGTGGGAGGAGCTTGAGTACTGGGAGCACTCAAAGCCTGCCTACACAGTGACACACTTCCTCCAACAAAGCCACTCCTGCTAATAGTGGCATTTCCCATGAGCCAAGCATATTCAAACCACCACAGTGTTTATTATGACAATGGAAAGCAAACTAGAATATGTTGCTTAAATAATAACTACAAAATCAGCCGTCCCACGGTGGTGCTGTGCTCTAGGCTCTGCACTCTGGAGTCGCCTTGTCTCTGTGTCTCTCGCGGTTCGAATCTCGTGTTCCTCCCACGCTTCTCTGTGGGGGGAAATAACTACAAAATGGAAATCTATATATATTTAGTATAGTCAGTCATCACAGGTGTAAATAGATAGTACAGGAACAGTAAGCCAGACAAACAATAAACGCTGGACAGAAAGAGGACATGTGAAGTGGCAAGAGTCAGGTTATGTTGATATGTCACTTCATTCATGTGGTACATCCGCTAGTGCTTAGTCTCTGGGACTTGAGGTTTAGAGAGTTATTTTATCAGTCTGTGATTGGTTGGATCTGTAGATGTTGAATATTTAAATCCAGAGGGTCTGACTATATCTGAATCACAATTAGTGTTCTAACAGGACATAGCGGGAAGTGGTCAGTACATATGATGTTAACTTCTGTTCGACCATGCAAACAGGGCACTGCAATACTGCTGCATAAAATGTTAGCTTCCTGCTTCTAATATCATAGTTTCAGGGGGCAGGAGTCTGGACATACTTTAACTGGCTTCTCTGCAAGGCTGTAATCAGGTTGGCCACGACTGTCTTCCATCTGGAGGTTCAACCGGAACAGTGCCTGCTTCTAAGGTTGCTAGAAGAATTTATTTCTTTAAAGTTGTAGGACTGAAGTCCTTGGCTTGTTGCTGGTTATTGGCTGGAGATGATCATTAACTCCAGAGACAACTCAGCCTCTTGCCAGGTGGTCTTCCTAGTGTGTCTACTTATATTATCAAACATTCAGGGAAAGGCTCTAAAGCAGTGGTTCTCATCTGTCCTAATACTGCAACCCTTTAATACAGCTGTTAGAGTTCTGTCAAACTCCACCTCCATAGTTACCTGGCAACGGCCAGGTACGCTCCTCCCTACAGTTATAAAAGGGGCTGTCTGGCCCCTCCTCTCTCTCTTGCTCCTGTGACCCACACCTGCAGGTTGTCTCTGCCCCTCCCCTTCCCTTCCCCCTCTCTCCACGTGGTCATGACCGGCTTCCACCTGTCTCTGCTCTCCCTCTCTGCTCTCTCTCCCTCTCCTCTTGCTCTCTTTCCTCCACCTAAATAAATATTCCCCTCGTGGAACCCTCTGGCCTGGCGTCTTCCGTTCCAAGCTGCCTTGCGCGTCTAAATATCAACAACAGCTCCTCATGTTGTGGTGACTCCTAACCATTACATTATTTCATTGCCACTTTAAAACTGTAATTTTGCTACTGTTATGAATAATAACATAAATATCTGATATGCAGGGTATCTGAGAACGCTGTGAGAGTGGTCCTATCCCACAGATCGAGAGCAGACAGAGTCTAGAGGAAATCTCTCCACAAGATGCATCTTATTAAGATGATATAACTGGGTCGTGGTGGTTTATGCACTTAATGCCAGCACTTGGGTGACAAAGGGAGGCAAATCTCCGAGCTCAAGGCCAGCCTTGTCTACACAGTGAGTTCCAGGACAAGCCAGGGCTACACAGAGAAACCCTGCCATGAAAAATAAAACAAAAGATCATGTAACTGTGGCAGCTGCCGTCCATCACCTCTGGCGCCATTTATGTGATCGATTCCCCATCTGCTTATGGAGAGGGGATCGTAACAAAGTTATGAACAGGGGGAACTTAAGGTCCTGGGGAGGGGAGCATATCTGGTCAGAGAGAAGAAGAAAAATGGAAAAACTTCCTGGGGAATTTTTTTTTTAAAAATGCTCTTCGGTACAAATAAAAATGGAGACACCCTAGAAATAGAATTTCTGTGATTTGGCAACAACCGAGGATCACGAAGGGAAGGAGAAAGTGAGGATGACTCAGGGCTCTGAAGCCCTAGACTGGAAAGATGACAATCCTCCTGCTACTGAATCTGGGAAGAGCGAGGGAGGAGGAAGGAAAGTGGAGGTTCTCCTGAAGATCCACCACAGCTACATGGAGTTCCCTCCTTGGAGCTCTGAGGCTGTGCCTTAGTCTTCTGTATTTGGACCCCTTCTACCTAGAGGTAGCATGGATCGGAGTAGGTGCCACGGTTGTGAAGACAGCAGCAATGACAATTTCTATAAGAGCCTCTCCTGCAGGCCATTCACCCTGACACCAAAACCCTTTAACTCGGCAAGTACTTTCCTGATTGAACTCTTGCTTACCTCTATAGATAGCACGCTGCCCACTATGGAGAAGCCTCCACAAGTTGCCTCAACTGTTGTTTTCCCTGATTCTCCACTCACCATTATCCTGCTGCAAGAAACACTTTCCATCCCTATTCTCACCTTTGCATGCGTGCACACACACACACACAGAGTCAAATAGCCCTCCATCATTGTTGCTGGCCCCACTTCAAATGTCCTCTTTCTGCTTCCAGGGCACCACAGTCTCTTTCTGTAGTTTAAATAGCACTGTATTGTGAATTGCTTCTTTTTCCTATTACTAAATCATCAGCTTTTCAAAGGCAGAGAATAAGCCTGGCCCACCATTACAGCTTCGATTTAGCATAGACTCCAGCACACAGCAGACACCCAATAAACCTCTGCTGCATGGACAAGTGTCTGAATTTTTTTCTGTTTCAGTTAAAATTTCTTTGCTGGTGAATGCCAGGAAACATTACTAGATCTAGGGGACTCAAACAGTGTCACCAGACACCCTCTTTGTTTTCCCATTCCTGGTTCCACTTCCTCCACTTAATCCCATTCGTGAGTTGTGTGGGCTCAAAGTAGTAAGGTGGCCCCAGTAACTTCTTTTATCTTATCATACACAAGCAAGAAAGCAATGCTTCTTTTACTTCCAGAACTCTCAGCAGAGGTCTCATTGAGTTTTAATGACTCTGAGGAGTCTTGTGCCTATTCTGGAACCAACTACTATTTGTCCAGAAAAACAGAAGTCTATGACTGGCCAGGCATGAGTCACATCTCAGCTCTGCTCTGTAAAACCAACTAAACCTGGGGATGAAGAGTGGAGCTAGTGGTGACAAAGAGTAGCTTTTCCAAAGAGAAAATTCTGGGCTTTCCATAGATTTTTGGTGAGAGGATTCTGAGTGACACCAAACAGATAGATAGATAGATAGATAGATAGATAGATAGATAGATAGATAGATAGATAGATAGATAATCATATTTTCTTTAAGCCAACAATCCAAAGAGACAGGGAAGATAAACAATGAACAAAGAAATACCAGCTTAAATTCTCTGAAAAACAAACAATAAGCCAAGAACACACCATGCTGTTCAAAGTAGATGACTAATATTTGTTTACTGTCTGCCATGTGACAGGAACTCATCTGCAATAGCGCATCTAATCCTCACAGTAACCCTGGCGTATAGACATTTTCACTCGAGTTGACAGAGTCTCGAGATGGACTGTGGGTCAGAAGTTGCGTGACTCACCAAGGCCACATAGCTAGTGAGTGGTGCAACAGAAACAGGACCCGGGGATGTGAGTCTGTCTCCATGAATGGATGCCTGTGGCAAGAGTTGAAGATCTTGTACACAGTGGAAGGGGTCGGGGTACCATGGTGCCTAACCATTTGGCATCTGGGAAGCTACCACTGACTTCTGCGATGGCTATTTCAGAGCAGCTTTGAGGCCCAAAGGGTATGGAGAAATGAATAGAAAGCTATTCTTCAGGGACAGTTAACAGCGGTGAGAAGGGACTACTACCTGATTGTCTCACAAAGTGAACTCCTCCAAGTCAGAGACCAGGAATGTATTGCATGCTGTTATGTCTCTAGCCTGGAAGACCCCAGAGCGTCTGTCACTGAGTATCTATTAAATTGGGTGAAAACTAACTTCTCGAATGAAGGACAAAAAAAAATAACGTACAAAGAGGAATGGGAGATGAAGAAAGGACTGTGGGATGAGTTAAATTTGAACTTTACAATGAAAGAAAGGTTGACAACGAGGCCAAGCCCCTCCAAAGGAAGGAGAAACCTTAAATAACAGTTTTTCTCTCTCAAAAGCAAGTATGGTTTTTGGAGCAGGGAGAAGAATACCTAAAAGTACGCTTGTCTGTTTGTGTTTAGTTTTGAGTACTAAAATAACAAAAGGTTCTTATTTCCGCTCAAAGCAGACGCGGTATTTTAATTCATGCTTCATGTCATGGCGTCAGGCATAGGATAAATGCAGGATGAACGTTTTCACTCATTGGGTGGAACTAAATATATACAATCTCTACATCCAAGCACAGGAGGTGAGGGGAAAACACATACCACACAAGTTAGGGAGCAGAATTCAGATCACCAGTATTCACATAAGATCTGGAAGGGTCCGGCCAGCCTGTAATTCCGGTGCCAGAGGCAGAGATGGACTCCTGGGGCAAGCTGGATAGCCGATTAGCCAAAGTGGTGAGCTCCAGGTTCAGAGAGAGACCCTGCTTCACTCTATCAGGTAGAGAGTAAGACCCATCCTTGCTGTGGGTCACCACTGCCTAGGGTGCGTGGGCAGCTGTTCACATGTGTGTATCAACATACATACAAACATACATACATATACTTATAATAGACACACACACACACACACCTGAGTACAGCCTATACAAAAGGCAGCCAAAATATTGGTAAAATCTGGTGACTTGTGAAGACTGAGAGGGTTTTGTGGGAAGCCAGAAAAAAATAATACAATGTGTCCATGTCATCTATTCTACAAAATGTCACAGCAAGGCAAGTTCTATGGTAGGAACTTACATCCTACTTCAGCAAAACATCTGGGCTTGGGCTGTCAGATTGTGGGTTTGTAATAGTAGGCTTGTCAGATGAAATTATAGCATGTGAGGTCACAGATGTTAGTAATCAGGAAGGATTTATTAAACCTCCCCTGGGCCAGTACCAAGACTGTCCTTCAGGGAAGATGACTCAGTCAGCAAGACTTCATCAGGTGGCAGAGCTGGTCATACTACCTCGGCCTGCATGCCTCACTGTGACCATCCCCTGTGTATCCCTGATACTAGCCTAGTGACGAAAGCATGGGCCTGCATGCCTATTTGGGATGCAGCACTGGGGAATTAGGTAGAGGCAGGGAGGCCCCTTTGAGTTCAAGGCCAGCCTGGTTTACAGATCGAGTTCTAGGACAGTCAAGACTACACAGAGAAATTCTGTTTCAAAACAAACAAACCAAAACCAAAACAAAACAAAAAGAACTTTCTCCTGCCCATCCCCAAGGATTAAATAATCTGCACGGGGAAAAAAATCTACCTCCTTCAGTAAGAAATGCTGGCAGTGAGCTTCTTTGGCTAGCATCTGTGACCCTTTGGGCCCTTCCTCAGCAGGTACTATCATTCATGTGTTCCTGTGAAGATAAATAAAAGGGGGCGGGGCTGAAAATGGAGATTAGTTCTACCTCTAGAGGGGGCCAAGGGCAGGACTAAGCTAGGTGGGAAGGAAAATTGGTTCCCAGATTCACTATTTTGGTTTATTGATTGGCACAGTCTGTATATGTTTCCTTCAAACTTTCAGAGCTCCCCACAGGCAAGGAGAAGAGGGGCATTTGTGAGGGAAAGCAGACACACTGAACATTTTGATAAATGAATCTTCTACCTCATTTCGAGCAATGAACTGTCTGCTCCCTTCCACTCTCCTGTGTATCTCTGTACCCATTTCTACCACCAAACAGGTCAGCATCCTCCCCAACGGGTTTAGAGTAGACAACTGTCCTTTGATGGCAGCGTCGTTTACTGTGGCAAAAGAGAAAACTACACACACAAAACAATGTAGTTTATCTTCATCTCTCCCTTCTCTCTGACGGCTCTTACCTCTATACTAGCTCTGTAGCATCGTCCAAATCATTAAGGCACTGGGGGGAATTTGTGCTTTAAGATGACCTCCCCCAAGGCCGGTTTTCCTCCTAACAATAGACTTTGCAGCTTGCTTTCTCTCAGCATACTCTCATTTGGCCAGAATCCCTGTGAAGAAAGCAGTATCGAGCAATATCTCCCCCAAGGTGTTTTAACCACTTACAAAACTCTGAGTACTTTTGACTTACTGGTCTCTGTGCTAAATGCCTGACATGCTTCTGTGAAACATCACAGCCACTCGGTGAGATAAAAAAAATATTACAGTTCCTTTCCAGAGAAGAAAGCTTCCTATATGCAACTCGCCCAAGGTCACCAGCAGTCTGCAACATCAGGGTGAAGGCCAAATTCCAATCTTGTGTGCTTCCATTGCTTTTCTTGTACAGAAGGCAGCCGGTATCAGGATGCCCATGTCTTAAGCATTTTCCTCATTTTTTAGAACGTCACGGAACTCCCAAATGGGGTTAGCTAGAAAGAGAGAATTACTTTATTTTCCCTCTCCATTAATTTACGTATTCATTTTACATCCCGATCACTGCGCCCTTCCCTGTCCCTTCATCACAGATTCCTTCTCTCTATCCCCCCTACTCTTCTCCTCTGAGAGGGTGCCCCACCCCGTGATATCCCCCCTAACCCTGGCACATCAAGTCTATAAGAGGATAGACTCATCCTCTACTGCTGAGGCCTGACAAGGCAGCCCAGTTGGGGAATGGATTCCACAGACAGGCAAAAGCTTTAAGGACGGCCCCCACTCCAGTTGTCGGGACACCCACATTAAGACCGAGTCGCACATCTGCTACATATGTGCCAAGGGGGCCTAGGTCCAGCCTATGTATGCTCTTTGGTTGGTGGCTCATTCTCTTGCAAGCTCCCAAGGGTCCAGGTTAGTTGATTCTGTTTGTCTTCCTGTGGAATCCCCATTCTCTTCAGAGATCAATCAACTTCCCACATGCACATGTCCTGTTGCATGCTGGGTACAGTAATAAGCAACAAGCCCATCTCATTGTACCTTATGAGTTATGTCTTCAGCATCTGATTCTTTAGTCAAGTCCAAGTCAAATGAAATAGTTTCCCAAACATCCTGGAATAAGGTTTGCCCTCCTCTACATCTTTGGCACTGCGCCATTATGGCTGCCTGTGGCTCTCTGGTTGTATCTATTTTATTTCTTCATTGTGTCTTCCTTGGCCTTTCTGTATGGCTGACCTTGCCTGAGAACGTTCTCTTCTGTTTTTGCAGACACTTCTCTAGGTTATCCTCAGCTTCTTTCAAAAGCTCTGATTCCTTTAACTGTAACTGTTCATATTCCAAATGCTCAGAGCTGGTTTAAGCAGACAGGGAGACAGCTTGTATATCACTGGCTTAGGGAGAAAATGAATAGACTCCAATTGAGTTACCAGGAAAAAAAGTCATATACAGAACTAACTTGTCAGTGGAGTAACTGCTTCAGCCACAGCTAAGAAGTACATCCTGGTGAGGACATTACTTCAAAACTGCCCAACAGGATCTGAAATTGTGTTTTGTACTGGCCCAGAAGATCCACCCTGCCTTTGTTGTCTTCCATCACCCAGCTTATTCAGCCCTGAATGGAAGCCTTATGTGAGTCTCTAATTGCCAAAACCTAATCAGACCCTAGGACACCTCGTTACAAGTCCACCTGAACTTTTTTTCAGTATGTTATAGACATCCTAACGAAGAGAGTGAGATCTATACTTCACCATATACTTCCTTACACTTTGGTGTTGCTGGAACTGTACCCTTGGCCCTCCCATTTTGTGATGTTATCTCAGGACAATTCGTAATTTTAACGACATCTGGGTTATAACAAACCAGATTCCCTGCCTGAGCTTTGGGTTTGAATGCCCAGCAGGCTTTTGTTGTCTCACTGAAGATGATACTCTCCTTCTCTGTATTCTGTGATGGTGGACTGAATGGCACCTAGCCCACTGCATCAACCAGTGTATCCGTTCCAAGGTTGTACTTCCCATGAACTCTTCCAACAATGACTAGCAGGATGTTGAGGGATCCAATTTGGCCTATTCTTGTAAAGCACAGGATTCTTCCAGCAAATGACCTTGGCTCGTGATTAATTCTCTGTTGGCTTGGATGAATGTCTCTTGACTTTGTTGACAGACAGGATGCCTTCTATGCAGGTCTGCTGCTTTGACTCTCTGCCACGGACTTGCGTCTCGAAAACTTCTTTGCTGTGGCTGCCTTCAACAACTCTTGCATGCCTAATCGCATGTAGAAAAGTCTCCCAGAGGGACTGAGCTAACACTGTAGGGAGAATCAAACCTTCATTATTTTATACAATACAATTTGGAGTTGCTGGACTCCCTACTGTAAAACACTCTGAAGACTTTGGAAAATTACTCTCACCATAACTTAACCAGCCTGTTAAAAAATTATATATCCATCTTTTTCCCTTTCCAGTTCTGCTCCTGGAATGACAACTCTGAGACTAAATATTTATTAATAAATGCCTAGGCCCTAAGTCTTTGGCTCATTCCCTGACTAGCTCATAACTTATTTGACCCATTTAAATTATTCTATGTCTCCCATGTAGTTAGTTACCTCTCCGTCATTCCCAGCCTGGTTCTTCCTTCTAGTCCTCTCTGTGTCTTCCTGACGCTTTATGTCTGTGTCCTCAGTCCATCTCTCTGGGTCTGTTCCCTGTGGCTCTTCTGAATCTCTCTTTTATACTCTATGTATTCTTGCACAATTTCCCAGAATCCTCTGACTTCCTGCCAATGTCCCACCTCCTATTTCCTCCCTCAGCTCATTGGCCATCACCTTTTTTATTGACAGGTGGTATTTAAGAGATTCTTTCTACACCAGCCCATCTTCCTATGTGAACCTTCCATATGTAGTCTTAGCAAACACGTTAGCTGAAAACCCACCTTCACACACTCTTCACAAGAAGCTCTCAACACCTAACTGTCCATAATCTTAACATATATGCAAGTTCCTGAACACATGTTCCTGAAACTTTCCATAACAGAAAAGTTATGATAAAACTACTCCATTTACTTCTATAAAGGAATTGAAGATTTTCAGGGGTTAAACACCTGCCCCTAACATAACCTATCTGGTAATAAAATTAAGATTTAACTTTGGATTTTTTTGAATACCAAAACTTGCATTCTTTTTAATATTCTGTCATTGCCTAGAGGGTTTTTTTTTTTTTTTACAATATATAAATTAACAGATAATATTCACATGCATTACCAACTCTCTATTAATCTAAGCACAGACACAATTTCTAGTTAGAAAATAAAGCTTACAGACCATACACTGTTCATGGAAGTTGAACGTTCCTAAGAGCGAATTGTAACTACATGTATAGATTTGATGATATAGGTGTCCTGTGCATGTTTATATTTATACAATATCCATTTTAAACAAAAAACTCAACCATTGGAAAAATAAAAGTGGAAACAAATATAAATTGTTGGCATTTAGTCTAGCCTCCCCTCCCCCAGTTACCTGGCTACATTCATGTATGCCTGACTCACTATAAAAGGGCTACTTGCCCCTCTTCTCTCTCTCTTGCTTTCTTGTTCTTGCTCTGTCCTTTTGCCCTTATCCCCTCTCTCCATTACCTTGCCCCCGCCCAGGTGCTCATGGCTGGCCTCTACTCTTCTACTTTCTCTCTCTCTGCCTTTCTCTGTCTCTACTACCCTCTTAACTCCTCTCCCCATGCCCAGAATAATCTCTATTCTATACTATACCATCCTGTGACTGATCCCTCAGGGGGAAGGGATGTCTCAGCATGGGCCAGCAGAGGCACCCCCTTCTTCCACACATGATTACATATCCACCAAACATATTCCTTCTCTCTCCTTATTTTTAAAAACACAACATAAATTGTAATCAAGTATAGTATTGTGATCTGGACTGGTAAAAGAGATTATATCATGTGCCTCACTGAACAGCAGCATGCAAGCAAGCTGGGACATGGACTAGGGAGCTTGCTCCGTGGATAAAGTATTTGCTGTAAAAGAATGAGTACCTGATTTTAGAACCCTAGACCACACATAAAAGCAGGGCATGGCCATAAATGTTTCTAAGCCAAGTTCAGGGGAACAGAGGCAAGAGGATCCCAGGGCATGTGGGCCAGTCAATCCACCCCAAGCTGTGACCCCCAGGCTCAGTGAAAGGCTCTGTCTCAAAACATAGAGAAATGATAGAAGAAGACATTGTGGCCTTCACACATACCCATACTCATACATCGTACACATGTACACAGACCACACACACACATTACAAGTAAGCTGCTCTGTACCACTCTAGCTGGCAGCCTGAACTGGGAGAACGGAGCCAATAAACAAGGCAGACTTAAGTCTCATGCAATAGCCAAGTTTATGTAGACCATCAGACAATAAAATTATACTCTGAGGGTTAAGAAGAGTCACACGAATAAGGTGTTCAATCACAAGGGCGAGCCTCATGTGGCAAAAACATGTTTTTGCGTAGAGGCATATGAATAACAAGTGAAATAAATTCACTCTTATCCACTACATTTGGGAAGAACACAATAACACATGCCTAGAACTATTCTGTGTTTTTGAAGAAACAGAGGTCACAAGACTTTTGTTTTCTTGGAGTTTTCTCAGAAACATTCAGGAATCTCCTCCCATAATTTCATTCTTGGATTATGACAATTACCTTAGGAATGGAGGAGGAGTGGTGGGTGGGGGGGAGGGGCGAAGGACTTGGGGGAAAGGAGGAAAGGGAAAGGGTGGCTGGGATGTAAACTTAATATTTAATTAAAATGGAATATAGGTTACTTTTGTGATTTTATTATTATCATCTTTAAGTACGACATGCTACATCCAAATCAGGTTACATAATGCCTTGTGGAAGAGCTTTGAGTCCTTGCATCCCATTGAGGCTGAAGAGGTGGCACATCAGTTAAGAGCATTGGTTGCCTTTGCAGTGGACCCTGGTTCGATTCCCAGCTCAAAACCATCTGTAACTCCAGCTTAAGGGATCTGATGCCCTCTTCCAGCTTCAGAGGAATACATGTGATACGCAGACATACACACAGGTAAAGCACCCATACACATAAAACAAAAGCAACCTCCGTCTTCTTCATCAGACTTCTGCAGAGACATGCTATTTTCAAAATCTTGAGAATCAGATATGTCTCTTTCTTGGGATAGGTGTCACGTATTAACTGAGTTCAAAGACGAAGCACCGGGCCCTGATTTATTGGCTCGGGTTACACAGGTTTCCCTGCTTGCCCTGCTATGTTTGGCACAGTTTGGATCCACACCCCAACACACCTTGTCCAAGGTAGGCAGACTGGGAGTGTGTGGCAGGGTGAGAAGCTAATGACCCCTTATCAGCAGTTTCGCCGACTAAGCCACTCCTGCATTCTTATTTGCTTTGTAAGAGGTCCAGGTCACTCTTCAGATTGGAAAACTTCCTTACTTCCCATTACTAAGTCTCTAGACAAATGATTTCTTTTTCCCCTTGTGAGCAAATTTTAGTGACTTTTTAAAAAATTACTATTAAAACCCAATAAAAAACATTTAAATTGTTTATGGTAGACATCATGGTATCTTGGCCAGCCTAAGCTCCTCCTTTCTGATGGGAAACACTCACCCCTCAAGAAACACTTAATGGCTGGTAGTTCCCAATGGAGTTCAGCTTCCTGTTTTATTCTGCAACAAAGAGAAACAGTTCCTTTAAGAGTATTATCCTTTCCCATGGCGGTCAAGAGTAACAGTTATCTGCTTTCATTGTCCAGTCTGGGGAAAATTCAAGAGACCCTGCTACAGTCTTTGTTCTGAGAGCATCATATGCCTCTCACATTTTCAACCCCCAAGAAGCCCATAAAAGACACACAAGCCAGTTACACTTATAAGCTATGTGCCTAGATTGAGCAAATCTAACACTATACTAACTTATTCCCCAGCTGTAAGAACCCTTGCTGCTTGCCGTTTCTCCTGGCCACATGGTTCTGGTCCATTGTGGCCATGTCCTCCTCTTCCTCTGTCCTGTTTCCTTCCCTCTAGTCCTCTTCTCCTCCCTACCTGCCCCCACTCTCAAACCTCCAGTCCCACCTTTCCCCTCCACTGCCCAATCACAGGCTCTAACCTTTATTGACCAGTTATAATGGGGAGAAGGTTCACATGAGATCATCTAAGTAGTTGGTAGACTGCTCCTGGGGGCAGGGGTTGTGGAGATGGAAGGAGCAGCCCCTCTTAAGTTTGCAGAATTAACATCAGAATACAAACAGCATCAGGCCAACCCACAACAATCATAGTTACATTCTTTGCTCAATCCTGTTTCCCCATTTCCCACTAAACAGGATTCTTTATTTTCTTTTTTTTAAGATTTATTTATTTTTATTTATTGAGTACACTGCAGCTGTCTTCAGACACACACCAGAAGAGTGCATCGGATCCCTTACAGATGGTTGTGAGCTACATTGTGGTTGCTGGGAATTGAATGCAGGACCTCTGAAAGAGCAGTTAGTGCTTTTAATGGCTGAGTCATCTCTCCAGTCCCTCTTAGAAGGATTCTTAAGCAACACACTTGCCAACAAACATCTTGCATGTTGATCTGTACATATCTGAAGCATGTCTGTATGCTTCTCCGGAAGCATAGCTTGTGGCTCTTGATAACAGGAGTGGTGCCAAAAAAGGCAGTCACTCAAGTAGGTCCTGACGTTGATAACATAGTTCAAAGGCGGCCTTGGGTTTAATCAACAATACAATAAATAAACATAAACAAACAAACAAAATAAAACCAAAGGTGCTACTATCAACTGGCTGAAAATAAGAACCCAGCTCAGGTGGTTGGTGGAGTGGGGTTCAGCCCCCAGGGGCATTATGATTAACACTCTTGAGGATGTCATATCTGTAGAAGTGAATGCACTGGGTAGAGCGACGGAATCAGAATTTGAACAGTATGAGCACATCAGTAATTATGAAGACCATGGAATGGGATGGCTGTCACTGCGGGCAAAAAGATGTGCTGGAACAAGCCAAGCCAGGGCTGGAGGTGATTGATCAGCGGCACAAAAGCCTGAGGGATCTTGGCAGATTACAACCAGCCTTTCATCTCCTGTGGCTGGAGGGCAGATGGAGGTCAAGTTCAGCACTGAGGCATAAAAAGCAGCCTAGCACCAGAAGAAATGGAATTCCCAGAGTCTCGGGAAGAAAAAGCAATCTATCCTAAGAAAGAATAGTAAAATCTAGTCAGTATGTTCAGCCCGGCTGAGACAGCTTCGACAGGATTAGATTTGAAGAGTCTGGGATCAAGGATGATTTAACATTAGCTAAAGAAACCCTAGTGAATGCAGAAGCAGTCTCCTGATGAGTTGGATTTAATACCTTGGCATGGACCCCAGGGCACGTTGCTGGGGTGACTCTTAGACATATATTCCAAGTGATGCCTTTGCAAGAAATGAATGTCAGAACTTCTGTGGTAGTGAAAAAAGGAATCTATTGCTCACATAAAAGTGCATACACCGGGTAGGGATGCAGGATAGTCACACAATGCTCAAAGTGTGCACAAGTCCCGGATTCAGTCCTTAGCACCACACTCAAAAGAAGTGAGGCATGCTTCAAAGCCCATTTTTAATGGTAAACTCCCAGAGAATGGCTTATTGATTAAAGTAATGAAGAAGGCTCTGTTCAGAAAGATAATTCATTTGACTGGAACCATTAAATACTTCTGTCTCTAGATTTACCTGTCTTAATTTCTTTCCATGTTGCTATGATAAGATACCCCAACAAGAGCAAATTAAGCGGGGAGGAGGATTTGTTTCATCTCAACACAAGATCATAGCCCATCATGCAGGGAAGTCAAGGCAGCAGGAGCTTGAAGTGTCTAGTTACAGTGTACCTACAGTCAGAAAGCAGAGAATGCACACGCTACTCAATCTCTTTTCTCCATGTATGCAGTTCAGGATCCCAGCCAGGGGATGGTGACACCCATAGTGGGCATGCCTTGCCACTTCAATTAGACACAATCCAAATAAGCCCATCTGCCCACCTCCCAGGTGAGTCTAGATTCTGCTCAGTTGACAAATAGTGCTATCACATTATGTGTCCAGTTTTCAGAGCCCCAGAAAGTACCACTACCCAAGGATAACTGAAAGGTTGATCCACTGAGGGGATCCTTGAGAGATCTCTTTGTAATAAAAAACACACATTAAAAAACAGAATAAGCTGTGATCACAAGTGAATGACTATGGATCATTTGGTCCTGTCTCATGCAGCACCATATAAAAATGGCAAGAGGATGGATTCTCCAGGACTCTTAAGAACCCCAAAGACAGCCATCATATATAGCATGCTGTCTCTAATATGTAGAATTCAGAGTTCTGGGAACAAAGGTTGAAGTAGCAATAGTTTGATTACCTGACCTACCAGGAACCCACTTGAAAATTTTTCACTTTCCATTCCTACAACTCGCAACTTGCATGTTCAAAAATCTCATCACTAAGAAATAAGATGTTCCACTCAAGTACACCACAAGAATATCCCTCAATTTCAAGTTTCATTGGGTGCCCAGTCACTTTAGGTTTTCTATGCCAAAAAATCAGTGAGCAGAAAGAAGGTGCTAGTCCTGAGGAAATATTGACCCTAATCACCTGGCAGAAATAGGACTGCCAGGGGAAATGTATTAGACCTTGGGCAATTTACATGACATCCCTTGCAGCAGCCAGAGATCAGGAAGGAAAGAGCAGCCACGAGCTTAACTCCCTAGGACATAAAGATCTGGGTCATTTCACTTAGGATCAGTGCCAGGCCTGCCAGACTTGGGAGCTAAAGCTGGATAGGGTGGTATCTGCACATAGGAAGCTTAGACGGGGTCTCTCCATCTTCCTGCATATGCGCTTTTTAAAACTATAACTATGTCATAACGTACTATCTTCATATTTTTATCTCAGTCACTTGATTACATCTTAATATTTCTAGTTGATATGGCATTGAGTTTTCTAAATGATTCCTCTGTCACAGGATGCTGTCATTGTTTTTGGTAGCGATGTCTTAAAAAGGGTTAAAATTTATTAAAGACAGTCATTTTCTCCAGTGAATTAACTCTACATAACTCTAATCAGCAGGATGAACAGATAGAATAGTAGGACCTTTTTAGGGGCATCTGTTGGGCAGCTGGCATTTGTCTTGTTTTGATTTTCCAGACAGCGTTTCTCTGTGTAGTCCTAACTGTCCTGGAACTCACTCTGTAGACAAGGCTGGCCTTGAACTCACCGAGATCTGTCTGCCTCTGTCTCAAGAGTGCTGGTTTTAAAGGCACATACTGCCACTACCCAGAGTTTCTGGTATTTGTTACCAAGCAATCTAATTTATATCATAGTGCACTTGACATGGTCTCTCAGCCCTGGAAGTGATCGCTATAGAAAGTTGCAGTGATTAAATAACTGTAGACTACTATGTTTTTATTGTATTCTTTCCTATTTCTTTCTGAAAGTTTTGGTTGAATGTTTGTGTTGATTTTGTTGATTGCCAAGACCTGCATAGCCTTGGGATTTATCTGCCTGGGATGACAGAGAATGGAGAAATGATAAAACGTAAGGCACAGAAGAGGGACTGAGTGGGCTGTGTGCTCTGATGGAGACCTACTAGCAGCCCAGATACTCAGCATGCTTATTACATGCAGTTGAATGAGGAGGCAGGCTTACTATAAACCTGGTAGTGAATGTAAGTTAGCTTGTTTCCATGCAAAGGGGAACAGTCTTGGGATCCAGTCAACTAGGAGGAAACAGTGGTGGATACTTTCTGCATATAATGTTAACAACAGTCCTTGGACCAGGGGCAGGCTTTCCATTCAAGTGGGTTTGAGGCATTGGGGTCCTTGACAATGCTATGCTTTCGTCAACAACACACCTTCATTCAGGACTTTATCCACTCCCCACAAGGGACAGAGCCTGGAGATCACTTAGTACATCTCTATACCAGATTCTTTCTAGTTTGATCTTATGCAGGTAGCCACACAATGTGAGTTCACGAATGTGATAGCTATGTCATGAACAGAAGACAGTATCTCACAATGTTCTTTCTTCTCCATTCTCAGGCTTATAAAGTTTCTGCCATTGCTTCTGTGACAATCCCCAAACAAACCACAGTCATGTTGAGGTTACTTTTGTGCACAGTGTATTCAGAAGCTGGGTCCTGTGCCCCATAGAGCACTGGTCCTGACCATAGAGCATCGTATTAACCCACACACTGTAAAGAATGTTCTCCCAAGAATTCCTAATTGATTAGTAAAAGGTTAGAGCCTGTGACTGGGCAGTAAGAGAGGAAGGCAGGATTTGATTGAGTGAGGGATCTGGAGAGAGACCACTAGAGGAAAAGGAAAGAGAAAATGAAGAGAAGACCACCATGATCCTGGATGGATCATGACCACACGGCTAGGAGTGTGCACCCTGAGGACAGGCTGATGGAGCAGAAGCATCCCAGGTGAGACTCAAACATTCAGTAATAAGGGGCATATGGTTTAGATATTGGGGAGAATAAGATAGAACTTGCCCACTCTAGGCTTACAGCTTGTAAATAAAATGTGGTCTCTGGGTCTTTTATACGTGCTGGCTAGAATAAATAATTCTGTTTAGGCACTTAGTAGAGATGCCCTGCTGTAGGGCTGAGTACTCAGTCTCTTATATTCAGCATTTTGGCCAATGGTGGCTCTTTCTCTTGACTGTGCTTCTGCAAACAACAACACCACTAATAAAAAGCTTTACTAACCAAGGCTGAGTGCAGCCCACGTCTATGGGTATAAACATAAATATTTAGAAGTCAATGTGATAACATGACTATTTGTAAAGTAACAATAGCAGATTTTACCCAAGGGCCTATGGCCTCCCCAGCCTGTGCCTCTGACCAGGAATACAGTGCCAGACCTGAGATTCCTTCCTAAGAATCAGGCCTCAAATCCAAGCCGGATATTGTTATAACCACCATCCACTATTGTGCTACTGGGTATATCTTGCCTGGCATGTTGATATTGACTTTTTAAAATTATTTTCCAGTATTTGAGAAGTGCATACATGTATAGGACATGTTTGATAAAAACTAGCCTCCAAGCTCCCCACTACAGCTTTGCACTATCACCCATATCACATTTCTCTCCATTTTTTAAATGGTTTTTGAGACAAGATTTTTCTGTGTAGCCATGGGCCCTGGTTGTCCTGGAATTCTTTCTGTAGACCAGGATGGCCTCAAAGGCCTCAAACTCTCAGAGATTCACTTACCTCTGCCTCCCCAGTGCTTGGCTTAAAGGGATGTACCACCACTTCTGACAAATTTCATGTGTTCTTAAAAAAAAAAAAAAAAAGTCCATTGAATCCATTTAGTGTTTCCTGTTTGTGCTCCGATGTAAGATCATCTATTGGAACATGGAGATCCTCTTAGGCTAGATCTCCAAGAAAAGATAAAAGATTACTCAGATCTCTTCTCTCTTCTGTCTCTCTCTCTCTCCTCTCTCTCTCATCTTCTCTGCTCTTTCTCTTGCTTTCTCTCATCACTCTTTCTCACTCGCTCTTGCTCTTTCTTTATCTCTCTCTGTCTCTCTTTCTCTCTCCTGCAGCTGCCAACTTGACACACAGACTAGAGTCATCTGAGGAAGTTTCATTGGGGAAATGTCTCAGTCAGAGTGGCCTGTGGCTGTGGCGGTATTTTCTTTCCTCCTAATCGATCTAGGAAAGCCCAGCCCGCACTGGACACCCTGTTCTTCGGCAGGGATTGTATAAGAGAGCTAGATGAAGCCTGGAAGTGGTGACACATGATTCTAATCCCAGTCCTGGAGAGTCAGAGGCAGGAGATCTCTGTGGGTCTGAGACCAGCCTGGTCTACAAAGCGAGCTCCAGGACAGTGAAGGCTACACAGAGACACCCCCAGAACCTCCCGCAAAAATAGCAGAGGCAGAGAGTCAATCGGTGAGCAGCTTTCCGCTTCTGTTCCTGCTTGAGCTCCTGCCCTGATTTCCCTTTAGAATGCATCTTGAACTGAAAGTAAAATCAAAATGAACCTCTCCACCCAAAGTTGCTTTTGGATTTACTTTTTATCAAAACAACAGAAAGCTAATCAGAGCATCCTTCCTCCCTGAAAAGCCACCAGTGCCAATAGATTTTCAGCTAGAGGTAGGAGTTCATGAGCCCATCCCTTAACGATGGTTAGATATTGCCTGTCTTGATCTTGTGCAGGCCTCATCCACTGCCTCTGGCTCGTCCAATCTTGCCACTCCCTCTTCTGAGATGACCCTTGAGCCTTTCCAGGAGGGAGTATGATAGAAATATAAAGTAACCTAGGAAAGTAACAAAAGACATAATACTTTGCTAAAAAAAAAAAAGTTTAGAACACTAGTGAGCAACACAAAAGATAATTTGGGAAAAGAAATTAATTTGAACAAATTGAAAGCATGATGGTTCAAAATCAAATTAACCTATGCCTTTAATTCAATCATTCCTTCCTAATATCACTAAAAAATGAACCTAGAACTTATGCAGGAAACTAAACAAGAATGGCCACAAAAAATGTAAAGTAAATGACAAAGACCTAGCCACAGGATGTATTAAAGCATATTGTAAGACTGTACTGGGCTGGAGATGCACAGCTGGAAAACTACTTGTTTAGCTTGTATGAAGTCCTGCATATGATATCCAGTGCCTCAGAACCTGGCTGGCCATGGTGCTATATACACCGGTAATCCCAGCTCTCAGGAGGTGGAGGCAGGAGAATAGAAGTCCTAAGTTATCTGTACATGGTGAGTTTGAGGCCATCATAAGATACGTAACATCCTGTCTCACACAAAAAGGGTATGCAGAAAACAAGATATTAGTATACCAGGGATGAAAAAATACCACCATCTCAATGTGTAAAGAAAAATTAGGGGTTTTATTGTCATATATTTTTATTATTATTACTATTATTATTACTATTATGTGGTACTAGAGATTGAATTCATGGCCTTACACACATCATAGGCAAGAACTTTACCTCTGGTCATACTCCCATCTCTATGGCTACAATTTTTAGCACAATACTATATACTAATGGTAGAGCAATGAATAAATCATTAGATAGAGCATTCTAGGCTTGGACCCAAGTATATATAGATTTTTGCATATAATAAAAGTGCCAGAGAGATGATGTCATCTAAATACAATTTGGAGGACGATGGAAAGCTGCCTACATCCTATCAGAGGCAAAGGTTCTGACCCATCTACTACACTAGATTCTTGGCCACGAGTCCTGATTTAGCCCCACCGGAGGACTGGCTGTCAATTAAGGGACATGAGCTGCCCACAATTATACCATAAGGCAGCTCACGTCTAGTGACTAGCTAGCGCTGTCATACACTTTCTGTTCCCTCTCCCATAAAGAGCCATCTTTGGTCCAGAGTTCATAGACCCAGCCAAAGCTCAGCCCATCTCAGTCTACCTTTGTCAAGGTGTGGTTTCTGAAGGTGGACTTCAGCATACCCTTTTTGTGGTTACAGCTAATTTCAGAACCCATCAGAAAACCTAACCTTGAGAATCCTTTTCTTCTTTTGTTGGGTCTTCCATATTATACTGGAATAATTAAAATGTGAAACCCTTTTTTAAAAAATTGAACCTCATCGAACTCTACATTTACCAAGCTATAATGCCCTTCCCTTCATGTCTGACAACCACTATTCAGCTTTCTTCCTTTGGCTTTGATGTCCCAGGTGCCTCCTGAAACAGCAACTAGGAAGTGCTTTGCTTTTGTAACTAGTCCAAAATTCAAAATTTGAAATTTCACGAGAGTGACTGGAACGTCAAATGTACTCCCTTAAACTATTAAAAATGTGTTCATCTTTCCTTACAATAAGAGAAAGAAATGTTCAAGTCATACAGAAATGATCATTTTCATGTATTGGCTTTGCAAAGTTTGCTTTCCCCAAACCAGTGAGGCTTTGAGAAAGCACCTGTGTTTTCTACCACATAGAACAAAAAACCAAACCGAAAAGAAAAGAAAAAAAAAAGATCTTATCTATGTAAATTACAGAAAGTAATTGCCTTTGGTCCCCAAAATTCTATTAGCAAGAATTTTATTCAGTAGATGCACTGTACTTTCAATACATTTTAAGGCTATTTATTATGGTGATAGTTCTTATAATAATGAAATTTTGAAACAACCTCATAGTCTCTCAACAGAGAAATCTTTAAACCTTTTTAAAATGTAAGATTACTTTGCACTGAGGAAATGCAAATCTGAGATTTGTGGGGAGTTCTGCCTTCTCTGGGTGGTGCCTGAGTCTCTCTAGAAGTTTTGAGTTGTGTTTGAGTAAACTGGTAAAGTTAGAGATTTGGAAACCTGCTGGAGAAATGGCATAGCTGGTAAAAGGTACTTGCCACCAAGCCTTAAGACTCGAGTTTGAATCCACATAGTAAAAGGAGAGAACTGACTTCCCACCTGTAATGGTTTGTATATGCTCAGCTCAGGGAGTGGCAATATTAGAAGGTGTGACCCTGTTGGAATAGGTGTGTCACTGTGAGTGTGGGCTTTAAGACCTCATCCTATTGGCCTGGAAGCAAGTACTCTGCTAGCAGCTTTCAGGTGAAGATATAGAACTCTCAGCTCCTCCTGCACCATGACTGCCTGGATGCTGCCATGTTCCCACCCGATGATAATGAACTGAACCTCTGAACCTGTAAGCCAACCCCAATTAAATGCTGTCCTTATAAGAGTTGCTTGGTCATGGTGTCTGTTCACAGCAGTAAAACCCTAACTAAGACAGTGCCCCAAATAATCAATTAATTAATCAATATCTTAAAAGACATATAAATAGCCAAGAATATGAATGAATATCCAACGTTGGTAATCATCAACCAGAAAACTGCAAGTCAAAATGACATTGAGATACCAGTTGACGATGAATCTTAAAACCACTATGCTCAGGGACAGACATCAGATACATGACACCTCAAGGTCTATGAATCTCTTCACATGAAGTACTTAACTGGCCAAGTTACCAAGACAGCACCAAGTTAATGTCCCCAGTACTGAAGGATGGGAAGGGGGGAGAGAACAGAGCATGCGCTGCATGTGAGCTCTAGCAGAAGAAATGTGACTATCTCTCAGAGCAACTTTCTGCTGATGGCTGCACAATCTGATTAATTTACTAATCATTGAACTGAATATTAATAGGTAATTATATGAAATGTTAAAGGTCTCAAGAAACCTATCTTTTTTTTTCAAGACAGAGTTTTTCTGTGTAGCCCAGGCTCTCTTGGAATTTGCTCTATAAACGAGGCTGGCCTCAAACTCAGAAATCTGCCTGCCTCTGCTTCTCAAGTGCTGGGATTAAAGTCATGTGCCACCACACCTGGCAAGAAACTTAGTTTTAAGCTAAGTGTGGTGACACATACTTAAAATCCCAGCATATGGGAGATAGGGATAAGAGGATCAAAAGTTCAAGTTTATCCTTGGGAAAATAGTGAGTTTGAAGCCAGCCTGGGATACATATGACTCTGTTTCAAAATACAATGTAAAAAACAGGAAAATCATTTTATAAAAGTTATAGAAGTGCTTACTCTTGTGGTTTAGAACTCTGAAGTAAGGCTCAGTTGGTGGCCTTTTCCTTATGTCCTGCTAAGTTCTATGCTTATCAGCTGGAATCAGTTGGAACAAAGACTAGATTCAGAGAAAGAATAGTCCTTCTTAGGAACCTAGAGTAACACAGACTCTACCACTCCAGAAAGAGTAAAAGGGAAATGACAAGGTTAGCAAAAGTTAGCACCGGGTGGACTGAAGCACTTACATAGTAGTACCTAGCAGGTACCTAGGCATACCCAATGTTAGCCCAGAGGGAGAAGTATAAACCCAGGCTGAGGTCTAAGGGTACACAGAGCATCTTAGATCAGATGAGCAATATTTCCTGGAGTTGGTAAAATTTGCAGTCTGGATTTGGTCTTCTTCCTAGTAGCCAGGAAGAGAGTGAGGGTGAGGCTTGGGCCAGTCTTGAAGTGGCAGATAATACCACCCTATATAGCACTCTATCAGATCTGTACATAGAGGGCGTGGAGCAGGAGATAACATAGAACCCTTTGTGATAATGCTTAGTTCAACAATTTCATCATTCTTTGGCTGACTCTCAGCAGTGACTCATGCTAAGGGTCTGAGAATTTATTTGGCCTTAGAACTGACAAGGATGTGTGTGTGTGTGTGTGTGTGTGTGTTGTGTGTGTGTGTGTATGTGTGTGTATATATGTTATATGTATGTATGTATGTATATATGACAAGGTTAGCAATGGGTGGACTGAATCAGCTACATAGTTACAACTAGCAGGCACCTAGGTATGCCCAATGTTATCATGCTGTGATAAAACACCATGACCGAAAAAGCAACTTAGGGAAGATACGTTTGGCTTATGCATTCTGGGGGATTTGTGTGTGTGTGTGTGTGTGTATCACACACACAGACACACATACACCACACCACACACACAAACACATACATATATGTGTATATATATATTATATATATATACATATATGTATGTATGGAGAGAGAGAGAAGAGAGAGAGAGAGAGAGAGAGAGAGAGAGAGGGGAGAGAGTTAAATTAGAGAAAATGTTAAGGAAAACAGAAAGGCAGAGGACAGAGGACAAGTGCAAGGTGACTTAGGACTGCAATCCCAGGCTGCCTCATTACATACACACGCTCATCCTTGTAGAAGATACACAGCCCTTCAGAGTTTCATTTTCCTCATTGCTGACATGGGAGTATACAGGTTAGTTTTCTTGTTTTCCTTCCTTCCTTCCTCTCTTTCTTCCTTTTTCTTTCTCCTTTCTTCCTCCTCTTCCTCCTCCTCTTTCTCCTCCTCTTCTTCCTCCTCCTCCTCGTCCTCGACCTCCTCCTTCTTCTCCTTCTCCTTCTACTTCGTCTCAACTTGACACAGAAGAGGGAAGAAGGAACCCCAGGGCAGTCTGTGGGGCATTTTCTTGAGTAGTGACTGTTGTGGGAGGGTCCAGCCCACTGTGGGTGGCACCAACCCTAGGTAGGTGGTCTCCGGCTGTATAAGGAAGGTAACTGAGCTAGCCAGTAAGCAGCACTACTCCATGACTTCTGCTTTAGTTCCTGCCTCTACATTTCTACTTTGAGTTCTTTCTCCCACTTCCTATTAGGATGGACTGTGATCAGAATCTGTAAGCCAAATCCATCTTCCCCAAGTTGCTTTTTTTTTTCGTCATGTGTTTTATCATAGCAGTAGAAAGCAAACTAGGACAGAGAGATAGTGTTTCCACAATTCAGGTGGAGTTGTGCCCCCATATACTCAGAATTCTTGTGCAGACAGAAGACTATAAAGCATCTAAGTGGTTACAATCTCCAGGCATGTACACATGCTCCACTAATGTTAGGCATCTTACTGTTGCCATTGTCTCATGTTACATTAAAAGTGGAGCAGTTAGACAATGGGGAAACATACTGGGGAGTTTCCTCATTCACAAGTAGCGAATAACAGCCAGCCCACACTTCCAGGTGATGTCAACATTTCTCACCAATGCTCCGATAAACTGGTCCCAAAGGGCATGACTTAACTAAGAAGCATTTAAAATGACAGGGGACAGGGAGGAAGAATGGGGACATTTTTAATACTCTATACTGTAATGACACATGTAATACGAAGAAAGCCCTGTGCGAGCGTGAGCTCTGGTAGTTTAGCATGGACAAACTGTTAGTGATTAGCTTTGTTGCGCTATTGATCTCTCCTTACAGCACAGATGAATGGAGGTTGATAACAGACACTAATTAGATTTACTGTTAACCCGCGCTCGAAGGACTGAAGAGACAGCTGAATGATCAAGGACACTCGCTGCTCTTGCAGAGATCTCAGGTTCTGTTTCCGGCACCCACCTGGTGACTCACACTTGTAACTCCACTTCAGGAGTTACCCTTGCCTGGCCTCTGCCAGCACCCTCACACACATTTCGTACACATGCAGGCAAACACTCATACACACAAAACAAAATTTCTAAAGAGTTTAAAAATTAAAAAAAAAAAAAAACTAGACACCTACAGAAGGTAAGAAGAGTATAAAGAAAGGCAAAAGAAATAGAACTCCACAAGTCACAGAAATGTGACTGACCATGTGGCCAGAGAAACAGTGTGATTGACACTTTTAACTCCCCTTATCTGTCCCCCTTATCCGTCCCTATAAAGCATGCTGGCTTGGGATGAGATATCAGGCAGTTTTTTCAAAGCCTGTTAGCCTGGTCCCTTCTTGCCTCTCTGTAAAGAAAGCACTACTTAGGAATTCAGTTATTTCTCTGCCTTTGTGCTAAAAGCTCAGGAGTCCACTTGCACAAAGACTCTGTATTTCCCAGCCTGCCCCTCACACTCTGACGCCAGGCAAAATGAAAGCATCCCGGTGCCCACAACAGTCATCTGCAGAGGGGACAAAGGTGGTTGCTACTCTGTCTAAGGATGAATGGACATGGACATGCCTCTTTGTGCTGCAAAGTTCTCGGTCACAACGCCAGGACTGGCTCCTTGCCTTTGTGGCTTAAGCACTGCCAATAACCCATTTTAATCCCTTTAGAATTCCTCATAGCAGCTTCAGTGATGGATGATTTTGTGGGGAGGTCAACTCTTTGAACCTTGGATATGCACAAATAAATTAGGTGCCTATGGATCACTGGGAGTGTTAACTTGCATTTGTTATACAAGATATAGTATACATGCGTTATTTAAAATGTCCTGTGGTTTCAACTTTGTTAAGATTTATGAGATGGGAGATGTGTTTGTACTTGAATTAAATGTGTAAGTTTGGTTAGGAATTAGATTTGTAAGATCTATCATATAAACTTTACTTAACTCTTACAACCTCTGTGGCCACAATGTCCTGTTTTACAGGCAACTGTGTTTTACTCCCTTAAGGGCACACCAGGGGCACTAAACTGTCCCCTTGTCAGCTAGAACATTTTTTTTCCCTAGGTACTTCTACTTATAAGGACAGAGCTTAAACTTCCACAGCTCTACTGAAAGGGTTTGGGGCCCCATGGGAAGAGCAACAATACCAACCAACCAGAGTTCCCAGGGTCTAAACACCAGCCTTGAAGCATATAGGGAGGGACCCATGGCCCCAGCTGTATTTATAGGGGAGGATGACATTGTCAGGCATAGGTGGGTGAGGAAGTCCTTGATCCAGCGAAAGCTGGACGCCCCAATGTGGAGGAAATCATGGGTGGGGAGGTGGGAGTGAGAGGGTGGGTGGGGGCATATTCTCATAGAAGCAGGAGGAGGGGGATGGGATAGGGGAGCCCTGGGTGGGGGGGGGAATGGGGAAAGGGGATTACATCTGAAATGTAAAAAAAAAAAATCCAATAAAAAAAATTAAAAAAAAGAAAAGAAATGTCAACTCTACAGTATGGAAGCTAAACCCAGCTCTCAGACCCTAGGAACATTTTACGGTTTGCCAAACCCTTTAAAGATAAATCCCTTCATGACTAAGTTAGCTGGAGTCATTGTCTGGTGTTGGTGCTACAGAACCTATGATAAAAACCAGCTCTGTCTATAAGATGTGGAAATGTTCGCAGTTTCTGTTCACCCTGAGTTGAGTATCAAAACGTTAAATAGGCAGCTAAATGCCTTTTCCTTAGAAGAATTATCACCGGTGTGATTTCACATTTAAATACGAAGCTAGAATATTTGCTTTTTTTTTCCTTCACTGTTCTGTTTCTTTCAAAGAAAATTTCAGATATTGAAGTAAGTAAAATGTAATTCCCTTGAGGTGATTGGAAGTTCCTTGGTCCTGTCTGTCTGTCGTCTGTCCATCTGTCTCTTGCCATGGATTAATCCAGGGTTGTTTAGGTGCTAAGAAAATGTTCTACCACTGAACTATGTGAACAATGTGGGACTGTGTAAGGGTATCCTGGTTCTTGGCTGGGCATGGGCCTAGAACCCCAGACTCCAAGGGAGAAACGGCAGGAGTTCAGCCACGTCCCCAGAACTCAGGGTCCTAACAAGCAGTCCAGTCTCCATAGACCTACATTGTTCAGTCACGTAGGCCATTACAGCCCCTCCCAAAGTGCACAGGTAGAGGGTGTGACTACAGGCCTCAGGCCCTAGAGATTTATATACTAATGAAGGTCAGAGGGTGGAGCCAATTAACCATTCCTCCCCAGACCCTTCTCACTTCTCCCTCCCTATTTAACTCAGGTCTGCCCTGAGTTTGGGGGGTACATCCAGATCCATCCACCATCTGCCATGACAATAAACCCTTTTGGAACCAAGGACTTCCTCGTATCATTGGGGCCTGCCAGGCCTGCCGCCACCAAAGCCTCCAGCCACTGGAACCTGGGACCTTCCTCCCGGTATGTGACACAGGCCTCCACCTCGCAGGTCCCGGGCGGCTGCTGCGTAGGCCTGGGCCTGCTGCTGCGGGTCCCCCAGTTTTTTCCCAAAAACAATGCATACAATGATTAGCGGGTTTTTTTTGGAATCTGGACTTCAATTATGTCCATAAATAGTGATATAAGAATGAGGTGTTCTAAGATTTGTACATTACTTCCATGTGAAAGATTGCAGACTAGTTGGCCTATAATATGGCAT
Organism: Mastomys natalensis; assembly: GCA_021653895.1. Classification (NCBI taxonomy): domain Eukaryota; kingdom Metazoa; phylum Chordata; class Mammalia; order Rodentia; family Muridae; genus Mastomys; species Mastomys natalensis. The sequence continues at coordinate 1,672,860 of JAJTUV010000594.1, forward strand.
CACTCAAAACAGCAAAAAGGGCTTAGTGTTGTTTTTCCTGAAGAAAAGCCAGTTTATTATATACAATACTGATCCTCCCATTTGTCTGTAGAAATCCTGATTTACCGTCTGGAGTTTCCAATGTTTACCTATAACTGATTAAGATGGGCAGAGCATGGAGTTTTCTATTTATTTCCAAGTGAATTCTTCAGATTTCCTGGCTTCTGAAAATTTTGTGTCCACAAATCTTCTCCAACTATGTACCCTTGTAATCTCGTCATATAACTTCTCCCCAGTGATCTGGGCAATGGTGATGGCTTGTTATGGGTAATAGACAGAGGCATCTAATCCTATGAAAAAAAGGAGGATACATACCAGCTTCTTTATTTTTGAACCTCTAGCAGAAAGGAGTCCAACAAACCAGCAAAACCAATTAACACTGAGTCTTGGGAAAAATACAGGAGGGGCATTTTGAAGATAGTTACAGTTCTACTCCCCACTAGACAAAGGATTCCACCTTGGGTTTAGTATGGAAGTGTATTTCCTGACACAAACTTATATAGGCTCACAATGATGTCAAGGTTGTGAGGGGTTTCTTCAAGTTGGACCTTGGCTCCTCCACATATTTAGACTGACCCTCAGGAACTGAGTAGAGTGAAAGCTCATCTATCCTCATGTACCTTTTGTGAGGTGAGCCCTTTTGGGGTGCTGCATAGACTCTGAAGGTGAGCAAGCTCAGGCTGACTGGCCCCACAGATCTCTGAATTACCTTGAACATGTCGCTGGCAGCCTCAGCTTGGGCAGGTTCACAATGATTAGTTTTTAAGACAAATTTACTATAGCACCATAAACAAAATGGATATTGGACTCTTGCTTCATGTTCTTTCTGAAAACATACCAGGTCTTGACCTTCTAGGAAGGAGAGGATAAATAAGAATCTGTCGACCGCTGATTTCCCAAAAATAAAGCCTTATGCGGTTTACAGTTTAACAAAAAAAAAAAAAAAAGAAATCTGGGTCACCATTGTTGTAGACTTTAACTTACATTCCCTATCTAGCTGCAGGAGATGGCAGAAAGGCAATCTATTCCCTACCCCTGGTAATGGCCAGTCAAAAAGATGTTTCTCCATTCCTGATATTCTTTTTTTGTTTTTTTTGTTTTTTGAGACAGGGTTTCTCTGTGTAGCCCGGGCTGTCCTGGAACTCACTCTGTAGACCAGGCTGGCCTCGAACTCAGAAATCCGCCTGCCTCTGCCTCCCAAGTGCTGGGATTAAAGCGTGTGCCACCACGCCCGGCCATTCCTGATATTCTTACACTCACTACTCTTAGGCCCCAAAGGGAAACTTAAATCACCTTTTACTTTTCTCCATTTTCTCCAAGTTACCCCAGCATGTAAGCCAATGTTTCTCAGCCTTCCTATGCTGTGACTCTTTAATGCAGTTCCTCATGTTGTGGTCACCCCATCTATAAAATTATTTTTGCTTCATCAGATGGTAGTTGGTGTATGCCTTTATTCCCAGTGCTCAAGAGAGAGGCAGGCAGATCTTTGAGTTAGAAGCCAGTCTGGCCTACAGAGCTAGTTCCGGGATAGCCAGGGCTACACAGAGAAAGCCTATCTGGAAAAACAAAACAAAAAAATTTTGTTACTTTTTTCATAACTGTAATTTTGCTGCTGTTATGAATCATAGTATAAATATCTGATGTGCAGGTTATATGACATGGGACTCCTGGGAAAGGGTCATTGAACCACCAAAGGGGTTGTGATCCACAGGTTGAGAACTGCCCTTGTAAGCAGATGACTAGCTCTTGTTTTTAGGACTAAAGGTCCACCCTTTGCAGGGTTTGCCCCGAATTAACCCCTGTGTTGTGTAGAGTTATTCTGTTGTGCTTTTAAAAATCAATCTTATGGCCTCAAACTCACAGAGACTATACTGCCTCTGCCTCCAGAGTACTGTGATTAAAGTTGAATGCCACAACTGCTCTGTTGCAGGATATTTGATCACACTATGAACCAAGATTGTGTTATTTATTGAAAAAAAAAAAAAACCTGTTACTAGTTGTAGTGTGGCCAGCCTTTTTTAAAAAAAGGTTTATTTATTATTTTTATTTATTGAGTACACTGTAGCTGTCTTCAGACACACCAGAAGAGGGCATCAGATCCCATTAAGATGGTTGTGAGCCACCATGTGGTTGCTGGAAATTGAACTCAGGATCTCTGGAAGAGCAGTCAGTGTTCTTAACCATTGAGCCAACTCTCAAGCCTGGTCTAGGCCTTAAAAGATACCTTAAATCCTCATCTGTAGACATACCTTTAATCCCAAATAATGAAGGTAAAGTTAGTTTGTTGAACGAAGCAGCCATGTTTGAAAGTAATGTCTAGCCGGGCGGTGGTGGCCATGCCTTTAATCCCAGCACTTGGGAGGCAGAGGCAGGTGGATTTCTGAGTTTGAGTCCAGCCTGGTCTACAGGTGAGTTCCAGGACAGCCAGGGCTACACAGAGCAACCCTGTCTTGAAAAACCAAAAAGAAAAAAAAAAAAAAAAGGAAAAGAAAAGGAAAGGAAAAAAAAAAGAAAGAAAGAAAGAAAGTAAGTAATGTCTAATTGATTGGCAAAGAAAGTGATGAATCAGAGAATGATTTGACAGAATAGGATCTGCCCAACTCTCACAGGAAGAGAGAGGAAGGAAGGGAAGTTACTTAAGAGAGCACACAGAGAGAAAGAAGGAAGCAGTTTCACAGTTGTACGGAGATAGGTTGCAGAGAGAAAGAGAGGTAGATGGAGACAGAGAGAGAGAGAACAACCTAGACACAGGTGAAAACAGAATGAGCCAGAGAATGAGAATGAACCAAAAGACTAGAACAGATTGACAGAAATAGTTTGAGGTCAAGCAGAAAATTTCAGGAGAAGCCCAGAGAAGCACGACTGAATCTGTTATCAGGAGAGGAGTTTGAGTCAGAACAGCTGAGTTGAACCAGCCAGCGAGAAAGCAGAAAGAACTAGGAAAGGGTGAGCTATTCAGCAGCAAGTCTCAGAGGCTGAAAACATCCTAGGCCTAAATTAGATTGTACAGAGGCTAGAAGCTTCCATGTCTAGGCCTAGGTTAGCAGACTGAGGCAGTAAGCCTCTGAGACATCAATTACTTCAGGAGAATAGAAGTTACTATTATACCATCAGCCAATATCACTGTTCTTAAATATGAAACATTTGTACTTTATATTCCTCTTTAATTGAAAGTTACTTTATTTTGTCTAAGTTAAATTTTAATTACTTATGGGGTGTGGCAGATGATTAATGTTGGGTAGTGTTGGAAGTTGGTTCTCTTCTTACAGTATTGGGTTCAAGAAGTTAAACCTAGACTTGGTGGCAGGCAATTTTATCCAACTGCCGTCTCAGCTGTTGTATCTATTTAATTTTATTAGATAAGTGGCCATGTTCTGAAACAGTCTTTTGTTATCTCAGGCTGGCCTTGAGCTCACTAGGTATCCCTAATAGATGACTTTGACTCCTGGTCTTCCTGGCTCCGCCTCCTGAGAACTGAGGTTACAGGCCTTTGTCACATACACATTTCTGTGTTGTGGGGTTGAATCCACCCACAGTTGTACACTAGGTAAGCACTCTACCACACTGGGCTGTATCCCTCACCCTCTGGGATATTTTAGTACCAGCTTTGTCGTTTGCACAAAGTGAGCATTTTTCACACTATTCGGATCTCTCTTTCAAATGGGAACTTGGTGAGAAACTAAAAGAGAGAATGCTCTGAGATTGGCTTCCTCCAACAGAAAAAAAGTCCTAGATAATATTTAGGGGTGAGAACTCTGAGGACAAACAAATCTAATTTTTGTCCATGACCTGAAGAAGAAAAAATTCTGACTCTGTCCTGGCCAGAGGCCAGGAATGCCATAGGAAAGTCTTATTTCTTCTTCTTGTCTGTCCTAAATGAATTCTTTGTCTGGAGGCCATATGAGAGAGGTGGCTGAAATTCTAGTCCAGACATTAATCCTTTCTAGTGAACAGCTTTGGTCCTGGATTTTCATGTAAGAAATGGGTTACATCCATTTCCAGTTTCAGCCTGTCCCTCGATTACTTTATATCCTTCATTTTTTGAGAAGGGAATGTTTCAGTAGTATAAGAATCCATTGAAGATGGATATCAAGGCTCTTTTGAGGCCTATTAAGGGAAGGAGGCTATTTTCTCCCACTCAAAAGAATGACTCTTTGCCTTGTCCTGGGAGGAAGGAGACAGGACAATCTGATCTGCTTCAAACATGTGAGCATCACAAACTATTGTTTATTCCTTTAAGAGTCAGTCTATTTGGGCCTGCTAAGGAGATGGGAGGAATAACAATTCTTGTTTTGAAATAGTGTCCTTTTCCTTCCTCAAAATCCTGCTTCTGTGTGGCACTTAAAGCTTCTATCAGACCACACCTCAAGCCTTTACCTGCAGCTCGCCTACATTCCAAAGAAAGGTGTAGCTTGTCTTTCTTTCTCTCTTTTTCAGATCCTGGCCCAACAGCATGCTCTCCCAGATGCTTTGTGACTTTTCTAACGTTCTCTGAATCCTTCTCCCTCCATCCACCATGAAGCTGCTTGCCAAACTCCACTGCCAAACTTGCCTTTCCATCTCCTATTCCAGGAAGCTGCTAGGAAGTGGTTCTCTACCTTCCCAATGCTGTGACCCTTTAACACACCTCCTCATGTTGTGGTGACCCCCCAACCATAAAAGTATTCTTGTTGCTACTTCATAACTGTAATTTTGCTACTGTCATGAATCATAATGTAACTGATATGCAGGATATCTAATATGTGGCCCCAATGAAAGGTCATTCGACCCCAAAGGGATCAATACTCACAGATTGAAAACTGCAGTGCTAGCATTTATGAAACCCTTTATCAATGAGAAAGAACTCTAATGAGACTAAAAATTGGAAAGAACTCCAGTTTCACAAGCAATGTGTGGTGCTCAATGTCTAGCATGCTAAAGTATCCTGTAAGAGAGTCAGCTGGCTGCAGGGACAGCGATGAACCATGTGGTTATAAAAACCTCCATAATCAAAGCTTAGTGCTTAGCAGGTAGATGAGGCTGTACCAGGCAGCACGTGGGATATATCAGCAAAGCTAGAGCAAATATAGCTTGCTAATCACTTACTCCCAAAAGCCCTGTTTTCTATTTAAGCAACAGAGTTTAAATATTCCTTTTTCTAATAAGAAAAATATAAACTCGTGTTTTAATTACCTCAAATATTTGATTATAAGACAAAATAAGCTCATGGGTCAAATTGTTCCAAAGGAAATTTAGGGCTGGCAGTGGATGAAGGTACCTGCCTGGGCCTAATGACCTGACTTTGGTCTCTACCACGCTTGGTAGAGCAATGGGTTCTGGAAGTTTACCTCTGACCTCCATGTGTGTACACATTCATATATAGGGAGAATGAGTAAATAAAATGTAACAATAAAAGAGGGGTCCGGCCATGAGTGGCATTGCAGGTTTGGCTGCTGTGTCACTTGTGTGTCAGTAGGTGGTAGAGAGAAGAAAGGCTATGTCCATGCTCAGCGATGGCCTCAAGGTGCTGCGAGTTGGTCTCCTGAACACTGTCTGTATCCTTTACCAGGTCCACCATTTATCTTTCAATTTGTCTCCTGCTGTCTACATGTAATTTCTGATTGTCTTTTGTGGTGGTTTAAATAGAATGGCCCCCATAGATTCATGTGTTCAAATGCTTGGACCACAGGGAGTGGCACTATTAGGAGGTGTGGCCTTGTTGGAGGAAGTGTGTCACTGTAGAAGCTTTAAGGTCATATATTCTCAAGCTATGCCCAATGTGATAGACAGTCTCCTTATGTTGCCTGTGGATCAAGATGCAGAAATCTTAGCTCCTTCTCCAGCACCATGTCTGCCTGCATGCTACCATGATGATACTTGACTAATCTTCTGAAACTGTAAGCTAGCCCCAATTAAATGTTTTCTTTTATAAGAGTTAAAATGGTCATGGTATTCCCTCACAACAATGAAACCTAAGCTAAGATACCTCTGAATATGAAATGCTTACCACAGGCTCAAGTGTTTATAAATTTGGTCCATAGATAGTGCTTGTCATAGCTACGTTTACACCCATCTGAGCAGAACACCTTGACTGAAGTATTACCCCTATTAGATTGACTGTGGGCATGTCTAGGAAGCTATTTTCTTGATTTTTCCATTGATATAGAAGGTACTAGTCCACTATGGGTGGCACCATCCCTAGGCCAGAGTGTGAGTGAACCAGACAAAAAGCAAGGAGTAGTGTTCTTCCATGGTCCTGACTCCAGGTTCCTACCTTGAGTCCCTGGGGATTGAACTCAGGTCCTTCATGCTTATATGGTCAACAATTCACCAGCTGAACTATCTCTCTAGCCCCTGAAGTTTGATTTGACATGTAATAGGAATTATGAATTCTTGCTAGCTCATAGAAAAGACACACACTACAGGTATTTTATTTGCAAGCCTTAAGCCTAGATTGGGTAGGTTTGAAGCGATTCTAACTTATTTCCTAGACATAATGTCCCTTGTTACTTGCTATTTGTCCTGGCCATGTGCTCATGGTCTGTCTCCTCTCATGGCATCTTCATCCTCCCTTGCTCTCTTCCTTTCTTTTTGTCTTTCTTGAGACCCCCTCGGTCAATCTTCAAGTCCCACTTTTCTCCCTCCACTGCCCAATCACAGGCTCTAGCCTTTTATTGACCAGTTCAATTGGGGAACAAGGTTTACATAGCATCACCCGGTGTACATGAGGATCTGTTCATCAGGGGTAACCAGATCTTAGGAGTCAGTGTTTAGCATTTAAGTACAAGCAGCACCAGACCAATTACCTATATAGCAAAGTTATTTCCCATCTAAAATTTCCAGGTCTCAAACATTTGTAGAGTCTCTAGAAATAACTGAAGGTACTGAACACTTTGCCCTAATAGATAGGAGGTCGTGAAGTGTGAAGCCCAACTGAGAGAAAAACAACTGCTAGGGGCATTCAGGGAAAGATTTCTCTGCAGGGGCAGGAAGCCCCATATGCTGTGCCCGGGAACCAGCCAATTTACCCATCAGCTGCAGCTGCTAAAGCATCAAGAGGAAGAGGCTGTGATTCTGAGTCGAGTTTGGATGCAGGAAGGAGACATTGCTCACAGCAGAAACTACAGCAGCCATTTGAAGTACTAAGAAGTTTTAAAGTATCTAACTCTTTCTTTTTAACAGTTTAGAACAGGGAAGGATGAACAGGGTTCATATCTTATGAAGGTGAACATCTAATATTTCTTAGGGGCGGGGTTTGGGTGGCGAAAAAAGCAGGTCTTTTGGTCTCCAGAAGATAAAAAGGGTCTGAGAGCAAACACAGGTGATAGTCTACACAGCGGGGAAGACAGAGAACAGAGAGATGATGGAAGCTATGAATGGTGGTGCATGTCCATAACACACAATTAAACAGAGGAGGCGCAAAAAGGTCGAGAATTCAAGGCTGTGCTGGAGGTGGTAGTGAGTTATGGGAGATTGGAAGGAAAGACCATTAATTTGCTAAGTTTTGAAAACTGACACATTGGGACAATGCAGATACGAGAGAGGAATTTTGGTCTCTGCAGGCCACTGTGTAAGCTACCACGGCTCAAATCATAGAAATGTATTCCTTACAGATCTAAAGAATGGTAGTCCAAGACCAAGGGAACGGCGGGGTAAGTTTATCTGAAGCCTCTTCTCTTGGGTTGGTGGAACCATCTGACATGCTTATGTTACCTCTGTGCTAGGATTTGAGGGAACCAGGCCTGCTATAAAGACACAACCATATCATGAGGGTCCAAAGCCCTCTAAACCTTAGTCCTAACTCTCAGTATAGTCAAAGATCTTGCCAGCAGTTATCATCACATTGGAGGTTACGATAGATATTAATATGAATTATATTATTATTGATATTAACATGGATAATACTTGTAACTGTTAGCAAATAGTGAAATTACAGATCAACAAACAGGAAGTTGCTGTGTTGGATTCGTCAGCCTGAGGGCCACACCAGAGAAAGACAGAGTTTGGGTTTATATCAGGATGTGGCTTCTACTTCCAACTTGGCTTCCTCACCCCCACTTCCATAAAGCTGAACGTTCTTTATCTGAACATCAGGAGGAAGAATGGGAGCAAAGAGAGGGAGGTACCACAAGAGAGAGCCTAGCTTTGAATGGCCTTTTGTCTCCTTTGTCTTGGACAAAGTCTGACTAGATATCAACAGAATTTCTACATGCGAACACTGTGGGTCATTCTTCAGGGTCTGTGGAGCTCTGGAGAGATGCCAGACGATGGTTGCTGGGTCTGCACTGTTCCAGTTTGTGAGAAGGAGAAGAAAGTGAATTCTACAGACTGGAAGCACTTGTCCTGGGTAAAGTTCTCGAAGGGTCATCTATTTGCCAAGAAAAGGGAAGCAAGTCCTGCCGCCACCAAATTCTTACTGAAACGACTTCAGATGAAGCCCTCAGCCCTTGGTGAGAAAGGAAAAGATGTTTTTTTTTTTTCTTTTTATTGAAAAAAAATTTTTCTCACCTAATATATCCTGGTTACAGTTTCACTTCCCCCTACTCCTCCCATGTTGCAGTAATATTTTAAAATGGCATGCCCCAATCTGGCTTTTTTTAAGGGGCCGCCATGTTCCTGGACTAGGCAAGGCCTGAGGCCATGAGCAGCCTCCTGGTCTCACTGCTTCTGCGGCTCAGGCCAGCCAGAAGCACTGGCCCTGGCACCCACGCTGTCTCCACAAAGCTTGAACCCCAGACAACACCCGCCATCCACACAGTATCCAGTAGAAATGAGACTCCTAAAGCTTAATTATTATCCAAAGGCTTTATATATTTAGAAAGGCTCAATTAACAAGATGCCCACACAATGAGAGTTGTTACCCAATATCTAACCTTAAGATATAAATCATTACCCAACACTGTCGTGGACCTATGCGTGGTTCTCCATGGCTACTACATCTTTGCCCTCTCTAGCTCCTCCTCTTCCTTTTCCTATTCCTCTCCTTATTCCTCCCACCTTAGCTCCTCCTACACTCCCAGTTCCTCCTCACTTCTCCATAATAAAATAAAATAAAATAAAATAAAATCTAATATTGGACAACACAAACAGAAGGAAAAGAGCCCAAGAGAAGGCACAAGAATCAGAGACCCACTTGTTGTGCACGTGGGAATCCCCAAAACCATTAAACTGGAGGTCAAAGATGCTCAGAGGACCTGGTGCAGACCTGTGTAGGCCCTGTGCTTACTGCCTCAGTCTCTTGTGAGCTCAGATGAGCTTTGCTGTGTTGACTTAGCCATAGTTTCTCCATCCCTTCTGGCTTTTACACACTTCTATTGGTTTCCTAAGCCCTGAGAGGAGAGATTTGATGGAATTGGCCTGTTGGAGCTGAGTGATCCAAGGTAAAAGATGGGAATATTTTTATTTAGATAATGTATTTCATTCTTAATGAACATCTTAGAAATGTGTAGCCAGGTAGATTCATTACAGAGTAGAAATATCTCTTTTAAAAATTAATTAGCATTAAATTTCATTGTTTCCATGAAAAATATAATTTGGGGTGGCATATCTTTTAGCCTTGAGATAATTATAGATTTATATGTCAGAGTTATACAGAGAAATATTCTCAAAAAAAAAAAAGGGAGGGTGGATTAAGGAAGAGTTACAGGGTTGGGCAAATATGATCAAAACACATTTCACAAAGTTCTCTAAAAATTTTATAAAAAGAAAAGCCTATGACTTCTTCTTTCAAAGACCAGAAATAATCTTACATTGTAACATTAATATGGGAAATTCAATGCAGAGAATGAATTGTCCTAGCCTGCCACTCACATAGAGCTGGTAGTTTAAGAGAGAAAAGGAAGCCATATGAGACGAAGATTTCTGATCTAGCAATTATTTCAAAGTCGTGTAGCAGCCATTGTTCATACAAAAGGTTATAACAGCTGTAAACTCTGTCTTCGGTTCACTTGGAGCAATCTTTACTTCAGAAGCTAGAGAGATGGCACCGTGATTAAGAGTACTTGTTGTTCTTGCAGAAGACTCAAGTTTGGTTGCTGGTACCTACACTGGGTGAATTACAAACTACCGCAAGTTCAACTTCAGGGGATCTAATACCCTTTCCTGCATGCACTCACGCATAAAAAATAAAATTTTAAATACAAAAACAACACCCAAGCCCTGAGAGGGCCAACCTGGATGGTACACCCCCTTAAGACTAGCACTCAGGAGAGAGAGGCAGGCATACTCCTATGAATTCAAGGCCAGCTTGGTCTACCCAGAGAGATCAAGATCAGCTAGGGCTACAGAGTGAGACATTGTCTCAAAAGCAAAACCAACAACAGCAGGTGGTGTTTTAAAATGGAAAAGAAAGAAAACCTTACTTGGAGGAAGTGAGAATACAAAGCTTATAGATTTGGGGGAATTTTGTTTTTGTAAACTTTTAACTTCCTTCTCCCCCACTCCCTCCTTCTTATCTTCTCTTTCCTCCCTCTCCCTCCCCTCCTCCCTGTTTCTTTTTCTCTTTAACTTTCCCTGATGAGAGTTACTCTCCTAAACCAGCTCAAGTACCTCCTGCCATATGATAACCTTCATCCAAGTGTTGTCCCTTCAGATCAACTTCCCTGTGTCACCTGGACACTTGGAGTGAAGCAATAAACTCATTTCCCAGTGTTTAATGGCAGCAAGGACAAGGCCAATGGCCTGGATATCTAAGATTTAAAGCTGATTTATGGAGTCACTCCAAGGAGACAGGAATCTTCCATCCCTGGAGGTGAATGTTGTGTTTTATAATAGGATAGGAAGAAGCAATATGTTTGTGGAGGCCGTGTAAGGTGTGGGGGACGGGGTGCCTCTGCTAGCCCATGCAGAGGTATCACTTCCCCCTGAGGGACCAGCCACACATTGGTATAGTATAGAATAGAGTTTATTGAGGCCATGGGGAGGGGAGTTAAGAGGGTAGTAGAGGCAAAGAAAGGAAGAGACAGAGCGAGAAAAAGAGAGAAGAGCAGCCATGAGCTCATAGAGAGGAGGGAGAAGACTGGGAAGGGGATAAGGGGGCAGGAACAAGAGTGAAGGAGAGCAAGAGAGCAAGAGAGGAGGGGTCGAGCAACCTCTTTTATAGTGAGTCAGGCACACCTGGCTGTTGCCAGGTAACTCTTGGGCAGAGCCTAGACTAAATGCCAACGATGAAGGCCTTTAGGTCCCTCCTGAGTGAGAGAGTGAGAAAGAACTTCTGGGTTACTGTTTGTAACTATTTGTGAGCCTGCATAAAAAGCAATCTACTGTTCCTGGAACTCCTTGATACTTCCCTAAACTAAAAATCCTGATTAAAGTCACCTCAGTCCCAAGAGTTCAAGGTCACGCTGTTCAACAGTGAATACGGACCAGGCAGTTCTTACATGAGAACTTGTCTCAAGAAACAAACAAAATCAAATACTCAAATGAAATAAGTTTTACGGCAAAAAGTAACCAAAGGAGGTTAAGAGGGAGGGATGACGTGGAGGTGGAGGCGTGGAGATTACAAGGGTTCTTGAGGGTAGCTGGGGGGGATACTCCAGGGTTCAAGGGCTTCTCCTGTGGTTGAGGTGCAGTGTGTCCCTGAGTCAGAAGCTGTGGCTGCTGGCCATCTAAGGATGTTGAATGCAGACACCGTGGGAGCCTCGCAGAAACTGGGGGTGGGGTGGACGGAAAGCAGGAGGGATATAAAGGAGGGTAGTGTCAGCTTGGACCATGAACCGGAAGTTCAAGTTCAGCGACCAGAAGCAGGTTCTCAGGGTGAACCAGGAAGTTGGGTGAGGTTCATTTGGGCCCTATGGCCTGTAGGGCAGATCTTAAAGTAAGTTTCAAGTGTTCGAGTTTCTCTCACTTAGAAGCTGTAGGTGTAAGGGGGACGTGCACGGTAGTAGATCCAACTTTTGGAGAAGGGAAGGGTTGCAGCCGTGAGTATAACGGGAACTGTGGACCAGCTTTTGTGAGCAAAGCTGTGAATATAAATGTGAAAAGCATTCTAACCTGTCTAGTTCCCTCTCCTTTCCTCCCCTCGTCTCCCTTGTCCTTCCCCCCACCCACCCCACCCCACTCTCCCTTTTCCCAAAGCTATGTTTGGAGCCCGCCCGTGTTTTTTTCTTTCTCTGTTCACAAACAATTAAATCGAAAGATCTTGTTAGCAGGAGAAGGATTTGCTCAGAGGTAGACCGCGGGGATTGATTGAGACACTCAGCTGGAAATACCCACTGCCTCCTCCCCGTCATATGACTCCCAGTGTAGACAGCTTTAGGGTTCTTGGGAAGACTTCTTGCTGTCGAAGATGGCAACCTGAGTAACTACTACAGGGGTAGAAGCAACTAATTTGAACGTCAAGATGGCTCAGCCAGTAACTGATCCTGCCGCCTGACTGGAAGCTGGAGTTGGATTCCCTGCGACCCCCATGGCAGGAAGGAGAGATCTGACTTCTCTGAGTTGTCTTTTGACTCCCACACATGTGCTTTTTGGCACACACATGTGCACATGTGATAGGCCTACAGTAAGTAAAATAAATGTAATTTTTAAATGTTTCAAAGATGTATTTTTAATTTTCATATGTGTGTGAATGTGTCTGTATATGAACATATTCACATGAATACAAGTGTTCAAAGAAGGTCAGAGGTGTCAGATTCCCCCGGGGGGGGGGGGGCTGATGCTAAGGACAGGTTGTCAGCTGCCTGGTGTGGATGCTGGAAACCGAACTAACTGATGTCCAAACTCTTAAGCGCTGAGCCATCTCTCGGGCCCTTCTAAAAAAGAAAGTCTTTAAGGAAGCAATGAGTTCATTTGTCAAAGTTATGATTGACATTAGGAGACGGAATTGATTAAGGATGATCAAGAAGATTTCCAAGAAGGTAGAGCGCGGAAGCCTGCGTGATCTCTGTGTCATGGCAGTGGTATGTGTCAGAGTGAAAGAGAAGAGTCCGAACATTGGTAGAGTCACTTTTTAGACCATGAGACTGCAGTTAGCTCCAGGTTATGGCAGTGACTAACAACTTTTCTATGCGATACTATTAGGATATATTTATGTACCACGTATAATGACTCAACTAAGTCATAAAGGGCCTGGGTGCCAGAATACACAGACAGCCCTGTGATGAAAGGAACCTGCCTCCATAGCAGGCACTAACAGCTGCCTAGAAAAGAAGGTTAAGTACTGTGTGTCCTCTCTCCAAACTGACACAGTAACCCAGAGGCAATTTAGCACCTATAATGACTACCTTACTGTCTCTTGAGCCTGTCATAATTCCTGATTCATAGAAGACTCAATCGTATGTGTGGAATGCACTCTTAAATTCTATTAAGTAAAATGGGTAAAAGACCAGTGGTTTGGATTGAGCTCCAGCCATGAGCTGGATGGGGTAAACCACCCTGTAGCAAGTAGAAAGGGAGATTTGCCCAGTGGTGGACTGCCTGCTTAGCATTGGAAGGCCCTAGGTGCTATCCTCAGCCTAGCAAGGTCAGACCAGCAGAACCAAGACAAAACAAAATGAATTCTTAAGCTAGAATCCCATGTCTCCAAGCCCTTTTCTGAGTGTGAGTCCAGGTTCCTCAGCTTGGCTCATGGGAGAGGCTCATCCTGTTTTACAGAAGGAAGTATTACCACACTATAGAACTGGCAGGAAAGCCCACTTAAGACCGTTAAGCACAGCGACCAGAGAGATGATTCCCTGTTCAGAAGACTCAAGCCTCAGTTCCCAGTGCCCTCATCCAGTGGCTTATGACTGCCTGTGATGGTTTGTATATTCTAGGCCCAGAGAGTAGCACTATTAGGTGTGGCCCTGTTCAAGTAGGTGTGGCCTTCTTGGAGTAGGCGTGGCACTATGTGTGTGGGCTTTAAGACCCTCATCTTAGCTGCCTGGAATGGAGTCTTCCACTAGCAGCCTTCAGATGAAGACATAGAACTCTCAGCTCCTCCTGCAGCATGCCTGCCTGGATGCTGACATGCTCTTGCCTTGACTCTAATGGACTGAACCTCTGAAGCTGTAAGCCAGCCCCAATTAAGTGTTGTCCTTATAAGAGTTGCCTTGGTCATGGTGTCTGTTCACAGCAGTAAAACCTTAACTAAGACACTGCCAACCTACATAACTACCTAACTCTAGCTCCAGTGACTCTGACACTCTCTTCTGGCCTCCACCAGTACCTGCGCTCATGAGCAAGCACCCCGCCACCATCGACACACACACACTCACACACACAAACACTAAATCTTTTATAAAAGATTTTTAATCTCAATTTGTTGGAATTTTGTCCTTTGACAATGTATGATATCTATTACACTATATTATACTACAATATCCAAGATGCTGAGGTACAGCCATTTAAGTTGATATCCTGTGTGATTTGGTTCCTTCACTCACAGATGAGTGAGTACCAAAGAACCTATCTATCTTAGAGAAGAGTCCAACCTCCCAGTCTTACAAGAACACTGGAGACACAGAGGAAAGGTAAATTTGGTGGGGTGGAACACTTAGGTACATGAACGTACCTCAGTGCTGGCTAGTTTTATGTCAGCTTGACACAGGATGAAGTCATCTGAAAGGAGATAACCTCAATTAACAAAATGCCTCCATAAGATAAGACTGTAGACAAGCCAGTAGGTCGTTTTCTGATGGTGCCACCCCTGGACTGGTGGTCGTGGGTTATATAAGAAAGCAAGACACGATGAGCAAGTCAGTAAGTATCACCCATCTATGGCCTCTGTAGCAGCTTCTTCCTCCAGGTTCCTGCCCTGTTTGAGTTCCTATCCTGTCTTCCTTCAATGATAAACAGCAACGTAGACGTATAAGCCAAATAAACCCTTTATTTCTAATTTGCTTTTGATCATGGTGTTTCATCACAACAATAGTAACCCTTAACTAAAACAACCTCGCATCTTATTCTCATCATACCTGGACTCTAGCTCTCAGAGACTGAGAAGCCCAAGATACACATCATGTTATCATGGAAGCAGATTCTCATTAGGAAAGTCAGAGCAGAAAATGGCTTCTTGTAGGGATGGAAGGGTACTGTAGTGGTGGTCCAGTGGTCCTCTGAAGTTTTCTGTGTTAGCACCTGACAGTCAGTAGACACTTTGTAGTGGCTGGTAATGCCAGAGCCCTGCGCTAGTTAGCTAAACATCCCAGCACCTATTTTTTTGTAATTGTATTTTTAATCTAAATTTTAGTTAGTGTGTGTGTGTGTGTGTGTGTGTGTGTGTGTATGTTGTGTTGTATACCATGAGCCTGTGTGAAGATTCCAGGATTACTTTTAGAAGTTGGCTTTCTCTTTCTACAGTGGGGGGTTCGGGGATCTAGCTCAGGTTGTCAGGCCTGCACAGCAAATGCTTTTATGCACTGAGCCTTCTTGCTAATTTTAAAGTATTTTGTTTTCTTTTCTCTTGGGGGGTGGGGCCAGGTAGGAATGAGAGGCCTTTAGTATTTAAAAAAAGTTGGAATTTAAAGTGAATTTCTCAACTAAATGCCAGGAACTGAGACTGGGATGGGTTTGTCTTTTTACTGCAAAACAAAACCAAGCCCAGCTGACAGTGCTGGTGCTGGTAATTCGGCACTTGGAAGGCAGAGACAGAAGACTCACTTTACATTTGAGACCAGCCTGGTGTACAGAGGGAATTCCAGAGCAGCCTGAGGTACAATGTGAGATCCTGACTCAAAAAAGCACAAAATCAAACAGGGTTGGGGTGTAGTTCAGTGGGAACAGTACTTACTGGCATGTCAAGGTCCTTGGTTCAAGACCCAGTACAACAAATAGATGTGTATGTGCCTTCTTGTGTGGCCATGTGTAGACTGGGATTGTATCGGGTGATATTTAGAAAACCACAGCGTGGGCCGGCTATCTAATCGACAGGGCGGCTCTGCTTAGCTCTGGCCACCATGTTCTGTACTAGAAGCGCCAGAAGCCAAGCGCACCACAGCCAGAAGTAGCCAGAGGCCATGTGCGCCACAGCTAGACCCACGAGATGCCAGTGTGGCAGATGGCTCTGCCAATTCACCATGCTTCCCCTGCAAAGCTTGGCTGATCCCCTGATAATACCCACCATCCTCAAAGTACCTGGTAGAAAGAAGACTCTTAAAGCTTAATGATTATCTAAAGGATTTATATATTTAGAAATGCTCAATTAACAAGATGCCCACACAATTAAAATTGTTACCCAATATCTAACCTTTTGATAGAAGTTGCTACCCAGGACAGTTTTCAACCCATCTGACCCATCCGTGGTTCTCCATGGCTGCTCCCTGTCTCCTTTCTCTCCCTTCCTCTCCTTCTCTCCTCCCAACTCCTCACTCGCCTATCACCGAGTTTTATTGCAAATGTAAGGGGTAGGATATCCCACTACAGAGATTGATCAGTTCGTCTGCTCCATCTGAGGTTGGATAGTCTCACAGTGGTTATACATCGTCTGGGGAGGCTGTTCAGCCCACAGAGCTGAACACCTCAGAATGAAAGGGAAACTTATGTAACCCTAATCTGATGGGGACTTCCTGAGAGCTCCCAAGAGTCACTGCTGTGAGTCACTACTGGAAAGCTCTCTGTGGGTGATGGCAGCACTGAATACTGCCCGCTCAGGAAGAGCTGAGCACAGGTGTACCTGCAGGAACATTCCCCTTTCTTTCCTTCTTCCTCTTCCTCCTCCTCCTCTTCTTCTTCTCTATTCCTGGAGTCCCCAGCCTTTTGACAATGTTGCCCCAATTCAGGCAGGACTTCCTCATTTAGACCACTGAGCCACATATCCTACTAGACACAAGTAAAACAGTTACTTATCGATTTTCTAGGCATTTCACTCAAATCATTCCGACAGCCAAGATTAACCAGCATAGCACTGGATGGCAAGGTCCATCTGATGAACTAGTTTTTAAGATTTTTTTAAGACGTGATTTTGGTGTCTCAGAGGAAATTCCATAGGGTTTTTGTTTGCTTTTGAGATGTGGTCTCACTGTGTAGCCCAGGCTGGGCTTGAACCCACAGCGATCCTTCCTTTATCTCTGGTGTGCTGGGATTACAGGAGTGTATCACCATGTGCATTTTGCCCAAGTGTTAGTTTGGTGAAGAGGGAGAAGGCTGGGAGAAATGAAAAGCTCTTTCAGAGGGGCCACTCAGGAGAGGTTTTCTGCTAGAGAAGAAGGGGACACAAATTGCCGTTCATACTGAGAACAGTCTAACTTGCCCTTAACATACCCATAAACAGGTGTGTTTTAACAGCAGCTGAATCTGAAAGCAAATTGACAGAAGACAATAACGTCTGGTGACATACTTAATCATAGTCATACCCGTGGCCAGTTCATAACAGAAAGCTTGATATTGATCAGCTAAGTCAACCCTGAGCTTCCTGGTACCCACACTCACCCGAGTGAAGGACGTCATTCGGAAAGGCACATGTGGGCACATAACACTTTACCCAACTCAGTTTACCCATGTATAAGGACTGCTTTGGGTCAAACTCAGTGAAGACCATCGATCCTTTCAGAGCTGATTTACAAATGGAAGTCAATTGCTTCTGGAGGCTGACAAGGTTGTTTTCCCTTGTGGGAGGAGCCAAGTTGGTTTCCTGCTCTCTGCTCATAGTGCCATTGATGCCTGCTGTCTTGAAAAAGAATCTAAAGGACCAGGCCTGTCCCTATATCATCTAGTCCTCGGCAGGAACACTGACAGCAGACTACTTGTGATAGTCTGGAGACAAGCTTTTTGCATGTCTTAGGAGACATTTTAGTCTATTTTTGAAAAGCTAGCCCAGTATCTTAAATTAAAGTCACCCTTATGAGGTTTCTTTTTTGTGCCTGAGAAGGTAGCTTTTGAATGTATCAGCTCCCTTCTCCTGTGTCTCGAACTTTGAGAAGTACTAGGACCCACCAGGCTGGTCAGAATTCCGAATGTTTGTTTGTTGTTTGTTTTTGTTTGTTTATGAAGTCTGCATCCTCTCTGGCATTGTAGCTGGTATCCCTCGATATTTCCTGAAAATCCAGCCGCCCATGCAGAGGGTCTTGGAGATTCTGCTTCAAATATGGCTTCTGGTATAGGCTGTGAATCCTGGCAAGAATACACAGTGGAGTATCCAGCCTAGAATAGCAGGATAAAAATGATCAAAATGACCATCTAATAATTCTTCTGTCCACAACTGTCTTGACCTTTGTTTTCAGCCAAGAGTCCGCTCGCTGCCTTAGACCCAGTCAGAATTCTCATGTGCTGAAAGACAGTCAACTTTGCTATAGAAATGATGCAGTTCCCATCCTTCCTCTCTATAAAAGGCCATAGGCCTGTCCTTGCAGGTGATGGAGAACACTTCTGTGTTGGTTAATTCTTTGTCATCTTGTCATAAACTACGGTCATCTTTGTGTGTGTGTGGGGGGGGGGGGTTGGTTACTGCAGTTGAAAAGCTGTCTCCATCAGACTGGTCTGTATATAGGTAAACCTGTGGAGCATGCTCTTAGTTAATTGATGTGGGTAGACCCAGATCACTGTGGGTGGTTGTACTGGTGAATTAGTTAAACCACTTTGACTCCCGGCCAGTCACGTGCTTGCTGCACCCACCCAAGAGCTCTCTGGATTGGAGAATGAGAGACAGACACACACCAGCTAATTTTGATATGCCTTCACTAGCATATCAAATATCAACAGCTGAGCATTTCTAGGCCTTCCCTCAGTTAGTACACATTTCCCTCCAGTATTCCTGGCTTGACACCTTCTAAATCCATGTTTTATCTTTGCTGCCCTGTTACCCTCTGGGCCTGCCATAGGGCCACTTTCCCTTTCCACCTACGTTGCTGGATGATTTTTCTTTTGTAGCTCTTAAATCTACCCCATGGCGATTCTCTCTCTCCATCCTTTGGTCCCTTGGAAACAAGACAAAGCATTAGAAACCAATTCCCAACAGGTGCTACAATCCCTGAGCAGGTGATTCCGGGAGTGTGAGAAATCAGGCTGAACAAGCCATGGAGAAGAAGCCAGTAAGCAGGATTCCTTCCTGGTCTCTATATCAGTTCTTGACTCCAGGTTCCTGGCTTGAGTTTCTGCCCTGACTTCCCTTCAGGATGGACTATAAGCTGGAAGATGTTGGTTTTTTGATCATGGTCCTTATCGACGCAATAGGAACCAAACTTGGACAGCTTCAACCAACGAGTGATAGCTGGGTGGGTAACTCCAACTTCTCTCTCTCTCTCTCTCTCTCTCTCTCTCTCTCTCTCTCTCTCTCTCTCTCCTGATCAGCTGTGTGGCTCTTGGCTGTCTGGGGGCAAAAATAAGCTTTTGATAGCTGAGAATTAGGCAGCCATGTCTACAGACAAAGGGCATAGTATCAGGCAGAGCACATCTGTAAACACAAACAGCTTTCTCAGACCTTCATCAGGAGCTATTATCTCTCATTCATGAGGACTTTACCCTCACAATCATATCACCTCCCCACAGCTCCCAGATAGCAGCAGCATCACCTTGGGCATTAAACTTCATCACACGGCTTTTGGGGGTGGGGGTGGGGTGGATAAAACTTTAGACTATAGCATTTTTGCAACATAACCAGAAATAATGTTTAATGAAAGATGTGGGCACCCTGTGGCCCATGTACATCGATGCATAAAAATTAACCATCACAGTGTGGCTACGTGCCTTCTGTTCCTTGTCTTTTCTAGATGTTGGGCATGGCCTATATTGCTTGGCTCATGGTCTTTTCACCTTCAAGGAGTCATAGTATCTTTACTCCTCTGTGACCTCTATTTCTGTGGCCATAAAAAGATATCTCTTTCTATTATACACTGCTTGTGCCAAGCTGTGAAGCTGTTTATTCTCCTGATATTCAATGATGTCCTATTGCCAAGCTAAGGTCAAGGGCTTAACTGGGAGTGGATGAAGATAAATCACTGTCTTCAAACATACCAGAAGAGGGCATTGGATCTCATTACAGATGGTTGTAAGCCACCATGAGGTTGCTGGGAATTGAACTCAGGACCCTGGAAGAGCAGTCAGTACTCTTAACCACTGAGCCATCTCTCCAGACCAGATGTAGATATCTTAAAGCTGCCCCAGAATCCTTCAGGACATGAAGTATATCTCTAACTTTGCCTGCTGAGCATAGGTTACTGACGCATCGATTCACTAAACATTTAAGTGCTCCAGTGTATTAATCATGGGTATGAAAACATAATCTTGTGTTCAGGAGCTCCACAGAGAAAACAACTGACTAAGCCGACTAAACCACAGTTAAAGGAACTATTGTGTGGCCACCATATGGGTGCTGGGAATTAAACTCAGAACCTCTGGAAGAGCAGTCAGTGCTCTTGACCACTGAGTCAAGAGAGCTATTGTAAATGAAAAAAAAAAGAGAGTGTGTACTAGAGAAGACCTGGAAGTTACTCTTGGAAATAAGTGTATTGAAAGCAATCTCAACAGTGGGGTCTGCATCAGGCACAGAGATGTGAGCAAAGGGATATTATGAGAGAGGTCTGAAGGCAGAGACTGAATGATGGTATAAGCATGAAACTGTACAGAGAGGGTCATGAAGGCAGAATGTCAAGCTAAAGAAGACATGGTTTCCAAGATCCAAAGCAAATCACTGGTGGGATCTAAACAAGGTGTGGCACGCTCATACTGCCCTCTTCAGAAGGAAAGCCTAAGTAGTAAAGATGGATGAATTGAGGGGTGGGGAAGATAGGAGTCCTTGGCTTGGAGGTCAATGTGAATATATGTGTATGTGTGTGTGTGTGTGTGGTGTGTGTGTGTGTATGTGTGTGTGTGTTGTGTGTATATATATATATGCCAGAGAATTAGCAGTCTTGCCAAGCATGTGCAAGTGTGTATGCACATGCATGACCATGTGTCTATGCACATGTATGTATGCTAATGTTTGCATGCATATATATGGGTGGGAGGTGAGAGACTATGTGTATGATATCAGAAACATACTCAGAAAATTCTACCATATCCACGCCTTATCTGTGGTTGGCCACTCGTGGACTGGAGTCCAGGAGTTTATTAGGAGACAGAGCTGTCTATCCCATGAGAATTGTAGATTCTGCAGCTGCCCTGTTCTGCCCTGAAGTGAACATGAGATTTCCTTGCCTCCCCCAGACCCTCTCTCTTCTTTAGCACACCCTCTCGTCACAGCTGAGGCTGGGCTTCAGTGGGCCTGATAGAACTGAGAGTTTCCAAATGTACAGGGGAAATTATGGATGGAAATTCTGCAGTGCTGACTTCCTTACTCAGGCCTTCTGTCTTTGGAAATGTAGACTGACTACCTGAGCCCAGCTGTTACACTGCTTGTATTAACCATGGGCTCCTCCTCACTCTAATTTATTCTCTGTCTCTCACACGATTTCCTGTAAGTGGGAGGTACTAGGCAGGATTTTAGGGTGAATGAACATAACCAAATTAGAACGTTCTAACTAAAAACAACTAACTTTTCAAACCATTTGAGACACTTCAGAGATGGCCCAGTGGTTAAGAGCGCTTTCTGTTGTTCCAGAAAACTGGGGTTCCTAGTACCCACATCAGAATGTTCACAATTGCCTGCATGTAACTCCAGCTCCAGGGGATTCAATGCCCTTTCCTAGCCTTAATGGACACTCTCATAGACATGGGATACATTCATACAAACACACATATACACAGTACACACAAAATAAAATTTTTATATCTTTTTGGTGTGTCTCTATATTCTTTGCTTTAGGAATTATTGGTCATCTGGGGTAAGAAAGTTGGGGACAGCAGCTTTACACACACAAAACAACACAGACACAAGAGAGAGAGAGACAGAGAGAAAGAGAACAGAGAGACAGACAGAGACAGAGAGAGACAAGACAGACAGATAGCAGACAGAGACAGAGTAAGTGACAGAGAGAGAGGCATGTAGTGAGGTATGTAGGTAGGAAGGGGACAAAATCTGGGAAGAGTTTGTGTCATGCATGATATGGAAATGGCATGATTATATATGCTCAGTAAAGAGCCATGCATACACTCTTGAGGCTTCAGAAAGTTTTAAAGAAAATTCAAAATTGGTCTCTGCTCTTGGATAGGGACTTATCAGCTGTGTGGCAGTTGAAGAAATTCGGGATGAGACTCTGTCCCTGTCCCTTGCCATTCTTAACTGTCTGGAACTGCATAGTAGAGAACTACTCATAGGCCTGGGTCATGGACAGAGAGCAAAGTCCTGGCCTAAGAAGAGAGTTGAACAGTCTAGTAAAGGTTGAGAAAGCCAAAGGTGCATAGAGATCAGGATTGACCAATGGCGTCATTATCAGAGGCAGCCTCCTCACCTTGTGAAGAACACACCTCTTAAAATATCCACTTAAAGTATCTATCCCCAAACATCAATTTTTAGTGCGCTAAGTATGTACTTGCAACTCTTCTCTCTTTTTTTTTTTTTTTTAATGATGCTAGAAATTGAACCCAAGGACTGGTGGGGCATCTCAGCAGGCAAAGGTGCCTGCCACCAAGCAGGAGTTTAGTATGTAGGACCTACGTGGTAAAAGGAGAAAACCTATTCACACCAATTTTTCTGATACCAACACCTTGCCTCAGCACACAACATAAATAATGAAATGTAATACATTTCGTTAAATGTATTTCATGATACAGTATTTTTAAAAATGAATCAAAGTCAAGTTCTTACAAATCCTAAGTATATATAGACAACTGAGGCACATCCTTGTATTCTTCATTCTTCAGTATGACCTTAAATGAGTCCCCAAAGACACTTTGAGATTCAAAGGTCTAAAATAGGTTTTGTCAGCTGGAGAAATGGCTCGGCAGTTAAAAGCATTGGCTCCTCTTCCAGAGGACCTGGGTTTAATGGCGTCTCACAGCCATCTATAACTGCAGTTCCAGGGGACTCTAACATGTTCTTCTGGCCTCTGCAGGCACCAAACATAAACACATATACAGAAAACAAATAATAAATACAATGTTTTTGAAAAATAAAAATAAGCAATGTCTATTCTTTTGATGAAAGGAACAACAATTAGACAATTGTCACCCTCCACCCATTCTGTGCTTTAGAGAATGAAGGTGTGAAAAGAGTCACAGAATAAGGAAGTGTACAACCATTATTTCTCTACTCCCAGTGACCATAGAGACAACTCCACATATAGAGAAAGAATTGGAGAGTGTGGCTTTCTCTGAGCAACCTACAGAACCGAATTTGACCCACAATCACAGAAGCCTGGTCAAATTGCATTAAGTCTAGTGGATTACTCCTCTTAAAAGATCACACCTGTTTGTTTTCTTTATAATGCTAATGTTGTATTTTTGGACCACTACGATGATATAGCATAGACTGATGGACTCTAGACATTTGTTTCTTATCTATTTCTGAGAGTGAGGAAGTCCAAGACCAAAGTGTCAGCAGATTTGATGTCTGATGAGGACTACTTCTCTTAGCTGGCTTCTCAATTCATCCACAA
The DNA here is from genome assembly GCA_021653895.1 of Mastomys natalensis. Taxonomy (NCBI): domain Eukaryota; kingdom Metazoa; phylum Chordata; class Mammalia; order Rodentia; family Muridae; genus Mastomys; species Mastomys natalensis. The sequence continues at coordinate 1,696,265 of JAJTUV010000594.1, forward strand.
GCAATGGAAGAGTCAAGAAAGCTCTCAGAGAGCTCTTTATAAAGGCAATGCTAGGATCTGAATATGGTGTGTCCCCACCAAAATTTACCTGGAGGCTTAATTCCTTAAGGCACAGTGTCAGGGCTTTTGGGAAGTCATTAGGTCATGAAGGCACATTGATGTTTTAGTAAAGAGACTAGCTTTTCACAGGAGTAAGCTAGGTCTTGCAAACCAGAATTAGCTCTCATAAATATGAGCTGTTAATGTGTCTTGGTTTGTCTAACACATGCACTACTTATACATATTTCCCTCTTCTGTTTCCTGTATTGATATAATACATTAAGAGAACCTCACCAGAACCTGACAAAGTAATAGCCATTTAACCTTGGATAGACCTGTTTTCCTTACAACTTACCTAACCTCAGCTATTTTGTTATAGTAACAGAAAGAAGCCTAAAACAGAAATTAATCCATTTCTGGGCATTCTACACTCATGACTGAATTACCTCGTAAGGATTCTATACTATTAGACCATCATTTTAGAGGTTAAGTTTCAATACATGAATTCTGGGAGACCACAAACATTCAAACTGTAGTACAGTGAAATGAAAGCTCCCCTTTGTCCCCACCCCAACTCTAGCCTCCAGTAACTGCTGTTCCACTATACCTACACATATGTCATCTTCAATTGTTTCATAATTTTTCCTAGGAGACATTTGCAAATGTCATTTTCACCACTGAGGCATTGGATTAAAATTAATGAGGCCACAGAAATCTAGCTTACTGAGCCAATGAGGTTTTTTGGGGGGAGGGCATGGTGTTATTTATGGAGCACAACCTCAGGGTGACTTATAGGAGTGTGGGTAACTCCAAGCACTTGCCTCAACACAAAGTCCCATCTCATCTTGAAGGACAACCTCAAGGAAGTGCATCACAGAATTCTACTTTCAGGTAAACTTCTAGCGCATACAGTCTTGCATCCATGTGGTCTACCCACAGTTTTACAAGACACAGTCTGTCATGGCTGAGAAGACAAAACAGCTGAAACCACAGGGTCTGTGGGTGTTGGTGATGGGATATGGCTTGGGCACAGTTTGGCAGATCTGTGACAGCAACATACATCCTCAAGGTCCACCTCAGTGACTCTCTTCTAATAACTACATCCCAATTCCAAAAAGTTCTCCCATGTTCCACAACAGCACCACCAGCTGGGGACTAAAACACTCCAAACAGGAGACTGGGGGCCCTTAGGAACCAAAGAAATCAAGAAGGCAGATTTTCATAAACTGGAATTTGTATCCTTTCACAAGGGCCACAGGATACTAGAAACCATCTTTGTTTCATTTTTCTGTCTTTGCCAAGTAGAAACACATTATTAAAGATGCCATTTTGAAAATAAAGATAGGGCTCACACCAGACACTGGACTTGCTATGTGTACCTTGATCTTGGACTTCAGCTTCTATGGATATACCAACACATTTCTGTGCTTCATAAATTCCCATGTTTGTTGTTGTCGCTGTCAGTACAATTGCTGTTAGAACAGCACAAGCAGAGTGAGACAAGGGTACAGGCAGAAAGGTATGTAAAGGAGATGCCAAGAGGTGTCACAGTCCTACCCCTGCTGTCCCCACTGCAGCATCCTGTCACAGCTCTCGTGAAGTGGAAAAGGAAGGCTCAGCTATCTGTGACACTCTTGGGAGCCAAGAAAGCTTTCATTTCCAGAATCTGCCTTCCTGACAAGACACAATGGTCGACTGGAAACTGGTTTGAATATCTCAGAGTAGAGACCAGGAAAAACCTTAAAGGTTTCAAAGTTGGCCGTCCTTCATAAGGAACCTCAAAGGCCGTGAATCAAGCAAAGGATTGGAGGTCAAACAGGTCAGAAAGAAGTTGTGCAAGTAGAGGCTAAGACACCAAGACCTCAGTCGCTGCTCTAGTGCTGTGTAGAGACACCATGACCAAGCCAACTGTTATAGGAGAAAGAATTAATTGGGGGCTTGCTTATGGTTTCAGAGGGTTAGTCCATCATCATCACGGTGGGAAGCAGACAAGCATAGAGTGAAGTAGGAGCTGAGAGCTTTGAATTCTGACAGGTAACAGACAGGTAGACAGGAGAGAGAGAGAGAGAGGAGAGACAGACAGACAGACAGACAGGACATTGGGCCTGGCATGGGCTTTTGAGACCTCAAAGCTTCCCCGGCCCTGTAGTTCCTCCATCAAGGACAAGTCTTCTAATTCTTTCCAAACAATACATCAACTAGGGACCAATCATCATTCAAACATCTGAGCCTATAGAGGACCATTCTCATTCAAACCATCACAGTGGAGATTCGGTGTTACTTCACCAAATATTCCCAAAGGCCTATTCCTTGCCAGGTGATGTGCTGAGCTCTCAGATTAAGAAGCAGAGAAGATACAGCTCCCTGGGCGAGTCAGGTGGATAAACACTAATTGTGATGAAATCAAAGAAACATCCGAAGGAAGAATGTCAAAGCAAGAAGAGATTGTTCTGTTTTAGTTTCTTCTACCCAGATATATTGCTGCTGTCTCCCTTCAGCAAGGACAGAGCAAGCTAGGGGCTTTCTCCTCCTTCTCTCATTCCCTTTCTTTTTGGTGTATGTGTGTACTGGGGGGGCATGTATATGGGGTGCACTGCACATGTGTGCTAACATATGTAAAGGCCACAAGGCAATATCAAGTATCTTCCCAAATACCTTATTTTATTTAAACAGGTTCTTTTATGTCATGGCTAGATTGGCTGGACAGCAAGTCACAAGCATCCTCTTGTCTTGGCCTCACCAGAGCTTCAATTACAGATTTATGACACTGCTCCAAGCTTTGTGCATGGTGCTAGTACTGGACTCAGGTTCTTCTTGTGTGGCAAGGACTTGGCTCTCAAGCCATCTCTTCATCTTTCCCTTTCCCTTTGTGCCCAACTCCTGCCTGTTATCCAAAGGTTCTCAAGAGCACACACTGGTCTCCAGAAGAGAACACAGTGGTAGATGTGTTCTAACCTGTTGTTGCAACCTCTGTTGACTCTATTTCTAGGCAAACAAAATTCCTGCAGTAGAGCTGTGACTGCCGACTCCTTAATCCTCTGTGTGAGGAGGGTTTCCTGAGTTGGCTTTTTATCTTGTGAAGAGAAATGTCCTAAGAAACAAAAAGTCTGTTCAGTCCCTAACCCCTATGTTTGATGGAAACAGGACAAATACAGGGAAAAGAGGAAAGTGCCCAAATGGCTCAGCCTATGTTTTAGCTTTTGATTTGAACTTCTATTTATTAAATATTGCTATCTGTAACAATTGTCAGCCTCAAATAATGATAAATAGAAACCCCTATTCATCATTCAGATTTTATATAACTTAACATTTCGGTGCATTTGATGGGGGGGGGGGGTGTTTGGGAGTTGGTTGGTTGTTTATTTGTTTGAGACGGTTTTCTCTGTGTAGCCCTGGCTGTCCTGAACCAGACTGGCCTCGAACTTGGAATCTGCCTGCTTCTGCCTTCCAAGTGCTGGGATTAAAGGCATCAGGCACCACTGCCCAGCATTTTGTTGCATTCTTTTAAATGTTTTTAAAAAGGCAAACTATTTAGAATCTACTAGTGATGCATGCCCCTTCCACTGTCCCCACTTCAGAAGAAGACATTACTGCTGGAGTGATGTTTTTCTTCAGTCCCATGCACATTATTATTTTTGCTATGGTTCTGTGTGAATAAAGACAAGTACTGGGTGTATATGTTTGTGTCCCTTTGTGTCCTGATGTTTTTGCTTTCTCTTGATGTGGTAACTCCATTGACTTCCACCTTCCTTTGTGAGTATGAATCATTTTACCTTTTTAAAATTTCCATCTGATTTACTGTGCTTTCTATTACCACATCCTTCTCTGACTTCCAGCTACCTCCTTTTTCCTGTACATCTGTTTTCCTTCTTTTTCACTCCACTACTTCAGAAATAATCTATTTTTCTTTCCCTAGTACTTGACCTTGGTTTTTTTTTTTAAATCTTGTTTTTTGTTTGTTTTTTTTTTTTTTTTATGTGTGTGTTTTTAATTATGTGTAAGTCTGTGCACACAAATGCAAATGCCCACAAGGCTCTGGCCTGGGCTAAATTTTACAAACAGTTGTGAGCCGCCTAACGTGGTTGCTGAGAATTGGAACTCAGCTCGTCTGGAGGTGAAGTGCATGCACTTCACCAGCTGAGCCATCTCCCTAGCCCTGTTCTTGATTTTTAACACCAACAATTCCTTCAAAATTTCAACCAAAATTGAGTGTGTTAGCATATCCTAGGGAATCTTAGGATTTAGAAAGCAGAAGAGGGAGGATCCAGTAAAGGGAAGCCTAACCCATAGAGTGAGAATTAGTTTCAAAACAACCAACTGACAACAAATTCCAAAATCAGAGCTCCAACCTCCATGGACAACCAAAGACCTTAGAATGCCAGACTTCAGTTATCTCGTGCCATTTGCCACGTTAGTACTCTGTGAAACTGTGTTGTCTAGCATGGCTGCTATGTGCATGTGGTTGTCTATACTAAAATTCATGGAGGTTTAGTAGTATTAAAATTGACTTGTTTAGTTACATAACTACATTTCAAATGCTCAGGAGCCACATAGGTGAATGGCTATTATATTTGGGCAGAGCAGATATTTTTCATTATTAAGGAAAGTGCTATTAGACAATGCTATGATACTTATTCCTATCTAGTTCATATTTCCATCCTAACTAGTCATCAGTAGTGTGGAATCTCAGAGTCAATGGTTTATTAGGCTTATTCTAAAGCTTGCCACCTATGTAGCTCAACATTATTTGCATTCACTGGAACATAACTATAAGCCCCAAGTGAGAAATATTAATTTTTAAGTGATAACTTCCCTCTCTGACTGAGTTTCATTATAACATTTTCCTTGTCTGGATTTCCAGTTTAATCCCTCCAAACGTATTAGCCTTGCTTTTCACAAACCCATCCATTTACTCTTTCCATAACTATAATTTTCAATTCTATAAAGCTTAGCTTACCCAGGTGGTGGTGGTGGTGCCCAGGCTACCAAGTCCAGCTTCCTCCTTTTTAAATTAATATCACTGTAGTCCTTTGGATTTCCAACTAATGAGGGTGGCACAGAGGCAGAATGATGGATAAAGAATGACTATTTCCAAAGCCACTTCCCAGAACTCCAAAGACTCCCAGCCAGTATGTATGTTTGGGCTTCTCATAGCCTTGTCCTAAATGAGCACAACAAAGAACAGGTGGCCAGCTGGGTGGACAAAGGCCAGGGAATTTTTCCATTGAGTTTGGTTTCCGATCAGAGATATTTTTTGGAGACTCATCAAAGAATCCAGTGAAAAGCTGTGGGAAAACAGGCGTGTTGGACCTCACAGCTTCTTAGAGACTTCCGCTTTGATCCTTGTGGTACATGAAATATAAAATTAAGAGTGCCAAGAGCCCTTTTACTCTTTCTAAAACTGACCCATCGGAGGGCGGAAAGGATAACAAAGGCCTAGTTTCTTTTCATGTGAGGATTTCCAGGACTGAGTTGGAAGAATGGTTACTGGAAGGGAAATGTAGGATGTGGTGCAGGGGATGGAGGGAGATCGTTTATTGTGTTTCACTGAAGGGCAAGAGCGAATGATTAATATAACCATGGTGCAAACACAGAGCTCACGATGCCTTGAGGCATTCTTTCTCAGACTCTGCTCGTTTGGTGACATGTGCTAACTGGAGCTCCTGAGTACACAAAGCTCTCAGATTTGTTATTTTTTACAACTCAACAAAATATAATCTCCCTTCCTTTTCCACTGTCCCAGATAAAGTTTTGAAATAATCGTTAGTGTTTCTCCCAATTACCAACAGTAGTTGTAGTCTGGGGGGTGTTGGAGGTTTGGAGAATTGGTGTCTCTTAAATATTGTTTTTCTCTATAGAAGACTTAATGGCTTTCCTCCCCAGACCCCCTGCCACCCTCCCCAAGACAGGGCTTCTTAGCCCTGGCTGTCCTGGAACTCACTCTGTAGACCAGGCTGGCCTTGAACTCTCAGAGATCCTCCTGTCTCTGCCTCCAAGTGCTGAGATTAAAGCCTCGAGCCACCACTGTCCTAGCTCATAATTGCCATTTTAAAGTAAAGCTTAAAGAACATTTATATTTACTTACCATTATAACTTTGGGGGGGTCACAATGTCCAATTTAAGCCACATGCACATTTTTTTTTTTTATCTTTTCCTCTCTCACATTCCTATGTATGGACAGATATGTCACTTTTGTTTAGTTTTGTGTTCTAACTAATTCTGGCAATAGGCCTCCTACATATATGAAGCTTTTACACTTTAATACACTCACACATACATACACAATTTTCATATCTGCCAGGTTTTCCTCCGAAATCAATCCCTCTTCTCTGTCCATGACAGGGTCTTATAATGCAGCACAGGGCCAGGCAGTGGTGGCGACACCTTTAGTCCCAGCACTTGGGAGGCAGAGGCAGGTGGATTTCTGAGTTCGAGGTCAGCCTGGTCTACAGAGTGAGTTCCAGGACAGCCAGGGCTACACAGAGAAACCCTGTCTTGAAACAAACAAACAAACAAAAAATAATAAATAAATAAATAAAATAAGAACAGCACAGGCTGTTCTTGAACTTGAACCTCCTTCCTCTGCTTCCCAAAGGGCTGGGATTAAGGATGTATCCCACCACAACTTTCTTTCCTTCCGACTTCTTTTTGAAATCCCTTTTCTGACCTCCTTTTGGTTTGTCTTCATTAAAAGAGTCCATGTTACTCACAGAGACTGAACTGACTATCAGGGGGCCTACGTGAATCTAGCCTAGTGTCTCTGCACATACATTATGGTTGTGTAGCTTGGCCTTCCTGTGGGACTCCTAACAGTGGGAGTGGGGGCTGTCTCTGACTCTTTTGCCTGCTTTTGGGGCCCCTTTTCTCCTCCTCGGTTGCCTATCCAGCTTTGATATAAGGGAAGTTCCTAGTCTTATGGCAACTTGACATGCGTGTTTGGTTGACATTCCTGGAAGGCCTGCCCTTTTCTAAAGGGAAACTGAGGAGGAGTGGATGTAAGCAGGAAGGAGCTCCTGGGAGGAAAGAAAGGTAAACTATGGTCGGTATGTAATATATGCAAAAAAACCCCAACTAAACTAATTAATTAAAAAGGATTCCATTCTATAAATACTTTGGCCAGGTCCGTCTCCCTGAAGCACAGTTTTGATACCATCTCTCCTTTACCTGAAAGCCTTCCATGTTTCCCTTACTCTAGTGATCAATGTCCTTTAATTGTACCCAATGCATGCAATCAGCTGCAGCCCAGAGCAACACAGACCTCTCTCCCTCCAGGCCTCCACAGTGGTCACAATGGCGTCGTCCCCCATGGAATTGACCATGACTGTCACATTGCTCATCTTTCAATACCCAACTCAAATACAACCGTCCCTCAGTATCCTCTAGTGAACTGGTTCCGGTTACAGACACCCAAGCCTTCAGATGTTTAACTTCTGTATACAAAACTGATGTGCTCTTTGCACGTAATACATATCCATCCTCTTGTGTATTTTGAATTCTCTCTAGACTTCTTATAATACCCGATATAATATCATACTGTGCAAATGGGTGTATTAGATCATTGAGGGAATAATGACAAGGGAAAAAAGCCTGCGCAGTACAAATATGATTTATTTTCTGGTACTGGAGATGAACTCAGAGTCTCACACTTTGAGTAAATGCTCTACCCCTGAGCTACATCCCCTCTCAAATACAATTAAATATTTTTGAGATTGGCTTAATGTATATGGAATGTAAAAATATAGAAGACTGACTGAACTATCTCTTTTCATGGGTCTTTGCAATCATTCTGGACAGACAACTATCTACCAAATTTAAATGCAAATGATTTTATGCCACTGATGGACACATAGTTTTGAACTCAATGAAAATATTTTAAACTAGCTAAGGCTGGTAGCACAGGTCTATAATTCTAGCTACTCTGGAAGCTAGAATGAGAATTAAGAGTTCAAGGCCACAGCAGGCAACCTAGTTTGAATTTGTCTCAAAATAAAAAATGGAAGGTATACTGGGGGGTTCAGCTTATTAATAGAATGCTCTTGGAGTCCTGGGTTCAATTCTAAGTGCTTAACTGAAATAAATATTTTAAAAAATTGCCTTTCATTTAAAAATTAAAAATTATCTGTTTACTTGGTGTTTAAATCAACTGTACTGAGCCTAATGAGCTATTGTTGCTGCTACTGTTTTTCTGGGCTTTGAAAACATTCATTCATTTTGTGTGTGTGTGCACGCATGCGTGCGTGTACTCACTGTGGTGTGTATGGGGAGATCAGAAGAAAACTTTTGAAAATTGGTTCTCCAGTTCTACCATGAGACTTCCAGGGATAAACTTGGGTTGTTACATCTGGCTGCAAATGTCTTTAGCCAAAAGTCTTCTCCTTGGCCCTGTTTTTCTGGTTTGTGAGACAGGGTATCTTAATATAGCCCAAGCTGGCCTCAAACCACTATGTTGTCCAAACAGGCTTCAGGCTTCAAACTCGTCATTCTCATGCCTCAGTCTCATAAGTGGGGTGCTAGGAAAGAGAGAGAGAGAAAAGAGAGAGAGAGAGAGAGAGAGAGGAGAGAGAGAGAGAGAGAATCTGGGGAGAGTTATAAGAGGGAAACAATATGAACAGACAGAATCTATTTTATGAAAAAAATTTTTAAAGAAGAATGGGATGGCTTCCTGGAGACTAGAAGAGATTTCTAAGATTAATATTGCCAGCAACAATGAATTACAATATATTGATAATACAACTGTTCTGCCAAACTTGATTTCAAAAGTAGGATCCCTCATATTGTCTGACTCTTGAATTTTCCTGTTCTTTCAGCAATACTTCCCTACAGGACTCTAGGAATAGATGATGTGAGGTTAAGAAAGATCAAAGAAGGGCAGCCATGGATTTTATGCCTTTTAGAAGGCATACCAATGCATTTGAAGGACCATGGAATTTAGTCATATGTCTTGAATATGCCTGTGAGTGCGCTGGTTATTTAGCCAAACTCCAACTCAGGGAGGTGTTTGACTAAATTCTGTTTTAGTTTGGCAGTGGGAGTGGGAGGGGCTTCTCTTGAGTGAATTCTTTAGGAATGCACCAGAGTGTCTTATCACACTTTGGTCATCCCTTGAATCCCTCTTCAATTACAATACCACCAACATCACCACACCAACACTACACCAACAACACATTCATTTAATATTTGCTACATTTCTGAGGGTTTTCTCAATCGTTTACATCTGTTGTTACTTCACTGATTATTCAAACTCTTCTTGGAGCTGGATATTATGTCTAACTTCATTTGAAAGGCTAGGAAACTAAGGTACAAAAGGGTTAAACAAATTGCCTATTGTTACACAGTCTATAAGCACAGAGACAAACACAGTAATTAACATTGATTATCTTTGTGCTCTTCAGCATATGACGTTCCTGACTGAGCCACACCATAGAGAACAGACATGCTTGAGTGGGCAAGTCTGCATGTGTGGATTATCCCTTAATCTTCTCTAGTACCTTGTCTTAGTTAGAGTTTTACTGCTGTGAACAGACACCATGACCAAGCATGTACACAAAAGCATGTACAAACCATCACATACCTGTAGCATAGACTGACTGATCTCCACGTTTATGTGGCCTTTGTAAGAGTGTCAATGGCTGACGACAGATTTTCTGGAAGCCTAAAGCAAATTAAAAGACACGGTTTGAAATATTTTGCAATATATAATGATGTTTAATGAATGAAAAGATACATACTGTTTGAGGGAAGTATTGGTTTAATTGTGAGTTTGTATTTTGTCTTCAAGTATTTCCTCCTCCTTCTTCAGCTCAATAACCTTAAGTTTTATTTACATGCCCTTCAGTGAGAACACAGCAAACCAATCAACCATTTCTTCACCCCCCCTCCCCCAGTTCAGTGGAGGTGGCCTTAGCCTTGGTCCAGTTGTTGGAGCATCCGCAGTGGAGAAGGGGTTCTTGTTAGTCATGTTGATGTGCATGGCCATGGCTGACTCCCACATAAAACCCTGGAAGTCGTCGGTGATGTCCTCATGGCTGAGGTCCAGTCCATACGCCATCCTCCCCCGCCCTCCCCCAACCCTGTCCCCCGTGTATGTCAATCCCACAGCTTGTTGAGAATGTTTGTGGCATGAAAGCCAGCATTGTCACATAGCTATCGTGGAATAATCTCCAGGTCCTTGGCATATGCCTCAATCAACAGCTGCTGTTTCCCTGGAATGGTCCTTGAGTAATTCCTCAGATATTTGGAAAGCTCCGTCTCAATGATTCTACCACCAGCAACCACAGTCTTTCTTTCTTTTTTTCTCCCTCCCTTTCTTTTCTTTCTTTCTTTCTTTCTTTCTTTTTCTTTCTTTCTTTCTTTCTTTCGGTACACTGTAGCTGTTTTCAGACACACCAGAAGGGGGCATCAGATCCCATTACAGATGGTTGTGAGCCATCATGTGGTTGCTGGGAATTGAACTCAGGACCTCTGGAAGAGCAGTCGGTGCTCTTAACCACTGAGCCATTTCTCCAGCCCCACAGAGTCATACATGATGACACTCCTCACAATCATGATGACATCATGCCAGGGACTTCTCTGGATCCTCCCTAAACTGCTCAGCGCCCCCACGGAGAATGATGGTACATGTCTTGGCTTTAGGGCAGCCAGTGAAGAAATTGTACTTCTTGCCTCCAATTTGGGTCAAACCCCTGGCAGTGGCCCAGCACATCCAGAATCAGAGCATTCACCTTAGTCTGGATTGAGCCCCGGATCCTCCTCAGGCCCGAGGCCAGCACAGAACATGTCTCTAACAGCAAAGTACTGGGTGGCCACATCTGCAATCGAGAGTTTAGACAAGATGACTTTGGCTCCAGTGTTAGTATTCTGTCTAAACTCCACCTCCACTGTTATCCGGCAACAGCCAGGTAGGCTCCTCCCCACAGTTACTTGGCAATAGCCAGGTAGGCCTGCCCACTATAAAAGGGGCTGCTTGCCCCCTCCCCTCTCTCTTACTCTCTTGCTCCCTTGCTCTCTTGCCTGTAGCTTCTCTCTGCCCCTCCCCCCTTCCCTTCCCTTTCTCTCCACGTGGTCATGGCTGGCCTCCACTTCTTCTCTCTCTCTCTCTCTCTCTCTCTCTCTCTCTCTCTCTCTCTCTCTGCCTCTATTACCCTCCCCATGCCTTGAATAAACTCTATTCTATGCTATACCTTCATGTGCTTGTCCCTCAGGGGGAAAAGATGCCTCGGCATAGGCCCGTTGAGACATCCCCTTCCATCATTGGTCCCCTTCCATCATTTCATCCAGACTATGAGTAACTTGTCATAGAGAATGTTCCACTTGGCATCAAGAATTGTCCACCGTGTGGACTCTGATTTTAGCATTATCTTTCTCTGCTTTCAGCTTGAGCTCAACATTTAAGAAGACAGTCGTCGGGTTCTCATACTTCTTGGGCTGCATTTCAAACACAGCCTACGAGAAAGCGTTCTTGAAAGCAATACCAGGCACCAGCTGAGACTCCTCTAGGGCTCCACTCTGCATCTTCTTGATGCCAATCACTTTAAGCTACAGCACCTTGTCAAGCACCATCGATATCAACCACCACCTTGGCAAAGACTTTTCGTTGGGAGATCAGCTTGGAGCTCAGGGCTGTCCCTCTAGCATCTTCCTCCGTTCTACTTTATGTTGCTTCTCCACAGTCATAGCTATCTCTTTGATTTTGTTAACAGCCAACTGGGAGACTATACGGCAAGCTCGGATGATAATCTGACAGTGTAAACTTTCCTCCTTATAGGACTTCACCTGCTTCAGCAACTCCTCAGTCCACAGGGTTACCAAGGTGGTACCATCACGAACCTCAGTGTTTTGGGATCTAGCAGTGTCCACTAAAGTCTTTGCTACAGGATGGCCATCATCAAGGAGTTTCAGAATTATGGTCCCACCATTAGGAATTGTTGCTTTGCCTCGACCATCCAAAGTAAATTTCCATGAGGCCCCAGGGTGGTTCTTAACAGCCTCAGCAATCACATGGCTAGCATGGATGAGATCATGAGCTGTTAATCACAAGCTGGGGAACACCTTGAGAACTGTCAGTCCCCTCTTTCAACAGGATAACTGGTGTGGGCATCATCTTGCAAGCGGCATCCGGTACCCATAGCTCATCTGTTTTCCGCCTCGGGACCCCACTCCAAGTATTTGTCTTTGGGCTGGAGACTTAGATAAAAGGAAGTACTTTGTGTACTTTGTAATGTCTTGGTTTTCACTGTTCCTGCATGCTGTTTTCCAGCGAGCCTCCTAGCAATCAGTCAACCTTGGAAATCAGCCTTGGCCTATCAGTGCCTAAGGCAGAAAGCCAACAGATAGCAAGCAAAACAAGCATGTGAACCGCAATGGAACCCTGAGCTATACTAACTATCTCATCAGGTTATATGTGTGTCTTCATTTTGAGTCAGAGCATAGGGGAGCCATTGGCAAAGCTCATCTGGACTTTGAAAGGCAGGTGCACGCATGAACCTAATTGTTCTTCCTTCTTTTGCTTTGGAAGTGCTGGTGACTAAACCCAGAGCTCTGTGTATGTCACCCATCAGGCCACCAGCTGAGCTGCATTCCTTGTCTTTTTTTTTTTTTTTTTTTTTTTGGAACGATCTGATTTTCTGTTTATCTATCTGATATCCTTGTGAAAGCAGGGAGAAATACCAATTATATATCTGTGTCTTCAAGGTTACAGATCAAACCACACCAAATCAAAGCTGTATTAAAGACGATAGCATGATTGAGTGAGTAAAATTTGTCTTTACACCATTTCTAACTCGCCATAGGCTCTTAGAATACTAGTGATGGCTTACTGGAGAGTTTTGAATTCAGATTCCTCATTTTGTGTAGGAGGAGATGAAGGCTAGAAAACCAAGTATGTTAGAATCAATAATATGGAGGCTAAAGAGATGGGTCAGTGGGTACCGTGATCCTCTTTCAAAAATTCAAGGTGGAGAAAGATTGAGGAAGACACGTACCTGTGCATATGGGGTACAAACTTGGACCCCCTCAGTAAATCCTAACTCCCCATTTGACAAAACTGCCTACAGGCAAAAAAGAGAGACGGGGTGGGGGGGGTGAGGAGAAGGGACTACAACTCCCAGAATGCAGTGCTTCCTAGTCTTCCTTTTGCTCAATGGCAGGGGTGGGTAGTTGTTGAGCCTCCTCTCTGTCCCATTGGTCAGTCTTTCTATTAGGGCGGAGAAAGTGATCATTTCTCTCCAATCCAGGCACTGAATGAAAGGTTATTGAAGAGGTCAGCCAATCATAACGCGTCTCTGTTCCAGGCTTCCTCCACCGTAAACTTCCGTGGCGGGAAAACTTGGTAAGTTTTCGCGCCAGGGCGGAGTCACACGTTTGTTTCGGGCCTGTTTGGTGGTCGGCGATTTCGGGGCAGCGGCATGGCAGGCACCGTAGTACTGGACGATGTGGAGCTGCGGGAAGCGCAGAGAGAGTACTTGGACTTCCTGGATGACGAGGTGAGGCTCGGGGCGCGATCCCGGTGCTGGGGTCCCCACGGGTGACCGAGCACGGCTGATGGGGTCCCGCGGGTGACCTGGACCGGTGCTGGGGTCCCCGCGGAAGGCCAGGGTCGCTGATATTTCTTTTCTCTGCAATTTCCTGTTTATTTTTTTTTTTTTTTTTTACTTTGTTGAGGTGAACCTCAAGATTTTAAAAACTACATTCTTATTAATTATACGTATTAGTTTCATTATGAAGTTTCATAAACATGTATTTTGGTTATATTTCTTTCTCATCACTCTCTTTTTGTTGCCGCTACTGATCCCCCCATTGCCTACTTTCATGTCTTTTTTTATTCTAATGAGTTTTCTCTTGGGTTTTTTTTTTTTTTTTTTTTTTTTTTTTTTTGTTTTGGTTTTGTTTTGTTGTTGTTGTTTTGCGTGGTGTAGCTGGGACCCAGGCCTTGTGCTTGCCGTTTTCCCCTGAGCAGCGTATTTTTCTTGAACACTCTCTTACATTAGGATATGTTAGTTATACCTACGGGATTCATTATGAAACTTCATAAACACATCTTGTATTTTGGTCATTTTCACTTCTCATTTTCCCTTGTCATTTTCTTTCTCTTGCATATCTTCATGAGTTACTAGAGTTTTCTCCAAAGCCATTTAGTTTCTCTCTAAATTCATGTGATCGCCCCGGCACCCCTGCCCCCCAACTTGCAAGGAGACTGGTCAGGTGTAAACAGATGGTCAAACCTGTCTTTACTGTTACTTGAAAGGGCTAATGTAACTGGCCCAGAGCCCTCAGATTTAAATGACTGACTTGATGGGGGTGCGGGGTGGAACTAACAATTTAAACAGCTTTCTTATTTCTAATCAAAAGTGTTTTGTATGCAAGTAAAGTGGGGTTCACATGTAACCCAAAATTTAAACTATAGGATGTTGATGAGCCCTGAAAGTTTGTTGATCAATGAAAAGCAATTTGAATTTTTAAGAGTATTTAAATTACATTTTTGTGTATATTTCAAATACACATCATGATTTCGAAACATGTCTGCAACTGTAGTCAGGCGTCTTAGCATCCAGATTTTAAAATTAAATTTTCGTATTATCAAGGTTTTTGACTTATTGGTCTTTAAGACTTAGGTCATTCTAAGTCCCAATTAAAAAGTAAACATATAGGAGAACTGTTAATGATCGTGACAGCATGTGATAGGGGATGCTGGGCGGGAGGGAAGGGTTGTCTGCAGCCGTCTACTTCTTGGGCACCTTGAGCCGTGTATCAACATGCTGGCATCCTCATGTGTGAGGGACATAGTGTCTAGTATCATCTTTGCTGGTGTAGGCTTTACGTAGCTCTCAAGTCTCTGCTTAGGACTTTTGAATACTTTTAATGTTAAACCTCCCCTGGTATAAATAGTATCCCCCCATGATCAGTCACCCCTTTATAAATTGAATGCTCAGTGGTCACCATTGCTCTATTGAGGTAGACAGCAGATGTGCTTTCCTTGTCCAGAAAGGCCTAGACCTCACCCCATGATGAGGGAGTCCTGTTTTATAATGTAGGCAAGACCATCCTTCAGCTGAAAGACAGAAGTATGTCGCACCAGAGAACAAGATAAAGAACACAGAAATGAGCACTCTGCCTTCAAGTAATATATCCTTAAGTACGCCCAAGTTCTTGATGCAGCTGCAGACCCCACTGCTGAGCTTGCCTGCCTGTTGACTTCTAATGTTACCTGAATCCCTAGCAGTCTGTCCATTAGATTCAAGACAGGCTTACTGTCACTTGAAGACACCCCTTTCTACCAGTGTTTACAGATTCTCACTGAGAACCTATCTGCTTGCTTGTTCTTTTGGTTGTCACTCTTGAAGCAGTCTTCTTACTCTGTAGCCTCGCTTTGGAATCTGTGGTGATCCTCCTGCCTCAGATGCCTGAGTGCTGGAATTGTAGTTTAGCTCCATGCCCCACCTGAGTTTCCTCTTTGTATCTCCTTCCAGGCAGCTTTGGGGATCCAAGCTTGCTATGAATAAAACCAAGAACCTGTAGAAAGGGGACCCTGGGTGTCTTAGGTGACATTAACCTTATGATTCTTAAGAGTCTCCTAATAGATTGTAGGTGAAATCTGAGGCCAGTGAGTGAACGGGAGAGACTGAAGAGCCGACTTTTCAGTCATCTGGGCTCCAGAGGGTTTGTTTCAAGGGTTGCTTCCGGTCTGAAACACTTTTGAGTTGTGTCTTAATTGAATGTCTTAATTTAATGTGTCAAAAAATGTAATAATGCACATCACTTGATTTGCTCCATCTTATTCCTGCTTCGCAGGAAGACCAAGGAATTTACCAGAACAAAGTTCGGGAGTTGATCAGTGACAACCAGTATCGGCTGATTGTCAGCGTGAATGACCTGCGCAGGAAAAACGAAAAGAGGGCTAACCGGTGAGCCAGGACA
This sequence comes from Mastomys natalensis, assembly GCA_021653895.1. NCBI lineage: Eukaryota > Metazoa > Chordata > Mammalia > Rodentia > Muridae > Mastomys > Mastomys natalensis. The sequence continues at coordinate 1,712,216 of JAJTUV010000594.1, forward strand.
GGGCTTCCTGGGGTCTGCTGCTTTTGAGGGAGAAAGGAAGGCGTCATGTTTAGATTGGAACAGGCTTCCCTGGGAAAGACCTAGATTGCATGAACTTGACCTACTTCATACAGGCTAGCGTTGTCTCCCAGAGAAGAGGTGATCTCAGGTGCTCCCATCCATCCTCCATTGTTTTTTCCTGAGCATCTTTTTTACATCTTTGATGACTTGACATGAACTTCAGTTCTGATGTATTTTACCAAGTCTTACACAGTGGCAGGACGAAGCAGACATGGATTATCTTTCCCCGACCCAAGGTTGTTCCTTCCTGTTTCGAGGGTCAGTTTCCTGAGCTCTGTCTAATGGTTCTTTGTCTCAACTACATGCAGCCTCCTGAACAATGCTTTTGAGGAGCTGGTTGCCTTCCAGCGGGCCTTGAAGGATTTCGTGGCCTCCATTGACGCTACCTACGCCAAGCAGTATGAGGAGTTCTACATAGGCTTGGAGGGCAGCTTTGGCTCAAAGCACGTCTCCCCCCGGACGCTCACTTCCTGCTTCCTCAGCTGTGTGGTCTGCGTGGAAGGCATCGTTACTAAATGTGAGTGGATCGAAGATGGTGCTAGGGCCCTAAGAAAATGGTAGGATAGATTCAGGGGAGCTGTAGTGGGTCTGGGGAACTTGTAGGAAACATTGAAATTAAATAGTAAAACGTGACGCAACCTTGGGGTCACGGCACTCGGGACAGGGAGTGACCAGCAGTGGTAGAAGAATAGTGAATTCCCAAAGCTGGAAGAGTCCTGCTCTTCCATTCTTATTGCAGCTCTGAACTGTCCCTTCGGTGACATCAGTGGTACTTAAAACACACATGGATCCAGTGGTACCGTATGTATAGATGTAAAGAAGGACAAATGACAAGTGTTAGGAAAACAGGGGGAGAGTGTAGTATTTAAAGGCCTTGTATGAATTTATGTCCTCTGTTGTCTGTCAGTGTGCCATTGGGTGACTTTGTGCACACCTTTGTGTCCCTAGGCTCTCTGGTTCGCCCCAAAGTCGTTCGCAGTGTTCACTACTGTCCTGCTACTAAGAAGACCATAGAGCGACGCTACTCCGACCTCACCACCCTGGTGGCTTTCCCATCCAGCTCTGTGTATCCCACAAAGGTGAGGCTGTGACTCAGCTGGGCATCTTGGGGGCTCGGAATCAAAGGTGACTGTAAACTCAAGCAGTTATATACAATCTGGAGTCTTTATTCTAAAAGTAGGTATATGAGGTAAGGATTAGTTCAGAAAAAGAGATTGGTTCAAGATAAAGTTTAATACAGAAATCCTACCTTTTTATTTTTTTTTAAAGATTATAGTTAGAGGTTGGGGAGTTCCTTAGTGTTCTGGAAGCAGGAGGACCTGGGTTTGAATCTCCAGCACCCAAGTAAAAGGCTGGGCATGTGCCTTCTAATCCTGGCCATCTTTGGAGAAGAGAGAACAAGCCCGAAGGTTTGCTGGCTGGCTGGCCAGCCCAGCTGAGATGAAGGGGAAATTTGAAGTCAGGCTCTGATCTCTGCTTACATGAGTGTGTGTACCTCACAAGTTAAGTTTAGAAAAATTGGAATATAGAAAGCCAAAAAGAAGGAAGAACGTCATTGGATGACATGTATTTTCTACAGAGTTCCAATCATAGTAATACAATGTGCTTTCTAAAAGTAAGATGCAAGATGCTTCTGTTACATGATGCTGCGGTATAATCTTTGCAGATATTTCGGTGATTTTGGGAAAAAGACAGTAAAATGCTTTCTCTATGATTTTCAGGGTGGGAAAAATTGAAGATAACTTTTTTAGTGAGACAAGAGGTTGTTACTATTGATTACTTGATGTCTATACTCATTTAGTCAAAGGATACTTTTCTCATGAAATTGTCCTTGCCTGTGAAGAAGATACTCAATTTTATAAGGTTATGATAATTACATGTGATAGTAGTTCCTGGGACATAGTGAGCACTCAGTAAGCATACAGTGACTTTTGTGGTTTTAAGAAATTCACATATGCCGGGCGGCGGTGGCGCACGCCTTTAATCCCAGCACTTGGGAGGCAGAGGCAGGTGGATTTCTGAGTTCGAGGCCAGCCTGGTCTACAGAGTGAGTTCCAGGACAGCCAGGGCTACAAAGAGAAACCCTGTCTCGAAAAAACCTTAAAAAAAAAAAAAAAAGAAATTCACATGATGGAAGCACTTCTTAATGTTTTTTATGAAAGCTTTTATTTTTATTTATATATATATATATTTGAAAACACAAAAGTGTATAATTTGAGTTTTTACAAGCAGAATATACTCACAGCCAGCATCTAAAGTGGAAAACAAACTCACCAGTCAGTACTTAGACATTCCTACAGAAGGCCATGCTATCGTAATGCCCCTTTTTGGAGAAAGGCTCTTTCTACATACGTAGCGTTGGCTGTCTTGGAGCTTACTGTGTAGAGCAGACTGGCCTTGAACTCACAGAGAGCCACCTGCCTCTGTCTTCCCAGTGTTGGGATTAAAGGCATGTGATGCCACGCCTGGCAATCCTAGTGTCTTAGCAGTAGGGATTGCTTTTGCCAAGTGCCTCATAGCCTTCTTAGGCCCTCTAATAACCTTTAATAGTTTCTCCTGTTGTAATGACCTCCAATTGTAAAATAATTTTCGTTGCTACTTCATAACTGCAATTTTGCTACTGTTATGAATCATAGTGTATATCTGTGGTTTTCAGTGGTCTTAGGTGACCCCTGTGAAGGGGTCATCCAACCCCCAAAGGGGTCATGACCCACAGGTTGAGAACTGCAGCTTTTGGCTGTTTTCCTATGTACATGTTCTTGTGCTGTGCAGTGTTTGTGTAACATTGTGTATACCCACAGGTGTGTGTCTTCTTTGTGTGAGGGCGATACCACATTATTTACCTACTCCGTTGATAGATTTGGGTATTCTTTAAATTCTGCCTGCTAGGAATGGTGCTGCTGTGAGCAGTTTGTAGCTTTGGATGCGTGTTTCTATTGGGTATTTCCTAGAGTAGGAAAACTGCATCAGAACTGGGCATGGTGGAACACGTCCTTAATCCCAGCACGCAGGAGGCAGAGGCAGGTGGATCTTAGAGTTAGTTCCAGGCCAGCCAGGGATACACACGGAAACTCTGTCTTAAAACCAAAACAAACCAACAAACAAAAAACAAGGAAAGCAAAAGGAAGAGAAAACCTGTATGAGATTACCCAGACTCAGCGTCAGTGTGGGGAGTCAGGACTTTGGGTGTTAGTACAGCCATGGTCCCGTCAGTGAAGGCTGACCCTTCCATTGGTTGGTTTGTTACTAATTCAAGGATCAGGTTAGGAAGGCTGGAAGAGATGCATATGCATTTATTATGGTTTGAGATAGTAAAGTTTCCAGATTGCTAAAAGATGTTTTTCATGTTGGATGAATGCCACATTTTTAAGACTAAAATGACTTTTTTTCTTGTCTGTAGGATGAGGAGAACAACCCCTGGAGACAGAGTATGGCCTGTCTGTCTACAAGGACCACCAGACCATCACCATCCAGGAGATGCCGGAGAAGGCCCCTGCCGGTCAGCTCCCTCGCTCTGTGGATGTCATTCTAGACGATGATCTGGTGGATAAAGTGAAACCTGGTGACAGAATACAGGTGGTGGGGACCTACCGCTGCCTTCCAGGGAAGAAGGGCGGCTACACCTCTGGGACCTTCAGGTAAAGGATCTGCTGTGTGGGGCCCTAGCCTCGGATCCCCACCTTCCCACATACATTTGTTAGGCATTCCATCCTCACTGTGGCTAGTGCACAGAGCGCTCAGCTGAGTCTCTGCTCCCGTTTTCTGGCTTAGTTTAACAGACCGTTTAGCGCTGCTGGAGGCTCAGCTGGCTTTCCCCTCCACTGTGTTGCAGAACTGTCCTGATTGCCTGTAACGTGAAGCAGATGAGCAAGGATATTCAGCCTGCGTTCTCTGCAGACGATATAGCCAAGATCAAGAAGTTCAGCAAAACTCGCTCCAAGGTCAGTTGAGTGGGGATGGGTTTGGTTTGAACGTGTCGCTTCCTGCATGTGGCCATCTTTGTGCTGGATCTGGAGGAAGTTGTTTCCTTTTCTTTTTTCTTTTTCCTTGAAGTATTTGCTGCTAGCTTCCAGTTTTGTTCCAACTGGCAAGTTAAGGGTATTTTTGCCATTTTATTGGTGGTACCTGTTGTGTCCTCTGGGCTGCTCAGTTGAACTTAATCAAATTAAGAATGTAGGACTTAGAATATTGGCGTGCCATTAAGCCTTATTTATCACTGTTTAGTTTTATTGAGATAGTCTTGTGTAGCCCAGGCTATCCTTGAACTCCTGATCCTCCTGCGTGTACTACCATTTGCATTTTTAGTTTTTCTTTTTAAACTGTATTTATTTACTTTTCACTATTTATGTGTGCGCATATACCAGGGAACAGCTTGTAGAAGTTGGTTATCTTCACGCCTTATGGACCCTAGGGATTGCACTCGGATGGTCAAGTTGGCCACAAATACCTTTACCCATCTTACTGGCTGGATGGTTGCTTTATACAGACAAGCTGTCCACATTTAGAATCGAGCAAGGTAGTATACCCATGTGTGATAAAAGTTACTGCCAACCCACGAGATTAGTAAACCCAGTTTGTATGTATGTTTGTTTGCACTGGGAATGTGCTTATTGTGTTGGAGATTAAACCCAGAGGCCTTGCCCTGTATGAGTTAACTAAATTCTGTCCCACTGAGGTACATACCTAGCCTGGTGTTTTTGGTATGTTTGTTCTTGTAGGTTTGGAAGTTTGTTATAGATTCATATGGGAGAGAGCGCGCCATGGCTGTGAGTTAGGCATGGTGAATCAGCAGCCACACGGTGGAGAGGGAGGACTGAGAAAATACGGAAACCTGGAGTATCAGGAACAGTAGACTTAGGATCTGGCCTGAAAGAGACAGAAGAAGAGGGCAAAGTTGTGACTTAGAAAGTATGCAGTCCCAACAACCACATGGTGGCTAAGGGACTTCCCTGCCCTGTTCCCCACCATTGTTTTCTGAGACAGAGTCTTAACTGTATAGCCCACACTGGTCTGGGAACTCCCCACTTAACACAATCCCCCTGCCTCAGATACCGAGTGCAGGATTGCAGGTATCAGGATTTAGTCTCCTGAAGATGAACCTTTACAAGTTTTGTGCTATAGACTACCTCTTTACCTGCCCTGCTACTTATCTGAATGGGGTTGTCTTGGAGCAAAGCTTTTGGTTTTAGAACCCGGGTTTATCTTTTCTATGGGCTCCAGAAACCCCCCTGGGTGTCACACGGCTTTTCATTCTTGGTTCTTTGTTCTCCAGGATGTCTTTGAGCAGTTGGCCCGGTCGTTAGCCCCTAGCATCCATGGGCATGACTATGTCAAGAAGGCAATCCTCTGCTTGCTCCTGGGAGGGGTGGAACGGGAACTTGAAAATGGTAGCCACATCCGTGGAGACATCAACATTCTTCTGATAGGTATGATGCTGGGGTGTGTTAGACCTGGGGAACAGCAGGCTTGTGAGAATGTCTGTGTAAAATTGTAAATGTATCTGGTCGTGTTTTAGCTCCACCAAAGTACAGAACGCTAACATGGGTGGGTTTTGTCTTTTTAAAACCATCCCTGAAATTCTGATTTATTTGGACCTAGACTCTATTCCGCAAATGGAAAAAGGGAAAGAAAGAAGTAACTGTTAGCATCATATTCTTAGTGGAAGCAATGGAAAAAGGGAAAGAAAAGTAACTGTAGCCATATCTTAGTGAAGCAGAATTCGCTGGGGTGTGTGGGGGTTTCCTAGAGAATCATCACCACCGTGTCCCGTAGGTGACCCATCAGTTGCCAAGTCCCAGCTTCTGCGGTATGTGCTTTGCACCGCACCCAGGGCCATTCCCACCACGGGTCGGGGCTCGTCTGGAGTGGGTCTCACAGCTGCTGTCACTACAGACCAGGAAACAGGTAAGGGGTGTGGCGCCTTGTCAGAGGCCCAGCGTGAGTCTGAGCAGATTACAGTCTAAGCATGTAGGCGCTGGCTTGTGTTTGGAACATTGGAAAGATGAGTGGAGTGTGTCATAAGACTGAGAGCTCTGGAGACGTGGGTAAATTTATTGAAGGCTTTAGGTCGCTGTGGCTAAAAATGTGTTCGGAAGGAAAAAAAAAGGGAAAACAGTGACTTAGGAAGAGGGGAAATGAAATTGAGGGAAAGATTGGAATACAGGAAAGGAACACTAGTTGGATGTCACTTGAGGATGTGAGAGGTTCCTGTGACGTGAAGTCTCTTACTGTGTTCTCATGCACTGAGGACAGGTGCCTAAGAAAGCCACCAGGATCCTTCTCTGTTCCCTGACCTCACTGTGACACATACATTTACCTCTTCTCTTCCTAGGGGAGCGCCGTCTGGAAGCTGGTGCCATGGTCCTGGCTGACCGAGGAGTGGTTTGCATCGATGAGTTTGATAAGATGTCTGACATGGACCGCACGCCATCCACGAGGTGATGGAGCAGGGTCGAGTGACCATTGCAAAGGCTGGCATCCATGCCCGACTCAATGCCCGCTGCAGTGTTTTGGCAGCTGCCAATCCAGTCTATGGCAGGGTGAGTGGATTGGGCCCATAACCCTGATTCTTGGATCAATATGGTTTTGCTTAATGGCTAGACTAAGAGGTTTATTAAAGGTCAGTTCATCCTGTTATTGTCCTTGAATCACAGCAGATATTCTTAATAGTACTATAGAACAAAATAAATCGTGTGCGTGTCTGTGACGTGAAGCAGGTTCACTTTCTGTCGTGTGCATGTGTGTGGGTATATTTGTATGTAGGCCAGAGGTCAATGTTGGATGTCTTCCTCTGTCATTGTCCGCTTTACTTTTTGAGACAAGGTCTGTGAGTGAACCTGGATTTTGCTGTTTTGGATGCTAGCTAGCCAAACAGTTGATGTTAGGACCATCGAGTCTGTTTCTGTAATTGGGCCATTGTGCTTCTCTGGTCCTTGTATGTGAAGTAAAAGCACTATGGCTCATCAAGTGATCTCAGCCCTGAGCTTTGGTCTTCCAGGCACTGTTGGTGTTGAGTCATGCAGCATACAGCATGAGAACGCACGTGTGTTCAGAACAAGGCTTTATTGACATTACATGATGCAGCAGAAGCTAGCACTGTTGGGGCTCTTTCAGATTCATTACATGGTTGGTTCTGAGTTCATTTATGCTCATTGTGCATCTGGGAAACTGTTTCTGATGCCAGTTTTCTGTCACTCTCCCAATACTGGGTTTGCAGTCCATAGTTAAGGAGTTGTGATGTGTGTGTGTCTGTGTTTGTTTTCGAGACAGGTATATATATATATATATATATTATATAATATACACCACACATACATACCACACACATACATATATACGAGTTCTGGGACTCACTTGTAGATCAGGCTGGCCTTGAACCTAGAGATTTCCCTACCTTTCCCTCCTGAGTGCTGGGATTAAAGGCATCCTGGCGTGTTTGTTTATTTTTAAGTAATCTTATGACATTTTCTTATCCATTCATCTTCGAGTGGACATGTAAACCAATTCCGTATCTTGGCTGTAGTGAGCCATGCTGTAATAAACATGAAATTATTCCTGGTATGCTACTGTGGGTGGCAGTATAGTGCTTCTTGATAAAACTGAAAACCAAACTATCATGAGCTTACCTTTTTAAAGAGTTATCCAGTGTTTCTTTGTGTGAACTTACACAGTGATGCTAGTGAACTAGCAGTGAAGGTTTCCCTTCTGTTAGGGCTGAGGCTGCAGTACTTTCCGTGGGTGCCGTACTTTCAGGATCTGTAGGTTAACACTACCAATGTGTACATTTAAGCTTTTTTGTTCCTTTTGAGGATGATTGATTTTGTGGTGGGTGTTGTGACAGCATGCTTTTAATCCCAGCACTCAGGAGGCAGAGGCAGACAGAATCTGTGCATTCAAGGCCAGCCTCCTCTGGAGCAAGTTCCAGGATGGCCAGGTCAGTCAGAGACCGTCTCTGAAAACAGAACAAGCATTTATTTTTATGTGCATGTATGTGAGTGCAGCATGCATGCGAAGGTCAGAGGACAACTTAGGAGAGGTCATGTCTCTCCTACCATATTGATAGCCAGTGATCCTGAAGCTCTCATATATGCTAGAGGTGCACTCTACCACTGAGCTATATCCTGGTCCAAATTTCCGGCTTGCCTGTTGTATTTTGTGTGGTCCAGCCTTACAGTCTCACTCCAGGAGTGATTTGGCCTTGATGCCTCTCCTTCCTACTGATGTTGCTTCTATTTGGCTGTCTCTTGTCCTCCAGTAGATCAGTATAAGACACCCATGGAGAACATCGGGCTGCAGGACTCACTGCTGTCTCGGTTTGACCTGCTTTCATCATGCTGGATCAGATGGATCCTGAGCAGGATCGGGAGATCTCAGACCACGTCCTTAGGATGCACCAGTACAGGGCCCCGGGGGAGCAGGATGGTGACGGTGAGTACAGAGAGTAGCAAGAGGGGCTGGTGGAGGGGTCCTAATGGATGTCGCTGTCATTGGCCCAGTCCCAGGGCTGTGACTCTGTGTTGTGGTCCCCTCACCTTCCTGCCCTCCTCACTTTGGCTGCTCACTGGAGGTTGAGTGTCCGTTGTGGGGTTTTGCTGTATCTCTTTGCTTTTCCTTGGCAGTTGTAAGCTTTATATTTGTGAGGTCTGCATGTCTGTTTCCTCCTGGGTTCCTGCTTTTTAACTCTTGGTCTCATCTCTTTCTGTGCTGAAAAAGAGGCAAATTCTCTTGGCTTAAACTCCTTAATGTCCCTTGTGTTTGCCAGCTTTGCCGTTGGGTAGTTCAGTGGATATCCTGGCCACAGACGATCCCGACTTTACCCAGGATGACCAGCAAGATACCCGGATTTATGAGAAGCATGACAACCTTTTACATGGGACCAAGAAGAAGAGGTGACCTCTTCTTATTTCTTCCTTGAGAGACCTGAGATTTTGTTAGAGTACATCTTTTTGGGTCTACAGATAGAGCATTTGACCTAGCCAGTTGCCATGATATATCTCTAGTTGGTTCAGTTCAGGCTCAGATCTTTCCTGAAACAGATAGTTTTGAGAGCCAGGCATGGCTGCCACTCGTAATCTCAGCGCTTGAGAGGCTGAGGCAGGAAGATTATGAATCTGAAGCTAGCCTGGACTACACATAACCTGTCTTAAATTTCCTTTTTTGACAGTATGCCCAAGTGCTAGTGGGTATGTGTCTGTCCTCTTATTGTCCTGTGGTCCTTTGTGGAGATTTTTGGTGACGATTAGTTGGTAGCAGGCAGTAGAGACTTTGAGGATGAGTTTGAGTAGAGGAAACTTGATTGGATGCTCAGACATGATATCTAGAAAGAAGTATCATTGCACTGAATTTGAGTTGGCTCTTTGAAGCAGTATTCCCACCTATAAAATAGGCTTGTACCAGATGTGCTGGAACATACCTTTAATCCCAGCACTCGGAGGTAGAGACTGGAAGATTTGAGTTTTAGGCCAGCCTGCTCTATACAATGGGTTCCGGGCCAGCCAGTGACTGATAGAGAGGCCCTATTTTCAAAAATGGGATCAGGGGGCTGGAGAGGTGGCACAGCAGTTACAGCAGTTCCACAGGACCAGAGTTCAGTTCCCAGCATTCATATAGTAACTCCAGCCTGGTCTACAAAGTGAGTTCCAGGATAGCCAGAGCCACATAAAGAAACCCTGTCTTGAAAGAAAAAAAACAACAACAAACTTGTAATGCCAGAACTTCTTGCCTAGACTTCATGACCCAGGGATAACACCTGAGGCTAAATAGAGAATGCTAGAGTGTTCCCTTCTCCAAGAGGTAGAAGCTCCGCCCCAGGTAGGTTAGGAAAATAGCTTTCGTTCTCTTGAATCCAGGGAGAAGATGGTGAGTGCAGCGTTCATGAAGAAGTACATCCATGTGGCCAAAATTATTAAGCCCACCCTGACGCAGGAGTCGGCAGCCTACATCGCAGAAGAGTACTCACGCCTGCGCAGCCAGGACAGCATGAGCTCAGACACTGCCCGGGTGAGTACACGGGAGGTTGTGGTCCTCAGGGGTCCTTAGTTAGACCACGAGGGCAGGAGTTCCTGCTCTCTGGAAACCTGGGGAGCTTGTACTTGACTGTCCTTCATGGTCTGAAGAACTTTCTGTCGAGAGACATTTACTTACTTCTTTCTGAAGCGAGTGAAAACCAAGACCTCAGACATAGTAAGAATGTCCCCCAGTGAACCGTGCATGAATAGCTGCTGGGACCTGACCTCGTCTCTGTTCACACATGTGAGAACAGAGCTCAGCCTGGAGAGGAGGAGGCAGGGAGGTAGATAGAAGGGTCATACATTTATCGTGTACTCAGTGTGGTGCTTGCAAGAGAATGGATGTGAAGAGAAGCGGGTTTGACAGTAGAAGTCCCTGCATGGGTGTGAGTATCAGTAATATTTGGGCAAAAAACACTAGAAGCTGAGAGACCATGATTCAGCACAATTTCTACTGTGACTTAATAGAGTTGAACTTACCTGCATCTTCCAGGAATGGTGTAGTTCTTGTAGGACCCAAGTCAAAGCCAGGCTTATATGACAGGGCTTCAGGCCATCTACTGTCACCTTGTACTTGTTCTGTCTCAGGGTGTTCTCATAGTACTTTACTTCCCCTCTGCCCATGTGGGATGCACAGAGCATCAATCGTTTCCATACTAAATTCTCCCTTTATCACTGCTCCTCCCTGTACACAAACTGTTCCAGTGTGCCCATTTGACGTGTGCCCCTTGCTCACTGGAGCAAGAACTGAGTATGACAGACCATTGTGGGTGTGGCCCTGGTTGATCCCTCAGTTACAATTGTCTGGTTCTGTTAGGGCGCATGAAGATTTCACAAAATTCTTAGGTGATGCAGAAATCAGAGCTTATAATGGAGTGTCTAATACTGGTGGTGTTCCATATCGTGAGTATGTATGTGCAGTGGCACTGTAGGTTCATAGAACGTGAGACATAGAAAGGGTGACTCGCTGGGCGTGGTGGTGCACGCCTTTAATCCCAGCACTTGGGAGGCAGAGGCAGGTGGATTTCTGAGTTCCAGGACAGCTGGTCCACAATAGTTCCGGACAGCCAGGCTATACAGAGAAACCTTGTCTTGAAAAACCAAAAAAAAAAAAAAAAGAAAGAAGGGTGACTCGTGTGCCGGTCAGAGCTGTGCAGCTAGTGTGCAGCCTGGCATGCATCCTTTCACTGCTAAGGCCCATCTCCTTACCTGGGAGAACGTTGGGCAGTGCCAGGGCATTAGAATTCCCTGGAATTCACAGTAAGGACAGTGTGACTCCTTAGGCCAAGGATCCTAACACACAATAACACTTTAAGAAGACATAGGCCCCCTGTTTGGTTTATAGCCTCTCTGTGAGCCCCTAGGTGGGAGTGTGCCAGCCTCCTCCTCTCCTCCTCCTCCTCCTCCTTCCTCCTCTTCCTTCTCCTCCTTCTCCTCTCTCCTCTTCCTCCTCCTCCTCGATGTGTGAGACAGATACCTGTCCTCAGAGCTCCACTTTTATACAGGCGGCCTTGGCAGATTCAGGTCTTCCGTTCCTATGTCTCCCTCTGAAGTACTTAAGAGGACTCACACTACAGCTTGGCTCTCCAGCTCTCCAATGCACTGTGGGCCTGCACTAAGAACTGCTCTCCCTGCCCTCACTTTGACACTCTCACTGTTTCTGGGCAGTCATGGGAAGTTCTTTTCTTCTTTTTCACTCAACCTTTCCTCTTCCTTGAATGCTTTCTCACTTAGATTTTAGCCATTTTCCTTACCTTTGTGAATTTTAAAAATTCATTTAGTTCTTGATACTTGCATTGTATAGAATGATATTCTGATGGCTCCTCTCCCTCCCCTGCATATCCGTCGCGCACCTACATCCCCTGACATCCCTAAGCCCCTTCTATCACCACCCCCTATGCTACACCCTCTCCCTCTTGCCCTGCCAGTGTTTTGCAGTTCCATGACTTTCAGTTTCTGTTTAGTTTAACCAGGATTATCTGTGTGATTAACTATTCATTAGTACTTGCTCAGTTCCAGTGGGTATACAATGAAAGCAGTGATTCCCTCTTTCCTCAGATCTATTGGTAGCAAAGAGTGTAGCAGTGATCAGGGCCTCTGGATTCCTTCCCCATTTGTGCCTTGCTGTCAGTGGCCTCGGGCAGATTCAGTGCAGGCATTTCCAGCTGCTGTGAGTTTGTGATCGGAGAGACTTGTATCCTGTCCAGAAGACAGCATTGCACAGCTCTTCTGCCTGTCTTGGTTCTTTGATTCTGTTTCCCTCTTCCAACTGTCCTGCATCTCATGGTATAAATGTTGTGTTTGGGGCTGAGCACTCAACTGCCTGCCACTTACTCTCACACCTTGTGCAGCCTTCCCCACTGCCCACTGGAGAGAGAGACTTCTGATATGGCTTGAGAAGTGGCATTAGTTGAGCGCTAGTTGACATTTGAACTTTAAATGGCCCCACCTATAGAGAAGTCAGATCTTGGGCTTTCTGAGCATTTCTGGTATTGCCTTCTTTCTTTTCCTGAGTCATAAGACACATGTTTCTGCACAAGTAATTCCCGAATGCTTCTTCCTTAGACATCTCCAGTCACAGCACGAACCCTGGAGACTCTGATTCGACTGGCCACGGCCCATGCGAAGGCCCGTATGAGCAAGACTGTGGACCTGCAGGATGCAGAGGAAGCTGTGGAGCTGGTTCAGTATGCTTATTTCAAGAAGGTGAGCCGCCTTTGAGGAGCCCCATGGAAGAGGAAGGAAAGAGTGTTACAGTAGAGGGGCTGGAGGAAACCAGGAGGGTAAGACCCTCTGAATCAACTGAGCAAAGCTCATATGAACTCACAGTGTGTGAATGACCGGGGCTCTGATTCCTGTGCCTTCTCTTGGACTCTTTCCATTGGTTTGTCTTGTCCAACTTCGATGCAAGGTTTTTGTTTTGTTTTTCATTATGTTTCGGTGTTATCTTTTAGCGGCTTGTTTTTTCCTAATGAGAGATAGAAATGGGAGTAAATGGTGGTAGGAGGTTTAATAAATGTTCCTAAAAGGGCAGGAGGAAGACCTGTAGACCTTGAAGGTCTGCCATGATCCTCCTGCTTTTTCTTTCTTGGGAGGGCTGTGTTGAATTTCAACCAAATACCTGATCTATATAAAGAAATGGCTCGTCCCCTTAACCATAATGGTTTGGACACCTCCCCAAACACCTTACTCAGTAAACATGAAGGAACTGCTGTGTGAGATGCCTCACAGCATTGGTGAAAGATGGTTAATAGGTTCTCCCTGCCACTGGTCCTGGGACGCGGACCAGGGAAGGTACAGATAAGTCTTAGAAACATGGAAGTCGTTTCTACCCATGATGCAGAAGCGACTTCAGGTTCCTTACTCAGTTTTGGCATCAGTGACATCCCCTGGCTTGGTTCTAGGTTCTGGAAAAGGAGAAGAAACGTAAGAAGCCAAGTGAGGATGAATCAGACCAGGAGGAAGAAGAGGAGAAGAGCCAGGAGGACACTGAGCAGAAGCGGAAAAGGTATCGTGGAGTAATAAGTGAGATGCGAGGCTCTGTCATGGCCGGCTGGGGAGAGCCCTGCTTGTTAGTGTCAGGTCCTTCATGGCCCTGCAGTGTTTGCAGATGGAGGTGGTGTGAATTCCTATGACAGAAGTGACACCATCAGTAGGTCTCCCGATGTTCTTGAGGCTGGTTTTCCCTTCCTGCGTATGCATTGGTCAGACTGATTGCAGGGGCAGAGAGCACTGGGCGGCAGGGTCTGGAGAATGTCTTTCTGAAAGGGTAGTGATGTGCTCAGGCCTGAGCCTGGAAACTAATTTGACTGGCCGTGTCCCATGAGAAGGCCTGTATGAGCAAGACTGGACTTGCAGAATCGTGTTTCAGTTTGGTTTGTGGTCTGAGCCCCCAAATAGAGCTCCCTAAAGCTGTCTCAGTTTCTTGGCTGCTGTGGGTATTTCAGGAGGAAGACTCATGCCAAGGATGGGGAGTCCCACGACCCTTATGACTTCAGTGAGGCAGAGAAGGAGATGCCTCAAGGTGAGTGAGCATTTCCTCCTGACCCTTGCTTGCAGTTGCTGTTTGTGCTGCCTTTTCTCGCGGGTTCCCACTGCCTCCTGCACGAGACCCTGGGAAACCCGCAGTGCAGATGTTAGAAAATAAGCTTGGCTCTGCTCTTGGCCTCCTCCTTGATCTGTGTGACTGTATGCCATGCCTGGTGTAAGCATCCCAGATAACGCACTGAAGGTCTCCGCCTAACTCCTATCCATCAGAGATTCCCCTGCATTATCCTGCCTGGCCCTGTAGGAACCGTGGGAGACAGTGCTCACAGGCTTAGCAAGGCGGGAGGAGTACTGCTTCCACTGTTGGTGGAAATGGCTTCACCTTGCTCTCTCCCCTACCCCTGTAAACATTGTTTCCCTGAAGTGCACACCCCGAAGACCGACGATTCTCAGGAGAAGACTGACGGTTCTCAGGAGACCCAGGAATCCCAGAAAGTGGAGCTGAGTGAGTCCAGGTGAGTACGTCTTCCTGCTGGTGAGTCTTGCTGGTGAGGGACCAGCTTCCAGGAGTGCTGCCAGCCACCTCCGATGAGCTTAGAGCTAGAATTCCAGATTTCACAGCACTCCACCCTGATGACGCCAGGGCTAGAGAGTTGCAGACCAGTGTCTGATAGCCTGTGGCATTTTTGCAGAACTGCCTGGTTGCTGTACTGCTTCTATCTTTGTGAAACTTTGAATTGTGACTTTTAAGTCAGGAGGAACTGGCTTGACTTACCAAGGGCAAACTTTGATTTGTAGCTTACTGTAGCCTTGGATTCTTCTCAGTAGGGTACACCTATTTTTTTTTTTTCGCCCCTCGTAAATTGTGATCACTTTTTTTTAAACAGATTTTCACTAGGGTTTCAGAAAATACTTTTTTTCCCCTGAAATTTATGTTTACTGGACACCAAAGAAACAACGTAGTTAAAGTTAATTTTTAAAAGTACAAAGCATAGTGCAGCCAAACATGGAAAAATACTTTAAAAAACAAAACAAAACCCACTAAAATTGGCTGTAATTCAACTCTCCAGAAACAGCCACTGAGCCACTGAGCTTTGCTCTCTGAACCGGCCCAGACAGAGTTCACTGTCAGCAGCCGCAGTCTTTCCATAGGCTGCCAACTCTGAGGTTACCCCTTCCCTCGTAACCCGAGTGCTCCAATTACAGCCATGTGCCCCCCTCGCCCAGCGGCACCGAGGTGGCTCCATGTCACTGCCGTCCATTCACAGTGAGACAGTCTTAGGATTGTCACATGGCACGGTCATGAGGCATGGTGAGGCCCCTAGACTCTGATGAGGAGGCATGGGATGAGGAGGCATGGGCTGGGCTTCTATTAAGTCCTGTGTGTAAGCTGTCACCCAGATGTCGTGCCGGCCAGTCTACTGTGCTGTGTGTAGGACTGCTAGTCTTATCAGCCTCCAGGCTTCAGAGCTCCTCGTGCCTGAGTTACAGGAAGCGTGTATGCAGTGTGGGTTAGTTTTAAAGAAGGATGCTCAGAATATTGGAAGGACAGTCTCCCGTATCAGTCTTGTCTTACTGCTGCCGGTTTGTTTACTGCCATTTTGTTTGTTTAACACGAGGTAAAGTTGGCTTCCTCAGGGCTGGTACTAGATGTGTGCTGCACCAGGCCTGGCTCCTCCGCTACTCACATTTTCCCTGTCTTGGCCAGGCTGAAGGCTTTTAAGGCGGCCCTCTTAGAAGTCTTCCAGGAAGCTCACGCGCAGTCTGTGGGCATGATCCACCTCACAGAATCCATCAATCGGAATAAAGAAGAGCCCTTCTCCTCAGAGGAAATCCAGGCTTCTCTGAGCCGGATGCAGGATGATAACCAGGTCATGGTGTCTGAGGGCATCGTCTTCCTTATCTGAAGTTGTTCCTGCCAAGTATTGCCCTGTCCCCAGCCTCTGTCTCCGGTCTCCAGTAACTTTCATTGATGGAAGCTGATAGTGAGACTATCAGGACTTGGTGGACCCTTTGTGAATGACTTCAGCTGTGGGGCAAGAGCCGGAGGAAGAGCCAGGACTCGGGCAGAAGGCCCGCCTCACACCTTCCAGTGCAAAGTGTTTCTGGGCACAGCTGTTTTCTGCGTTTGTTACCTGTGTTTTTACCCCCCCTCCCCACGCCCCATTCCCAAGCACTTTTAGTCCAGGTAGCCTTGAGGTCTGTTGTGCTCAGACAGATCGCAAAGTTGCACTGGAGAAAGCTTTCTTTGCAATTAGACTAGTGTTATTGTTGACCTAAATATCCAAGACATCGATACTAAGTAAATATAACTATTTTGTACATGTGGACTTGATGCTCTGTGCTTTTTAAAAAATATATATTTGTGTGTGTGTGTGTGTGTGTGTGTGTGTGTGTGTGTGTGTGTGTGTGTGTGTGAGGGTTGGGGCTAGGACATACTTTTGGAGGTCAGCAGACATCTCATGGCAGTTGTCCCCTACTCCCATGTGGGTCCTAGGGATCCAAGTCAGGTAGTCAGACTTGGCAGTGGGCTCCTTTACCCTCTGAGCTGCCTCTCAGGCCCAAGCACACTTAAGATTTCTTTTTTCATTTTAACTTCATTACGAAAACATTGCAGTTAAAAATCACACTATACGACTCAATGAACTTGTCTAATTTCAGAGTAGCCACGGGAAGGGAGGCTAGCACCACACTGATTTTATACTTTCAACTCTTGTAGATATTTTTATGTACTTACCCACTGCCAAAAGGGAAAACGTGATAACAGTTAGAATAGAATGGGGCTTTATATCCTTCATAAGCCGTGTCCCTTCGTTCTTCCTCATGCCCCAGGATCCAGCCTTGTTTTCTGCTGTATGCTTATGTACGACATGGACATAAGTTATTGGCTAGGTTCCCCATGTAAGGGAGAACATTCTAACATATATTTCCTACAATATTGTTATGCTTTCATTACAGCTGAATTCTATTTTTTATATCTACCAGATGTTCGTTATCCATTCATCCCTGGGGATACGCCCAGAATGGAAAAGCCTGGGTCAAACCCTGGGTTCATTCTCCCAGCACAGCGTAAACTGGTTGTAGTGGTGCATGCTTATGACCTCAGGACTCAGGTAGCAGCAGACAAGCCTAATTTTTGTGGTCCATACCTTTAATCCCAGCACTCGGAAAGCCTGACCTACAGTTTCAGGACTTTCAGGGCCACACAGAAAAACAAAACAGTCTAGGTCTTATGGTCATTTTTAATATTGTGAAACCTCTCCAAACCGATCTCCCTAATGGCTGTGTTAATGTATTGGTGCTTTCTGTGTGCAGGCATACTTGACTTCTTTTGCAGGCTTAGCTTCTGCATTTACACCAAGTCATCACAAGGTGGCAGCAGGCTGCTGTGCTCTCTTTGGGGATACTCCCTGTCCTGTAGATTTCCTCAGAAAACTGTCAGCTAAAAGTGTTAATGTGTGGTACAAACCGAACCCTGCTGATTTGGAAAAGATACATAACCACGGTGGTCATTGAAAGTCCAGGGAAACGAACTTTGGCTTCACTGACTCAGTCAACCCCTGTTCCCCCCTTAAAGAATGTATGTCAGAAACCATCAATATACTGTCCTTATTCATAGATTCTTTTGCAGGGTAATTTTGCAGTTACTTGGCATTGAGCCATTTATTATTAATTATTATTATTCTCTCATGTATTACATCCAGACACCAGTTTCCCCTACCTCTCCCCCAGATCAACTCCCCTCCAAAAAAAGCAGGCCTCCCAGGGACATCAACCAAACAAGGCACAATCAGAGCAGGCACATATCGCATCAAGGCTGGGCGAGACAATCCAGTACGAGGAAAAGGGTCCCACAAGTAGGCAAGAGCCAGGAACAACTCTGCTCCCGGTGATAGGATACCCACAACACCAAGCTGTTTAACCAAAGCATGCAGAGGTTGGACCTCTTTAGGCCCGATCTCTCAAGTTCCCATGAATCCTAGTCAGTTGATTCTGAGGTCCATGTTCTATGCGTGTATCCCTGACCCCTCTGGCTCCTCTCATCTTAACTCCCCTTCCTCAGCAAGACTCCCCAGAGCTCTCCCTAATGTTTGGCTACTGGACTCTGCATCTGCTCCCATCCATTGCTAAATGAAATCTCTTTGGGATCTACAAGAGTAACTAACAAAGACTCAGTCCTGGGGAACATGGAGCCTGAACCTGCGTGTTGGGACACTTCATGTTGGTTTCAGGTTATTCTTTTTCCTAAAGCCACAAAGCAGAAGGACCTGTAGCTTTTTGTGTTGTTTGAGATGGGGCTTCTCTCTGTAATTCTGATTGTCCTGGAACTAGCTATGTAGACCAGGCTGGCCTCCAATTCAGAGATTCACTTGCCTCTGCTGTGTGCTGTGTGTACATGTGTTCACGAGTATATAACAGCTCAGCTTATGGCTCAACTGCCTGTAACATAGCTTTTGTGATGTACTGGCTCAGGCTGAGTTGTAGGGCTGGGGAGTTGGTTAAGAGAGCACGCTATTCTTGCAGAGGATATGAGTTCAGTTCCCAGCACCCATGTTGGGGCTGCTCGCAACTTCCTCTGACTCCAGTATTTATGGGATGCACAGACACACATTTAAAAGGAAAATAGTAAAAATTGAAAATGGCATTGCTTACAAACCAAAACATTGGGTCATTCAAAAAAAGCCTGTTTATGCTTAACAATGCTATCTGAAATAGCTAAGGTTTCTTTCTGGGGCTTAGAGGGGTAAAGCTTTTCTCTTGAGAAACTGGGACATCATAAATAGGATACCTGGTTGAATGAAATATAGATAGAAATGTGTGGGTGCCAGGATTTTGTAAAAGTATCTTCTATCTACTTGACATGATGTATGCTATAAGATGTCATCGCATAAGCCTCGGTTTGCTAGTTTAGGTAAGCCTAGTCCTGAAAACTTCTAGCCTCCATACAATGCCGTGCCTGTTTGAGAATCCCAAAAGACTACCAAGGAGCCGAATCTGATGCGGTCTCATTAAGTTTTTTTTATTCAAACTCCAGCTTGGACTCACCACCGACCCTGACACAGCAGGGCAGGAGGGTGAAGCCCCGAGCCCAGTTTCAAGGAAGTATTTATAGAGTCAGGCAAACAAGCAAGGGAGTTTCTAGCTTGGCACACAACTGATGGGGGGGGGTGGGGCTGCTATTAATGGCATTTTGTTGCCCTTTAAAATGATTGGCTGGTGCTGGGAGCCAAACCATAAACTTCTGCTTTCCTCCTGATTGGTGGTTGTTAGGGAGGTGGAGGCTGTTAGAGAGTAACCTGGAAACAGTGCTATGTGCAGGCTTGTTGTTCACTCTTAACCTTAAGTCAGGATCTCTAAGATGGAGTCTGAACCCAAGATGGAGTTGGTCTGGTCTCTTACAATCTAATCTAGGCCTAGAATGTCTTGAGCCTCTGAGACTTGCTGCTGAATAAGCTCAACCCCTTCTTAGTTCTGTTTGAACTCTGATTGGCTAGTTTAACTCAGCTCTGGCTCAAACTCCTCTCCAAGATGATTCAATCTAGCTTCTCTCTTGGCCTCTTTTGTTCTGTTTCACCTCAAACTAACTGACAATCTGTTATCTTCTGGCTCCTTCTCATTCTCCGGCTTATTCTGTCTTCACCTGTTGTCTAGCTTGTTTTCTCTCTGCAATCTGTCTCTGTACAACTGCCCTCTCTTTCCTCTTTCTCTGGACTGACTGCCCTCTCTTAAGTAACCTCTCTTTCTTGAGAAAGTTGGGCATATACTATTCTGTCAAATCTTTCTCTGATTCGTCACTTTGCCACTCAATTAGACATCACTTTCAATATTGGTGCTTCCTTCTACAAACTGCCTTCATTGTTTGGGATTAAAGGTGTGTGCTAAGGGTGTGTGTGTGTGTGTGTGTGTGTGTGTGTATGTGTGTATTCCAGCTAGAGGGATTAAAGGTGTGTGCTATGGCTGAGCCATGACATAACTAGAAACAGGTTTTTCAGTAAATAACACAATCTGGGGGTCACAGTGTGATCAAATGTCCAGCAACAGGAGTTAGTCTTGGCCATTTAACACGTAACTAGAGGAAAAACATGTGCTGTTTGTTAACTAGTTGTAAAATGGGGACACAGATTGCTTTGTAAGCTACTTATGAGCCAAGTGGGCCAGCCGTGGTCACATGTCAGTCTGGCATAGAACTTATGGAAGTGATATTGATACAATGTCCCAGGGCCCACTAACAAAGTGATTGATTTGGGTAAGCGTTTTAGAGAACACTATTTCAACAAAACTCAAATTATTAGGGACTGGAAGCCTATCTCTGGAGAGTGCTTATTTAGCTGTACGTGCCTTGGGTTCAATTCCCAATATCCCCATGATTCTTCCCCCTTTTCTGTCCCTTGGTAGTTCCTGTTCTACCGGTAGTGTGGTCCTGGTTCCAGCACCTAAGCTCTCACTTGCAATAAGGTCTTTAGCTCTCTCCAATGGACTGCAGTTTTCTGTGGTGACAGGCACGGTTAGCAGCCCTGTGAGGTAGGTCAGGGAAATGTGGAGAAGGAACAGCAAAGATTGGAAACCAGAGAACTGGCTGGCTCATTCCCACTCATTTTTCCTGATGGCTGTTGAGTGTACACTAGCTGTCCTAATGACTTTGGACTCGTAAATTTTTTTAAAGATTATGGTGCTTGTGGGTATATGCATGTATGTGTATGGGACATTTGCCCATAGATGTGTGCATATGGAGACCCACAGAGGCCAACATCAAGTATCTTACTACTCTTCAAACGACCATCATAATTGTTATAATTGTCATATATTGATTGTTGTTACTATGTGTGGTTGTTGTTATTATTGAGATATCTCACTGAACTGGAGTATTTTCAGTTTGACTGGTTGACCAATGAGACCCCTAGAA
The DNA here is from genome assembly GCA_021653895.1 of Mastomys natalensis. NCBI lineage: Eukaryota > Metazoa > Chordata > Mammalia > Rodentia > Muridae > Mastomys > Mastomys natalensis. Next base: position 1,733,174 of record JAJTUV010000594.1, read on the forward strand.
TACGTCTTACTCTACCTCCTCCTTGGGCTGGGGTTATAACCCACTTTATTTATTTATTTATTTTTAATCTTATGTGCATCAGTGTTTGTCTGTATATGTGTCTGTGTGAGGATGTTTCATCCCTGGAACTGGAGCTACAGACAATTGTGAGCTGCCTTGTGATTACCAGGAATTAAATCTGGGTCCTGGAAGAACAGCCAGAGATCTTAACTGCTAAGCCCTCTCTCCAGCTTGGTTACATAGACATTGTAGATCTAATCTCAGGTTCTCCTCTGTAGCAAACATTCACCCACTGAGCCACCTCAACTACCGGAAGAGGGTTTTCCAGGAAACTAAAATCTCTTCCCAATAAGGTCCTTAGGACAGATCAAAGTGATTCCACCAGAATTCACCCTGGGAAACCAGTGGGCATATTGGGTTTCCTTACAGTGCAATCGAGGTTACTACCATGGGTGCTAAAACCAACATGGATGATGGTTAGCAAGGTAGAGAACGAACCCTGTCAGTTAACTTTCCTTACTTATATGTTTCATACTGATTACTCAGGAAATACCACTAGAGAGCTACGGACTGTCCAAGGGAACTCTGCACTACTGTGTTAAGTTCCTTTCTCTACATTGCTTCTACCTGAGCAAGCCAGCCAATCTGGAGAGAAAAGTACAGGTTTTCTTAACAAAAGTAGTGTTGAACTGGATGATCGCCTAAGTCCCTGGTAGTTTGTGCACAGTGTCTGTGCTGCCCACAGCATGTATTAGCTCCTATTCTACCGGAGTTGACCTGGGTTGGCCAACGCAATAAAGAACTTAGTAAACTAATGTCTTTTATTGGTGTTGTATATAGGAATAATGGATGAGGAGTTACTCAAAGGAACAGCAATTACTCAGTAACAGATGATCACTAAAGCCCACCCCGGCATGGATGGCAGCTCACAAGAGCTGGAAACCTGGAACTCATTGCACAGTCTGCGGAAGCTCAAAAGTTTGGAAGATGTCATTTCCAAGTGACTTAGTTGGTCAGAACCTCTTGACCAGCCCAGCTTCTTTGCTTCTTCCAGGCAGCTTGGCTGGTCTTTCAAATTGGGTTGTCTGCTCTTGAGAAGAAGAGGGCCTAAGTGAATCTTGCCAGTTTCAGGCACATCCTGAAGCTATTCTGAGTGTTTACCTTCCTGTTTAGACAGCTTCCTTGCCAGAGGAAGGGAATGCTTCACTCTTGAGGAAACTGCTACACAACATGTATTTTAATCACTTGGTTACACAGTCATTCTAAAGTAATGGAGAATGATACCAAAAGTCTGAGGAAATCCAAGTCCCTTATGTAAATGGTGTCTTATTTGTAGATCCTCAACTTGTATCCTGCTACATACTTTAAGTCATTTCTAAATTATACCCGACTCAAAATAAACGCTATGTAAGTAGTTGTTATAGTGTATTGGTTAAGGGACAACGATAAGTCAAAGAGAAACATACTTGGGGAGTATTTTCAGTTGAATTCTTTGGCTGTAGACACAACCAGTAGTCTTCTGTGACCCTGAGCTTCTCAATAGCAGTAGATTCTATGTCTCCAAATTCTGTGAATAATATCCAGGATGTTTGCAGTGATCTCTAGGGGCTTTATTTAATTCCTAGGAAGATTTCATCACAAAATGAATTTTAATGCCATTTTAACTTGCTGAAATATAAACTAGTTTACAGCTCAGTGAAGAGTCTTGGATTCTAGCAGGTTCGTTATTAAGCAGCTTGGGGTCCTGGCCCATTCTCTTCAGTCTCTCCTCAGGGGAGGGAATTAAGAGTCTAAATTCTTTCCTGAATATTTTTTTCTATTAAATCCTGAGTGTTCTCCCACAGCCTATAGGAGGATATTAGCCTCTGCTGAGTTGTGCCATTCTGAGAACAGCTGCCCCATCAGGTGACTTTTGTAGTAAGTAAGCCAAGCCTTCTACTCCTGCGTTAAGGGCCACCATTTAACCTTGCAGTAGAAAGGTCAGCCTATGCCCTCTTGCGTGTGTGTCTGCTGGGCTATTGATTTAAGTGGAGGTGTATGGAAAATCAAAGCCATAATCAACTTGATAACGTACACCCAAGCAAAAACAAAGTTTGTACGTGTCATTTTTTGCTAATCCCATTGGTTGAGATTAAGAGCACTACCACAATTTCTGATCCAAATTTGAAGCAAGCTTTAATATTGGCCAGGATGTTAGATTCTGACCAAATCCATTCTTGGGTTCCCAGAAAATGGTGATGAGTTCACATTTTGGAGAAGGTTAAAAAAGGCAAAACCACAAGGCCACTGTATTTCCCATCAGGTCCTATCAGGGGCAAGCATACATGCTGACGTATTCCTGTCCACGTACTTCCTGATTGCATGTGACCAAGCACATCCGGTGCAGTTGGGTCAAGCAAATTTGTTTTAGTGGCTTGTTATCTCCCATAAATGGTAGCCTCCAGCACCTCAGCAAATGTCTCTCCTTTGGCAAGGAGCTTACAGGTTAACTTTGGCTCTTATTTTAAAAATTACTATTTAGAAACGTAGACAAGAGGAGCACCCTAATGCACCTAGCGTGATTTATTTTGGTGAACTTTAATACCAGCTTAGAGGAAGCAAGACGGCTCATCAGGTTAAGGCACTTGCTGCCAAGTCTGACCACTTGGGTTCTGTCCCTCAAACCCAAGGTAGATGGAATGAACCAACTCCATATACTTCTTTTCTGAACCCTCCCCCCCCCCCCGCACACACACACACATACATAATCGTAGCACAACTCCACAGAGTCTTCTCTCTATCCCCCTTGGACTCTAGGGACAGAACTGAAGTCATCAGACTTGGCTACAAGTGCCTTCATCAGATAATTTGCTCTGGGTCCCTAGCTAGTACATGGTGGAATTGATCAGGGCTGTCTTGATTAATAATTATAGTTCTCTACCTAGAGAAGTGTGATGTTCCCTTCAAAGGGTTTGGAGTGCTCTGTGGACTGGAGGGATCAGAGTTTTATCCGTGGATGAATGTCATGGACAAAAACACACAGATGATGGGGTGACTGGGTAACTAGTGTTCAGAGATGAAACAAGACCTTCCATAGATAGGTGATGTTCTTCGAGCCATCTCAAGAATGCTCCATAAGGGCAGAGTAGGAGCAGTTCTTGAAATGACCTCCTGCATTTATCTTGTTAGTACATAGGGGTGTCCGGCGCCCTTACTGGCCAGCAGGAAATTAGACGCAAGACAACAAGGTTCCTTCTCAAGGCAGTTTACTCAGGATTGTAGCTTTCTGGTGGTGGCGGCCCCACCTACCCCGGGGACCAGGCTTATATCTAAGCAAAGGCCAATGAGCATATGCCACGTATCATCTCTCCATACGTCCATGTATGATCATTCCCTGCCCCTGCACAGCTGTATAGCCAAATGAGGACTTGTTTACCACAAGGAGCACTCTCAGCCAGCACCATCCTCAGGTGCAGCGCATAGCGGCTCTCTACATAGGGGAAATGCCTGGAAAATAATATGCAACAGCTAAATGGGGGATCTTAATAATCAAAAGGAGTGATTCTCCCATCCGGGCAAGGTAGCAGATGTCTCCGTAGACTATGGTAGTCTCTAAACTGCCATACCTACAAATTATAATACATGAATAGCTTTTTAAAGAGTAGTGGGACCATGAAAAAATGGATTTTGGAATTATACCTATTAACACTGCATCCAGACTTGGAGAGAAGAGGAGTCAGACTCGGCTCCCAGTTCCCGACTGATTGGTAGTCACTAAACACTGTCCCAATACCAAAACAATCCTCTCTCCCTCAAAAGGATGGAGAGGATGAGGTGGAGTACATAGGGAGGAGAAGACTAGTGCTAGAGAAGTTAAGCACAAATCAAGAAAGGCTGATAAGCTCCCGTAGAGTTCGGGTTTAAGGGTTGGACTGCAATTTTTGGACTCCCTTGATCCGTAATGGAGAAGTGGAAGGCATACTTGGATACAGGCTAGGGGCTCGAATGGTGCCAGTGCCGCAGGTATAGCAGGATCGTTTGGGTTTGTCAGGTCAGTAACTTCTAAGGTACTGGCGTGTTATTCATTGCTTTCCCTGCCTTTACAGGAGAGTGGGATGGCCCACCCTGCTTCATGAGTACAAAAGGAAGGAATACCAGTCTCCTAGATGCTCCCATCCCTTCTTCATCATCTAATCCTCACCTGAAAGATGACCAGACAAAGGAGGACCCCTTAAATACGGTAAGCTACCAATTGGAGTGGGAGACACTGACAATGAGATTAGAGCCCAAGGTTGAAGGCTTAATTGCCCCAAGATATTGGCCTGCTCTGAATTCACGTCGACATGGCGCTTTTACTGGTTGTCTTTATTGGGTTTTCGGAATGGTTTTCTGTGAGCCCGCTGTCCTGAACTCCTTGTAGCCGGTGTCATCGAATGGAGAACCTGGCTTGCCTCCCAAGGTGCTGGGATTAAACGTTGTGCACCACTGCCAGCAGACTATTCTTCTTGAAGTTTTTCCAAAGGCCCGCAGTAATCAACCAGCTGGGAAATGGTCAGGTTAGGCATGCTGTTTCCGAGGTCTGATTCAATTCAGCAACCAAGGTCACAACACTTAGTGGATAATCTTACTGGTATGAAGCTACAGTGTACTATTCATAAAAGATAATATGTTTTTAAATCCAAACTCGTGAAGGAGAATAAAAAGAAGATGGATAAAGTGAATTCAAGTAGTCATTTGTTGTGCCCAGCTGTGAGCCGAGAAGCGGAGCGTTGGCATGGTGGAAGCCAGGACGGGGGATTAAGGCTATAGGATTTAGTTACCGGAACATCTGAAGGGCTCATGAAACCCTTTGGAGTCCAAAGCCCCTGCAAATGTCCGTGCAAGTGGCCAAAATGAAAGTCATCTCTGGTTGTCTTTAGTTTAAATTTCTACATGGACTGGATGAGAGGACATAGTTTGAAGAGGGGAAAAACCAGAAGGTTTTGAGGATGTTAGATGATGAGGGGTTTGATGGATGTGGGAGCTGCTGAAAATTTGGGTGGAACTCGGAGAGCCGAAGGGAGTTCCTTCCGTTCAAGAGGGGCCCGGAACACAAACCCCAAAACTGAACTTGGCTTTGTGCGCAAGTTTTGAGAATTTGCCCCCAGGCATGAGAAATCAGTGATTTGGTTAGAGGTAAGAATGGGGTGACAGATCAAATTTTCTGCCCACGGACTTATCATCTCAAAAGTGCATTGCTTGTCAATGTGGTTCAGGGAAAGTCCAGGGGCAAAAATCGCTGATTCCTGGTTCCCACATAACCTAGTAGCAGTGCGTTGAGGAGAGATTTGGTGGGAGGAAGGCAGGAACGTATTGAGGGTGTCGGGCTTTACATTAGCAGACAGTAAGCAGGGCTTTCCCCAGACGCAGTGCTTGGGTAGTGTGCTGACTAATTCCATCCAGATCAGTGTAGGAAATCAAGGCTGTAGCTGAGTAAGTGAAAGTCTGCCTGGAACCTGCAGTGTGGGGTTTGGGTTTTCCCTGCAGAGGGCTGCGGGCTATAAAATCCCCGGATAGACAGACCCCGGGTCAGAAATGCACAGCCTTGCATTAGACTCACCCCCCCTTGCCAAAGAACTATCCAGAGTATAGGAGAAGAGGAATGTTTCGTAGCTGAAGATGCACAGGAAGTTGAAGATTTTTCTAGTCTTAACCAACAGACTTACAAGGACATCTGATTATCCATTTCCCAGTTTCAGAAAATGTCTTGCATTGCATGAATCCAATGCATTCACTTTTTTTGTTGGTTTCTCTATGTCATCCAGGCTAGCCCAGAACTCATGGTGCTATGGCCTCAAAATTGGAAATGGGTGGGTTTATCAGTGTTTTGAAACCATACCACATCCTGATGTAACTTTATGGGACATGCAGCATTTCTTGAATGTTCTTTGGAGTGGAGCACCTAATACTTCCTATGTGATGGCGAGACTCCAAGCAGCTGATGAACATAAAGTCTCAGCTAGGCATGGGGTACATGCCTTTAATCCTAGCACTTGGGAGGCAGAGGCAAGCCGACATCTGTGAGTTTGAAGTCTACATGGTGAGTTCCAGACAGTTAGGACTACATAGAGAGACCTGTCTCAACAGATAGAAAGGGAAAAAAAGAAAGAAAGAAAGAAAGAAAGAAAGAAAGAAAGAAAAGAAAAAGAAAAGAAAAAAAAAAAGAAAGGAGAAAGAAAGAAAGAAAGAAAAGAAAAGAAAGAGAGAAAGAAGGGAGGGAAAGGGAAGAGAGAGAGAGAGAGAGGAGAGAGGAGAGGAGAGAGAGAGAGAGAAGTTTCTGCTTTTCAAATAAACTATCAGGACTAATAAATTAGATGATTCTGAGACCTAACATTGGGTAGCAAGATCCTTCTAGACTGCAGGATTGAGGTTTTAGCTTACCACACCAAAACCTCATTGCTTGCTAACTCCTCCTGAGGTGAGCCTGTCTTCTTAGTGTGCCCTTTCTCTGTGTAGACATCATAAAGACTGTTCTGTGTGTTGGGAGTTGCCTTACATGTAGAAACTCCAAACCAATTACAGCACAAGTAGACTTGGGGAACAGTCTGAATCCTAACCCTAAGACTTGAAAGCACCCCCATCAGCTCAGCCACTAGCAGTGTGTTAACTGAAACCTCATTTTGTACCAGGGCTAACTCAAATCCTGTTATACTTATGCATAATGACTTCACGCTGTGCTTCCTTCTGGGAAGATGCCTTTTTTTACAGTCCCTGAAAGGCTCCAGGGAGAATTCTCTCTAAAGCAGAAAGGCTGTCTGATCTACCACAAAGTACCCCAGCTCTCCTGGATTTAGAAGTCTGCATTCCTCCAATATAACGCACAGCTGGTCCTTCTAAACAGTCCCAATTTTTATCAACTTTTCATTAAAGCCAAGTTTCACTTAGTCAACGATTTGAGCACCTCATGGGGCTTTCTTGACATGTTTGTTTGTTTGTTTGTTTATAAATGTTAAACATGGTGGCACACAACCTTTTAAAATAAATGACTTATTCATTTTATTTATATGGACGCGTTTTTTTACCTGCCTGTATATGGATATATGTATACCACCACACATATACATATACATTCTATACATCATAAACATT